>CM042562.1:7582183-8104683 GCA_023630585.1 Cranoglanis bouderius | reverse complement strand
TGTCCAAATGTGTAATGCTTGTGTCTGTGATGTACAGAGTGCTCCTGGACCGGGCCCACTCGGAGCTTGACAGCATTTTCCACAGTTTAGATTCCCACATAGAAGGGGATTTGGCAGCTTCTGCTTCTCCTCCTCTCCCAGAGAGCTCATCTTATAGCAACCCCTCCTTCCCCACATCATCACCACAGACTTCTGCTTCCTCACCTGACCTGAGGCAGATCCTACAAAACATTAAGAGCTGCCGCTGGAGACACTTTAAACCACGGACACTAAAAAGCCAATCGGACACAAGGGGTAGCTCGTCCCACTGCGGTCTCAGAGGCTTCAGCCGCTCCTTAACCACAGCGTTAGGATCAGGCGTTAACACACCAAACAGAGGAGCTGCTACTATAAATTCTTCACTGGGTGAGTTTTTATGTATGTACTCGCATACACAGGCTCCACACCTGTCTGAGCTGTTGACCCTTAACACCTTTCTTGGAGAAGAATTTCATAATAAATTTGAGCAATGTACAGTCATATTTAGTTTTGGTTCTGAGCTTTTGAGACAGTGCCTAATAATAGGACATTATACTACCATATACAGAAATTGTATGTTTTCTCATTTGTAGCGCTGTTAATCTTCCTTACCTTTGACTCAGTGTGTGGGCATAATTGGAGAGGAAGAAGAGAGTGTGGGTTGAAAATTAATTTGTGCAAATTGTCTGGTGCTTGGTCATGCTGTGGTATCTTGGGAGGCTGCGACTAGCAAACCCCCCTGCAACCTCACTTCTTTCTTTTGTGTGTGTGTTGTGTATTCGCACCCACATTAGTGTAGTGAACTATTGGCATATGAAAAATGAAAGTGGAAATGGTTTGATTATGGATGTGAAAAGGAAAGGGGAAAACAGATGATGCTTGTGGGTTTTCTCCCTATTCCCAGCAGCACAAGCTCAAGTCTTGATTTCACTTTGAACATGAACCTCATTAAACAAGTGAGTGTATAATAAAAGCATTTTATGCAAGATTGCAAACAATCAACCAAATGAAATGTATGGAAAGTTCAGGGAAAGTTAAAGTTCCATCACATACAGAACACACAGTCTTATAAAGTGAATGGAGTTGTATTGGTCCACATGATAAAGTTGAGCTAATAGACATGAGAGAGCTGTTGCTCCATGTTAATTAGATCTCAACTGTTTATGCTTGTTTTAAAAATAAAAGAACACCGTACCAGTGTGCTGCTTTCCATAAATAAAGTGTGCAGTGGTAAGGAGTTGTTTAGTGTAGCACAGCTTTGGCATAATGTGCCACTTTAAATACTTTTACATTTTTATGCATTTCAGATGCACAATGCAACAGCTGGTCTACTAGATGGCTAATGCACAGGCAGACTGGTAGCAATTAAGGGGATTGGAGGGTGAACACAGACATGGTGGATAACATACTTTGATGGTAATATTTATGCTTTGTGCTAATGATTGTCATGTTTGTGTTTATCAGTGTTCACAGCAGAACAGTTCCAAGAGCACCAGGAACAGCTGGCTCTCATGCAGAAACAACAGCTGGCTCAGATCCAACAGCAGGCCAGTGAAGTCTCCAACAACACACAGGTGTGTGTGTAAAAGACTGACATGAGGCAGACTTTACTTTTTTTTTTTTTTTTTTTTTTTTTTTCTTCTTCGTGTAATAACTTTCTTTCCATTTATCTTTAGTCTCTAGTCTCCGTGTCTAAGACGCTGGATTCAGCCAGTGCCCAGTTTGCAGCCTCTGCTCTGGTCACCTCTGATCAGCTGTTGACTCTAAAAGTCAAAGAGGATGGTGTTGTAGGAAGTGGAGTCAATGGCGTCCTCCAGGCCTCAGGTGAGAAGACTGGAGATTGCCATAAAACAAACCAAAAAAACAAGCAATAAAATCTTATTTGATTGCATATCCACATTGGTTGTTACAGTAATATATATTACTGTGCCACAATATCGAAGTGGCACAGAGCATGTTTTGGTGTAGACAACAATAACAAGAACTGATTACGGTAGCATGTGCCACCCAAATATACCATTTGCTTCTGTCACTAACTAGCACTATTACCATGACTCACCTTAATTCTGGTATTCATGTTAAAGGTTTAAGAAGCACAGTACTCTAAGAGGTTGGGCAAATTATCACGTCCATAAATGAGATTTGAATGCAGGCGAGAAAAGTGAGATTTCTTGTGTGTTGGTGTCACTCCCCACCCCCTTCAAACAAAACAGATTTATCAGAAACTGGCTTTTAGTAGCCTGTTCAAACAAAACTATACACCTGGTGCCTTCTCATTGCTACCTTTTGTAATTATTCCATCATTAAGTTGTCTTATTTTGTCGACTGTGTTCATTCTGTTCCAGGAGTTTACAAGGGCTTACAACACTCTACATCATCTGCTTCAATGCTCACAAGCCCATCATCAGTGACTATGACCTCTGTCCCTGCTAGCTTACCTGCTTCTAACAGTACGAACTCCACCACCACTTCTATCCACAATACACACAATCCGCTCAGTAATCACGGGAACAGTACTGCCAACTCCGCCCCTCAGCTTCTGATCGGCAGCAATCTGCGTCTGAGCGTTGCCACGCCCCAGCTCGCCAGCCTCAACTCTCGCCATCTGCCCAGAAGTCTCGGTGGCGTGCCACCTGCTGCCTTAAAACTCGCAGCCACTGCTAGCAATTGTCAACTTCCCAAAGTCACCACTGGGTGAGTGTGTGTACACACCACATGATTTGTTTCACTCATTAACTATAGATCATTAAGTTTATTTTAGCATATAAATTGCCAGAGTAAGAAAACAAGCTTAGAAATATACTGATTGTGTTTGTCCTTTTTTTTTTTTTTTTCCCCCCCTCCAGGGAGAATCATGAGCAAGAAAAGCAGTCCCTCAACAGTATAGCGGAAAACACAGTTGCTATGGAGGTGACGTAGTAACCGTTGCCTGGGCGATCTTTTCCCTGCCCACTACATTCTTTTGGTGCTGTGCACCAATCGCTTTTGGGAATGCAAAGAGACAGCCGGTTTCCACAGCAACTGTCAGGCCTTGACAGCAAATCTCATCTTTTTTCCCCTTTTTAATATATATTCATTATTGTTAGAGAAAATTCATATGTAAATTATGAATATGGCAAATATTCAATGTACAGTAACTGCATATTTGTATAAAAAACTCTCCTCCACCCCACCAAAATCTTGTGTATATATGTTACTTGAATCCAGATTTGTTCATTTGTGATGTTTTGCACTTGGGAAATACAGAAATTTAAAAAAAAAAAAATTACAAAAAAGGAGGAAAAAAGGCAGAAGGGGAGAAAAAAAAAAATGCTGAGAGAGTGAGCGTGAGCCGTGTTGCGGGCGAGAGTACCGAGTCATTGCATTGTGCATGGTGAGGAAACCTGCTGTTTTACCTATTTATTGTGCTGTGTTTACACGTTTCTTTTTTCCATGAACACTGTACCGTCATTTGTTCCTGTGTTGTAGGTGTTTGGGTAGCTACAGTTTTTTGTTTGTTTTTTTGTTTTTTTAAAACTTTGTGAACAGCATCAGGTTCTTCATTCTCCATTTCTGATGGGTCTTTGCAAATCAGTGTAAATTTTTTTTTTTTTTTTTTTTTTTTATAATTTCATCCTGTTGTTTTTAAATTGTTTATCCCCCTTTGTGTTCCGTTTCCTGTTGGTTTTGTTTAGAATGGGCTATGTGGGTTTGTCACTCTGAGTGTTTGGGAATGGTGGGTGGGGTGGGGTGTAGGAATCTTCCATTTAACTAATAATCCCAAAACAAGTGATAGACTGGTCATGAAGTCTTCACTTGGAAGCATCTGTGGCTTCCACCTCAGCTAAGCACGTTTTTTTGTTTGTTTTTTTTTTTTTTTTTTTTTTTTTTTTGTTTGTTTGTTTGTTTGTTTTTATGTTGACTTAAGTAAGGATTATTGCTGCTTTTGTATAATTCCAGTTCCTTTTTCATATTCTGAAATATAGCTTCCTCCTTCCATAACAATTTGTTTAAGAGGCAATTATTTTTGTATCTTTTTTTTTTTTTTTTTTTTTTTTTTTTTGGTTGGTTGGTTTTTTTGGTGTGTATTTTTGTTTCTGTTCTTGTGGTGAAGCGACTTTGTGCTTCGCATGGTGGAAGACTTTGTCCTTGTCAGTACCCTTCACTGATGAGTGAATGCTGATGACTTTCCATTCTTGCTGTGCCCGTGTCATTATTTCAGCTGAACGGCACGTGAGATGTAGAAGGAGCGGGAGGAGCCATCCAGCTCCAATCTCCAACAGACTCCAGACTATTTCATTTCCTAAAACCACAAGTTAAAAAGGTGTGCCTTCCTTTGGGAATATGCTTCTTCATCTCTTCCATGAAGAGGATGGCTCTCGGGCAAGGCTGCAGTTCTGTGGTCCTGTGTTGTCCAGAGCCCGGATCTCCAATATTCAATCCACTGGCTGAACTGAACCACCATCTAGTCCAACTTGGTGGCTGACAGAATTAAACTATTGAGAGAGGGGGGGAAAAGATAATCATATTGAAAATCAAGAGGGGAAAAGATGAGACCATTCACACAGAAATCTGATAATAAAGCCCAGGTTATTATATGTGAGAAGAGATCTTTGTGTGCTTTTGTTCAAGTAATGAGTGAATGAATGATGGTTGCTTTAGCATTTACATTTTTAATTCTGTAGCACAATTTAATTCCACACACTGAATTCATTTATTTATTCATCTCCAGTAACCACTTTATCCTTTTCTGGGATGTGGTAGACATTGAGCCTATCCCAGAAAGACTGGCAGTGAGATGGGAACACAGCGATCAATCCATGGCAGGGTTTTATGGGCAATTCATGGTATCCACAGACCTGATTTGTTTTAAAAAAATTTTTAAGGAAATCAAAGTATTTGGAGAACGCCCACACAGACACGTCAAGAACACAGGGAAACTCCACACAGACAGCAACAGATCACTGTTAACACCTCTTGATGGTTATTAACTTTCTGTTCATCCATCTTTGCACTATCAGGCTATGATTAATCCCTGTGTACATGCACAAAAAAAGCATGGTTGCATTGAACACATGAAACGCTGAGAGAAGGCAACACAATTCTGAAATTACTAAATTGGTGTCTGGATGTATTTATGAGCTGTTTACTCAACGTTTGACTAAATATATCTTGTCTTAATTTTACATGTGCTATGTGAGAGTGGTGATGGTGATGCATCTATATTTGCTATAAGATAACTTCGGGGAGACAAGGGACGCTGGCGATATGGCAATATGCTTATCATAATGTATGCTCCTAAAACAAACTTAAAAGGAGTGGTAATTATTTCCATGGCGACAGTAGTTTAAGTCAGGGAATAAATGTCATATTCCTAGCACCTGCTTGGTCCAAGACCTACTTACAGTCCTGAATTTGCCCCTCAGCATGTTACCATAGCGATGTAACCCAGTAAAAATTTAACCACCATTGTCAACACAGAAAATCCTCTGTGAAATCTAACTAAGCTCAGAGATTAGTTCGTTAACCAATATTCAGCTTTGTGAGACAAGACCTAGAGCTCAAGCTAGAACCTGGGACCACCAGCACTACCTGTTGGACAACTGTACCACCACCACACTGAATTAATAAATTAAACAGTAAACAAATGCATATTTTCTCGTGTCAAAATAACACTGCTGATAAAAGCTGTCTCCAAAGTAGCGGTCAAATTACTTTCCAGTCCGTACAGGATTTCGGGGATTTTTTTTTTTTTTTTTTTTTTTTTTTTTTTTTTTTTTAAATAATTGCTGCGGCCAAAAATGCTTGATTTTGTGGTCGCTTTTTTTGAAATTTCTGATGCAACTTGCAGAGATTTTTGTGCTTTTTTGCGGAAAACTACTTGATTTGGTGAAATTGCAATTGCATGAAATTGTTTTGCACGGTCTTTCACAGTGATGGTTGTTGGTAAATGAGACCTTTTAGCTGTAGTCGCATTGGACACCTGAATCAAAGAGGGCTTTGGCTGAATGCGTGTTGTGATGACGTCACATGACACGTCTTGGCCCAAATCTGCACAGATTCTGCTGTAATTTTGAAAAATAGCAAGCTCCTCCGAATATTGTGAACTTTTTTGTGTTAACTTCTGCAATCGCGAAATCCTGGAGGGATTGAATTTCTCGGTTATTATTGAGTTGAAATGTAAACTGCATGAAAGGTAGAATGGAACAATCGCTGGAACCTGAAATCACCTTCCTCCTGGTTAAATTTAATAGTTAATCTTTCTTCTACTCCTGTCTCTGAGTCTGTTTCTTCCCCACTTCAGCTCCCAGCCTGCTTTGCTTCTTGTCTGTTGTGTCTCATTTGAAGCTTTAAAAATGGCATCTTCTCAGCTCGTATGAATGGGTAGGACTTGTTAGCAGTCATCACTTGTAAAGGATTTGTGACTAATTATAGCTTCCAGAAATAAAGGATGATCTAAAGAGGGCTCAAAGGCCTCTATAGCTCAACTAATATACATGTAAAGCGAAGGTATTATGTACATTTAAGCCCTTAATCATTTTTGTTTTGTTTTAAAACCAATGTGCTGGAGTACAGACCTGCAACAACAGAATGTGAGCTTATGTGGAAATTTGAAGAAAAAAAAATTGTAGGGTCTTTTAGGTGAGTCATAGAAGCACATAAACCATATAAACTCGTTTACCATCATTTATTCAGTTGCTCTATGTTGTGCTTATGTAAGATCTGATTAGTTCTTATTCAGTATGCCAGGATCATGATGCTTGGTGAATTTGTGTGTGAGAGAGAGAGATAGAGATACGACACTATCATGGCCACAGGAGTTCCACTCCTTGTGTTGACCAGGTTTGTGGTCTGTACTTCTTTAGAAGCACATTTATAAGCATGAGTGACCACATCTCACACACACAGTTATCTTACTATCCATATTTTTAGGACCTTTTTCCACACAATTATTAATGCAGCTAATCAATGCTATGCTTCACCTAAATCTTAACCTTCACCTCAGTAACCCAAAGCAAAAACCTTTGATTTGATATTTTAGCTTTTTGTAAAGAAGAAGAAACCGTGGGGACATTTAGTTTGTCCTCACAATGTTGAAACTTTCAGATATTCCTATCCTTGTGGAGACATTTGGTCCCCACCAAGATATAAAAACCAGACAAACACACACACACAGGCTGGCTATTTCCTCAGTTGATGAACAGTTCTCCTGGAGGGTTTGAAGGTCACTACTGCCAAATGTCTGCCTGAAGCAGAGAAAATCATCAGTGGTGTGAGGCCTGTCTCAGCAAAATGTCATCACTGGAGCGCTTGATGAGTAGAAATCCCATTAACGTTGATCTCTTTCATTATTTAACTAATGAGCTGAGCTGTGTATGTCTCATGCACCAGAGTATATTTTTGTTTTTTGTTTTTCCTCTTTTTTAATACTCAGTTGACTCTAGCACCACACACACTTATTTTCTGTTGCTATTGTAAGTCATGTTTTCTTTTAATAGCGGCAGGTGACAAACTGATACTGATGTCACACTTAGCAAGGTGGATTTAAAGGTGGTTGAAAGTCTGTGAGGGGTAGAAGACAAAAGCAAGACTTCCAGTATGAATTGGAAATAGCATTAAATAACTTAGAGTAGTAGTTATGACTGCTTTTCCACCATAAAATTCCCTGTGAACCAGTTGTTACTATGGAACCGATAACAGTAAAACTAGTGTGTTGTTATTAACCTGTGATTCGAGAGTTTAACAGCACTGTTCTATGAACTCGTTTATTAAACAGATGACAAAACATTTGAAAACAACTGAGGCAATTGCTGCTGCTCTCATACTGCACGGTTCATGTGACTGGATGATCTTCGGCCAACTCATTAGCTGAAATTGCATGTTTTGTAGGACTCGTCAGCTGTGTGTCACAGAGAGATGCTGTGGTATCGATTGTGTTAGTGTCGACACACTGAGTCACACTGTCACTCCAGGCCCGAGCTCTCAGCATGCTGTTTGATCTGAAGGGGGAGGAAACATGATGAGCAAACAGCAAGCTGGGATTAAAGACGAGAAGCCTGAAGTGGTGTGTTTGTGTGTGTGTGTGTGTCTGTGTGTTTACCAGTTCTGGCTCATCAGCTTGGCCAAACCTGTTATGCAGCTCTCTCCGAGTCGATCCGGTCTCTGAACAGTACTGACCAGCTCTGCTAAGATGGTAACCAGCTAAACCTGCCTCAGACCAGCCTGGCCCACAACAAATGTAAGCTGATCTAAGCAAGGGTTAGGGCTAGGGTTTTTGTTAGGGTTAAGGTGCGCTCACACACACACACTGAATTTATCGCTGCAAGTCGCCAGTCGCTGTACTATGAAGTCACCAGTAGGCACTCCTGCTACCGGTTGCCATAGTAACATCAGTGGTGCAACTAGTATTCCACTTTTGACAACAAACCAGTTTTATTGCCTGAAAAAAATAAAACATTCTAGAGGGAGAGCGATTGTACATTTACATGTACAATTCAACAGTGTATATATACAGGTGCATCTCAAAAAATTAGACTTATCGTGGAAAAGTTAATTTTTTTCTGTAATTTAATTCAAAAAGTGGAACTTTCATATATTCTAGATTCATTACACATAAAGTGAAATATTTCAAGCCTTTTTTTGTTTTAATCTTGATGATTACTGCTTACGGCTCATGGAAATCACAAATCCAGTATCTCAAAATATTAGAATAAAGAATTTATAATACAGAAATGTCGACCTTCTGAAAAGTATGTTAATTTATCCACTCAATACTTGGTCGGGGCTCCTTTTGCACGAATTACTGCATCAATGCAGCGTGACATGGAGAAAATCAGCCTGTGGCACTGCTGAGGTGTTATGGAACCCCAGGTTGCTTCAGCTCGTCTGTATTGTTGGGTCTGGTGTCTCTCATCTTCCTCTTGACAAAATTCAGGTCAGGTGAGTTGGCTGGCCAATCAAGCACAGTAATACCATGGTCAACAAACCAGTTACTAGTAGTTTTGGCACTGTGGGCAGGTGCCAAGTCCTGCTGGAAAAGGAAATCAGCATCTCCATAAAGCTTGTCAGCAGATGGAAGTATGAAGTGCTCTAAAATCTCCTGGTAGACGCTGCATTGACTCTTGACTTGAGAAAACACAGAGACCAACACCAGCAGATGACATGGCACCCCAAATCATCACTGACTGTGGAAACTTCACACAGGACTTCAGGCAACTTGGATTCTGTGCTTCTGTGCCCATAACTCATGTTACAGAGAAGCAAAAAAGCACTCCATCCTGAAACAAACAGTTTTACTGACACTGGAGACTCCCTCCAAAAATTGTAAATAAACTATGATTAGCCTTGAAGCTTGAACTCCTGTCAGAGCTGCTGTAATAGAAAATTAATCAACGCCCTAGAGTTGAATTCTGATTGGAGAATCAGATTGGCACTGTGATATAAATCTTAATAATGACTTCTTCAAAAGAGTTGTAGTTTGAAGAATTTCTGATGTATTTAATCAACTGCATTTAATTGACGCCTACGTGCTGATTAAAATATTTTTTTTTACACATTTATTCTTTGTTAATCAGCAGCATGACACCAACTTGCTCGATTTATCAGCTTGCACAAGCAAATTAGTAATCTTTATTTGGGATTTCAATAATCACTGCCACGGTGTTCCGTATTTTGACCCTTCAGGACCACCATTCAGTAGCTCGTGAGAGAGCGAGAGGAAGAGATTTTCATAAGACTTACACTTCACTGTCAGCTGAGGAGTGAGAAGAATTACATGACCTTTCAGCTAGTCCCGAGAGAGAAGTAGAGAGGAGGAGGATGTGAAGGAGCTGCTCCTTCTTTCGGTCATAAAAAAAAAAAAAAAAAGACAGACACTAGAATTCCCCATAAATGCGATATCACAATCTCACTACATAAGAAAAACATCTGTATTAATGGTGTTGATGTTTTTTTTGTTCCTGCCAGATACTAATCTGGTACAATGCTTACACATTGCCCATAGTGACATTATGAAAGGGCACTGCTACGTATAGAACTCTCATCATGTCAGTCATCCCTGGCAGAAGAGAGGAACATAAACATGGTTGTTTGAATTTAAAATGTCCTGGTCAATGAACACTGAAACTTTGAACAATGAGTCAACAAGCCAACAAAAGCACTCTGAATCTGTGAACAAAGAAAAGACTTGGAGCAGTCAGATACAGAATCAAACAAAAACAGGAAAGTGTGGAATAAATGGCTTGTTTTGGATCGATCCAACTTATCCAGTCCGGGTCAGAAGCCCTGGCAGTACCAGCTGATCGATTACAAGCTGAGCTGTTTTGCTGCTGATGAGCCATTCTTTTACTGAACATGTGAATGGTTTGGAAACTAATAAGATATTATTTATCTCAATAACATAAGTGAAATGTAAATATATTCTTTACAGTATCTTGATACTATACCTGTCTTGGATTTTCAACTTGACTGGTCAGAAAGTGTTCATTTTTTCATTCATTTTTTTCAACATATCATATAGTAACAGCTCATTCACAGGGACTTATAATAAATTCAATAAAATTTTAAAACATGCTGTTATTGAACAAAGAAAAACATTTGTTGACATGGTGCAGCTTTCTGTATGGAGAGGTTTATTTAACATTTATTGAAGGAGTCTCCAGTGTCAGAGCTTTTTAACAGAAGTAACCCTCTTCCTTTAGGCTTTCTGACATGGGTGAGTCGTCATAGAAGAGGTCTTTGTGCATTCTGGTTTCTCTGTGAGATTCTTTGAGAAAAAAAGATGTTGGTGAAGGAAAAAAACATGTGTAGCTGTTATCCTGTAAGTGATAACAGGAACTAACTGAATTCACAAACATTCCACATCATTACATGTAACTATAAATGGATAAAATACCATGTGTCTTTCTTTAAGTAATAAAAAAAATTGATGGCAAGTTGTTGTGTTATAAAAGATAACCACTGTGAAGTGTTTTATTCCTTACATGTACCACTATGATCAGCTTTGGCTTTGCATTGTAATTATCATTAAGAAGCGGTTAAAATGTGGATCTTGTTGAAAATGCAATAGGACCATAAATTTCCAACACTTCATTTAAAGTGTTGATATACAGTCATGTGAAAAAATAAGTACACCCCATGGAAATTGTTGGCTTTTTTGGCACATTTGGACAAGCAAACATTTGATCATCTTTGAAACAGTGCCTATTAATGAAGTTGATATACTTGAACAGAACCACAAGGAAAATTATCTTTCAATCATTTATTCAACAGAAATATCAATAGATGTGATATTCTTCTGTGGAAAAAGTAAGTATACCCTTGGCCTCAGAAGTTAGTATTGCCCCCTTTAGCAGAAATAACTTCTTGCAAGCATTTTGCATAATTGTCCACCAGGCTCTGACATCAGCTGGCTGGAATATTTGACCACTCTTCCATTCAATATTCTTTCAGTTGCAAGATGTTTGAGGATTTTCTTGCATGTACTACCCGTTTCAAATCCCCCCACAACATTTCAATGGGATTCAAATCCAGGCTTTGACTAGGCCACTCCATAATCCTCCATTACTTCTCATGTAATTCCTTGTTGAGTCATTCCTTGGTGGATTTGCTAGTGTGCTTAGGATCACTATCCTGTTGAAAGGTCCACTTTTGGTTAAACTTCAGCTTTTAGACAGATGGCCTCACATTATCTTCAAGCACTCTTTGATATGATGCAGAATTCATAGTTGAATCAATGAATGCAAGCTGTCCAGTCCCTGACGTAGTGAAGCAACCCCAAACCACAACATTTCCACCACCATGCTTCACAGTTGGTATGAGGTGCTTCTCTTGAAAAGCTGTCTTTGGTCACCGCCTAATATGTCTGCTGTTACTGTGGCCAAACATATTTGATTTGTCTGTCCAGAGCACCTTATTCCAAAAGGCTTGGTCTTTGCTTATATGCTCATTGGCAAACTGTAGTCTTGCAAAGGCTTTTTCCTGGCACCCCTAGCATGCAGGTCAAATTTGTGCAATCTCTTTCTGATTGTAGAAGCATGCACTTTGACACCAACAGTTGCAAGACTTTCTAGCAGATCCTGTGATTAAATTGTGCATCTTTTTGCATCAAACGATTTGCTTTTGGGCTGAATTTGCTGGGACGGCCAGTCCTGGACAAATTGGCAGTCATTTGAAATCTGCGCCACTTGTAGATTATTTTCCTTACAGTGGAATGATGTATTTCAAATAATTTGGAGATCTTTTTAAATTCCTCGCCAGACTCAGAAGGCATCCACAATCTTTTTTTTTTGAAGGCCTTACAGAACTCTTAAGATCTTAGCATGATGACACCACATAACTCAATAGCAAAGCGAACAAGGGAACACCAGACACTAGACAGAGGGGTATAAATAAGACAGGTTCCACCTGCACTCCCTAAGCAGGTTCTAATCACTGGCACCCAATCTTGAACACCTGATTCTAATTTTATGGTTTTGCAGGTGTGATAAATGTAGGGGTGTACTTACTTTTTCCATGTGACTTTATTAATAGGCACTGTTTCAAAGAGGATCAAATATTTGCTTGTCCAAATATGTCAAAAAAGCCAACAATTTCCATGGGGTGTACTTATTTTTTTTTTATGTGAAAAAATAAGTATACCCCAAACATTTGATCCTCTTTGAAACAGTACCTATTAATAAAGTTGATACACTCTATTAAATGACACATAAAATTGACATTTTGTAGTAATTTTCACAATTTAAATTTTAAAAAAGTTTAAAAAACAAAACAAAAAACAGATCAGTCACATTGAAAATCAAATCCATAAAAAGAGTGGCTGCCAGTGATTAGAATCTGCTTAGGGAGTGCAGGTGGAACCTGTCTTATTTATACCCCTCTCATATCTAGTGTCTGGTGTTCCCTTTGTTATTGAGGTGTGTGGTGTCTGTAAGGCCTTCAGAAAAAAGATTGTGGATGCCTATGAGTCTGGCAAGGAATTTAAAAAGATCTCCAAATTATTTGAAATACATTCCACTGTAAGGAAAATCATCTACATGTGGTGCATAGATTTCAAACGACTGCCAATTTGTTTAAGACTTAGGATATTTGTTTATATATATATATATATATATATATATATATATATATATATATATATATATATATATATATATATATATATATATATATATATATAAACAAATATCCTAAGTCTTAAACAAATTGGCAGTTTGCAACTATATATATATATATATATATATATATATATATATATATATATATATATATATATATATATATATATATAGTTGCAAACTGTTTCATTAATATGAAAAACTTACATACAGTGCCCTCCTCTAATATTGGCACCTGTAAATATGAGCAAAGAAGACTGTGAAAAATTGTCTTTATTGTGTAACCTTGATCTTTTGTTTAAAAAAAATCACAAGAATACTCTGCTCTCATGAATAGCAAACAGTTGCAAACAAAACACAGATTTATCAAAAAAAGAAATCTTTGTTAAATATACGTGGGTGTGCAACAATTATTGGCACCCTTTTAGTCAATACTTTGTGCTACCTCCCTTTGCCAAGATAACAGCTCTGAGTCTTCTCCTATAATGCCTGATGAGGTTGGAGAATACTGAGGATCTGAGACCATTCCTCCATACAGAATCTCTCCAGATCCTTCAAATTTCAAGGTCCACATTGATGGACAATCCACTTCAGTTCACCCTACAGGTTTTCTATGGGTTTCAAGTCAGGGGACTGGGATGGCCATGACAGGAGCCTGATTTTGTGGTCAGTAAACCATTTTTGTGTTGATTTTGATGTATGTTTTGGATCATTGTCCTGCTGAAAGATTCAACCACGGCCCATTTTAAGCTTTCTGGAAGAGGCAGTCAGGTTTTCATTTAATATCTTTTGATATTTGATAGAGTCCATAATGCCATGTATCCTAACAAAATGTCAAGGATCAAAAGGTTAAACAATAAAGACAATTTTTCACAGCCTTATTTGCTCAGATTTCCCAAGGGTGCCAATATTATTGGAGGGCACTGTATTATAGATCTTCAGACCAAAGACAACGTAAAGAGTGAACCACTCGTATCCCTGGGAAAATGTCTTCAGCAGGGTGTATGTCATATTACGTGGCTCATGTTGCATCAACAAACCATTACAATGATCCATTTACAAACATGTTGCATTTGCCGGTCCTGTCATTGGTCCAACAAACAGCAGTCAACCAGGAATCTTTTCAGTTCTCCTGGTTACCCTCTCTGAGTTTGTGTTAAACCACTGGCTGAGACAAGTCTTTTTCATTAATGACCCAGTGGAGCAGATCAATGTTTCATGCAAGCCCTACAATGAAAAGCTAGACAGACATTGAGAATGATAGGTAAAGAGAAACTGTGCAGCATGAATAAACAGAGCTGCCAACATTTCTAACAAGAAAATACTAGCAATCCTAACAGGCAGAGGGAAAAATTTGACCATTAAAACCCTAGAGTATTTTGGTGGACAGGGCAGCTCGATGCTCAAAGTAATAAAAACATATATTTATTTAAACACAATCTGTGGAATGGTTTGGATTTATGAGCAACCAGTAGAGTGTAAAAGCTTGTTTTATACAGCCGTCTGCAGTCTGGTCCATGTTGCACATGAGGATTAACTGACTTTTCTTTTTTGAAGATCTAAGCATTAGTATATAGATTTAGAAAATAGAAAAGAAAAGAAAAAATCTTTACAGTGACATGACAGGAAAACATCCATCAAATCACTTTAGATGTCTGCTCAAATTGGAACACAAAATACACAAAATGCAATATTGTGAAGGTCCCTCCTGGCTTTTCCCCTGGGTGACATTTATTCACGTTTGGTCTAATCACTATCTGAAAAAACAGAAAAGCATTTTCTTCAGGTGTATGCCATATCATCATAGCAAAGGATAGAAATTCATAAATGCTACAGCTAAACCATATATGTTGGCACCTTTGTCAGTCCGTACAGGATTTCAGTGTGTTTTTTTGTTTGTTTTTTGTGATTGTTGTGGCCAAAAATACTTAATTCTGCGGCTTTATTCAAAAATTGTGATGCAACTTGCAGATTATTTTGTGCTTTTTTGCAAAAAACTACTTGAATTGGCGAAATTGCAATTGCATGAAATTGTTTTGCACAGTCTTTTACTGTGACGTTTGATGGTAAATGAAACCTTTTAGCTGTACTCATGTTCAACGCACGTGAATTGAAGAAGGCTTTGGCTGAATGCGCGTTGTGATGATGTCACATTCAATTCAATTCAATTCAATTTTATTTGTATAGTGCTTTTAACAATGGACATTGTCCCAAAGCAGCTTTACAGAAATATATAAACTCAGGATATTGATTTTAAATGTACGAATTTATCTCCAATGAGCAAGCCAGAGGCGACGGTGGCAAGGAAAAACTCCCTGAGACGATATGAGGAAGAAACCTTGAGAGGAACCAGACTCAAAAGGGAACCCATCCTCATCTGGGTGACACCGGATAGTGCAATTATAAATAAATAAATCCCTTCTATAAATGTGCTAATACTACATGGTCAAATAGCAGTTGTGTAACCAGGAAAATTCATTACAGTTTTTACATGAAGACTGTTTTGTTGAACTTCTCCACTGTTCACTGATGGAGACTTGAATGCAAAACTGTTTGTGGCAGTTGTAGTTGTAGCCATCATAGTATAACTGTTCATATGAATTAAGGTCCAAAGCCATCTTTATGGTTTTTAAGTGGTACCATCCTCAGTAATCTCAATGATCTTTAGGCCGCACCGTGTGGGGCCATCCTCAGCAGCACCATGTGACTTCCAATTGATTCATTACAGTTTTTACATGAAGACTGTTTTGTTGAACTTCTCCACTGTTCACTGATGGAGACTTGAATGCAAAACTGTTTGTGGCAGTTGTAGTTGTAGCCATCATAGTATAACTGTTCATATGAATTAAGGTCCAAAGCCATCTTTATGGTTTTTAAGTGGTACCATCCTCAGTAATCTCAATGATCTTTAGGCCGCACCGTGTGGGGCCATCCTCAGCAGCACCATGTGACTTCCAATTGATGAGAACTCCAACCAGAAGTAGGGCATCAGGATGGATCAGGCAGGTCTGGAGAGCAGAAGGGGTCGGGATCACTGGCATCTCAGGAGTATCAAGTGTAGCTCGACAGAAAGAGAGAGAGAGAGAGAGAGAGAGAGAGAGAGAGAGAGAGAGAAAGAGAGAGAGAGAGAGAGAGAGAGATTATTAGGTATGCTTATTGTGCCATAATGGTTAAGGATAGTGTACTTTGCCTGAGTGCAAGCAGGGACTCCGGCAAGACTAGCTATGACAGCATAACTAAAAGGGAGAGCCAGAAGGTAACACAGACATGAGGGCTCCCTGGGACATAAGGTAGCCAGCCACTCCTCCATCAACAAACCTGGGTGAACGCGTGAAAGTGGTGGGGCGACAGCATCCAAACATCCCAGTTCACCACAACACACTATGCCTGTGAGACCTCTAGATCTGCTCCTTTACATAATAAAAAAACTATTCACAAAAAGCTTGACTAAACAAATATGTTTTCAGCCTGGACTTAAACGCTGAGACTGTGTCTGAGTCCCGAACACTAATTGGAAGGCTGTTCCATAACTGTGGGGCTTTGTAAGAGAAAGCTCTTCCCCCTGCTGTAGCCTTCACTATTCGAGGTACCAACAAATAGCCTGCACCTTTTGATCGAAGTAGGCATGGCGGATCATAAAAGACCAAAAGTTCGCTTAGGTAATGTGGCACGAGACCATTTATAGGAGAGCTTTATAGGATAACAGTAGTATTTTGTAATCAGTGCAAAATTTCACTGGGAGCCAATGCAGTCTGGATAAGACAGGGGTGATGTGGTCATATCTTCTGGTTCTAGTGAGGACTCTTGTAGCTGCATTCTGGACTAACTGGAGTTTGTTTATGCTCCTACTGGAACATCCAGACAGTAAGGCATTACAATAATCCAACCTAGAGGTGATAAAAGCATGAACTAATTTTTCCGCATCCTGTAGTCACATTATATTTCTTATCTTAGCAATATTTCTGAGGTGAAAGAAGGCTATCCTGGTAACATTATCTACAAGGGCGTCAAATGAAAGATTGGAATCAATAATCACACCAAGGTCTTTTACTGCTGCACATGATGAAACAGAAAGGCCATCCAGAGTTACTATGTAATCAGAAAACTTACTTCTAGCTGCATGTGGTCCTAGTAAAAGTACTTCTGTCTTGTCAGAATTAAGTAAGAGGAAGTTTATAAGCATCCAGTGTCTAATGTCCTTTACACATTCCTCAACTTTGTTAAACTGGTGTCTGTCATCTGGCTTTGCTGAAACGTACAACTGTGTGTCATCAGCATAACAGTGGAAGCTAATTCCATGTTTACGAATAATTTGACCCAGAGGTAGCATATATAAAGAAAAAAGCAGTGGGCCTAAAACAGAACCTTGTGGAACACGCAACTTTACCTCAGTATGTATCGAGAATTCATCTACGAACTGATAACGATCAGTCAAATTATGCACATCACATGATGCGTCTTAGCCCAAATCTGCGTAAAATCTGCGATAATTTAGAAGAATTGCAAGCGCCTCTGAATATTGTGGAGTTTGCTTGATTTTGCATTAATTTCTGTGATCTCAAAATCGCAAAATCCTGGAAGGACTGCTTTCTCAATCACCAGAATCTCAATCACTTTGGTCCACCGTGTACTTCTAAATTTTAGAAGGCCACGAAAAAGAGTAGTATTTTCCTAGATGCATTTCACAGTGAGAAAAATAATAAATCGAATCAGATGAATGATATGTGCTCAGTTTGTGTCAGACTGGATTTAAGTAATGCTGCAAGACTCTGTTGGCTTATATTGGCAAAAGCCCGAGCACTTTTCTCTGGATGCTGTAACTCCTCTTAGAGGCAGTGAGTAGCATACAGCGATAATAATAATGAAGGCTGAACATTAAGCGGGTTTTGAAACAGAGGATACTCTTTACTTTCACTCTGAAAGATTTATTTTTCCTAACGTGAATTGGTCATAAACCACCATATTACAATCTAGGCAGATTACATAGACTGAGGGTCAAAGGTCATAAAATAATGGCCTTATAATGAATGAAGCTGTCAATAAGAGTGCTTCTGTTTCTACATGTGTGAACATCAGAGTCGCACAGCAAAGGTTATCCCTTTGCATATCACAACCCTATGAACAGGATGCGAAAAAATATGAAATTGGAGTGTTTGCGACATTTGGCAGCGTTATCTGGCATCCAGAGAGGGGATTTGCATGCACCTGTTCAGAGACAGAGAGAGAGAGAAGAGAGGCTTGATCATCGAGAGAGCTTACACACAGAGCTTCTGTTTGCCATGCACCTGCCTAG
Organism: Cranoglanis bouderius; assembly: GCA_023630585.1. NCBI lineage: Eukaryota > Metazoa > Chordata > Actinopteri > Siluriformes > Cranoglanididae > Cranoglanis > Cranoglanis bouderius. The sequence goes on along the minus strand of CM042562.1, from coordinate 8,086,278 downwards.
CTCTCATTTAGCGAATGGACAAGGGAGAGGGTGGAGGGAGGGATGGAAGATGGGGAAAAGTAAGAGATGGAGGGTTGGGGGTAGATGCTCTGTCTCCACTGGTTTTTAAGCAAGTAGATATACAAAGCAACAAAGAAGCTCTTTGTGAGATTAAAGGGATTGAGAACAGAAAAGCTGGTCTTCCTCTACGTACCACTCCATGTGTCTGTTTTCTTTCTTACTCCATCTTACTGCCGGCCTCTCCACACTCTCGTCTCGTCTCGTCCCGTCCCGTCTCCTCTTCTCTTCTCTTCTCTTCTCGTCTCTTCTCGCCAGTTGTTCTGTTCCAATCTCCTCTGGCCTTATCTACATGCGTTTCTGACACATTACTGATCTGCTTCACCATGTATTTACGTTTATATATAGATCTAAATTGTAGGACCTGACAGACTTGCTTTACCTTCTTTTTTGGACAGTGGTGTTGCTATGAGAGACAAGGAAGGAAAAATCGATCTGAAGTAATTTGGTGAACAACCACGTTCTGCTGATCAATACATGGATCAATGAGAAGCATCTTAGTGAAAAGGCAGACTGAGGATCATCAGTGGAACTGGATGTTCTGCTGCACTGTCAGAATCAGTCTTCTCATTGATATAAAACCTCTCTTTATTCTTTGGAATTGTTTGTAATTGAAAGTAGACATTAGATAAATGTTTCATATTGAATTGATGAATAGAGATGCTTGTGATGGTTAGCTGAAGTTCTTTTGAAACTCAAAATGTAAACAAATAGAGCCACTCGCTCTTCACTTCAGTATTCACTCTAAAGGTACACCCTCAACAACACATGGACATGTGCTGCCTGTGCTAATAAGCCATAAAATAAACATTGCCACCCCTGTTCTGGCCTCAAATAAATGTCCTGTAGTTATTTATAATTGTTTATTACTCCTGTGCAATTGATGCAGATGAATTGTTAAATGCTGATGAATTAATGAACTACATGGTGTCCCAAAACTCTCAGCAAAATGTCTTTCAAAATTTTTCATACTTAGTTTATATATATATATATATATATATATATATATATATATATATATATATATATATATATATATATATATATATATATATATATATATTTTTTTTTTTTCCAGATGGCCTTCATGAATGCCTTTGATATAAATAAATATATATATATATATATATATATATATATATATATATATATATATATATATATATATATATATATATATATATATATATATATATAAAAAACAGGAAACATGTTTAACAGGAAACATGACAAGCACATCACACATGACACTGTTAACATATTAACAAATTCAAAAAGACTGGAAGTGTAGTGGACCAACCGAGATGTGAACGTCCACGAACATCCACTGACGAAGGCACAACTGATGTGGTGCTCGCAGACATAGTCCCCTCTGTATGAATGTTTTTGGGACACCCTGTACATCTATCTTATGTTAAATTATATCATCATTGTAGGTATTTTGATCAAATCCCCTGAGCATCAGAAAGTTTATAACAACTATGACACCAATACAGTCATGTCATTATGTGGCCATCCATTTTACAACAAGGGACAAATCAGATATTCTGCAAATGCAACTTTGACCTATATATGCTCAGGTCTATATATTAGATGTCTAAAACATCTAAGTGATAGTGCAAGTACAAGATGGGAAGCTTTTCATTCCTTGCATTTCAGTCTCATGGTTTTTAAGTTGCGGCCGCCATATTTGGGACAAATTTCTGGTTTTTGCTACATAACGCAACTGTAACTAGAGGTAATAGATGGCTAAAATTACTCAACTTACTTCAGAAGAGAATAAATGGTACTCTGACAAAGTCAATAAAAGAGGCTGTGATCCTTGTGTACTTTCCCCTAAACTCCTGACCTCACTTAAATTGACATCTACTGATATATATATTTATCTCATACACAACCACTCTCTCTGTTCTGGAGAATCAGCTTTTCATTTAAAGGAACCCCTGGGTATTTCATCAGGAGGAGAAAAAAGTCAATCATTATAGGGAGTATGGGTCAATAACTCTCTCTTTTGCCAATGTTAATATGTTGTGCCACTTAGATAAACTTCCCAGTTGTCCCATAACATTAGCGCACACACATATGTGTTAGCTAACTAGCGAACATCTACAAAGTAGTATAACAAGGAGGATCCGCTGCTGGCTGCTTGTTGAAGATGCATTGTATGTAGTCGTTGTATTAGGGCAGTCGGATATCAATATAAATGAATATGAATCTTTGTAATGAAGCACAGCCATAATACCATTAATGCAGTTAGTCCTCAAAATGGCATATACAGTGTGACGTCATATGAAACTCAAGGATAGGGTACTAGAACCCATTTACTAGATCCTGTTTATAGGATCTGGTTTTTGACTTAACTTAAAAATCACTGATGCCACATTTCGTAGTAGGGACTGTTACATTCGGTGCTGACAGTCTAGGAGTTTAATGAACCACTTGAGCTCTGCTGGAAGTCCCTGACATTTTCTAACTTGATTCTTTAACACGGGTTATCAAATCTTTCTTGAAATGAATCAAGCCAAATCATATCACTCAGAAAAATCACAAGAGTCTGACCTTCTTGAATTTGTAACTATCATACAGAAGTGTCCTTTCTCTAACCTACTTGCAAGGGGGTGGAATTCACTGTGGTTTGCTATCTGTGTGGGAAGGAGAGTACTCTGGGGCAATAGCTATTGACTGTGTGTCCTGCAGAATTACGATTACTGCTCTCTGAGGATAAAGATATTTAGATAGAATAGTTGGCATGGATTTATATAGATCCCAGAGCATGACTCAAAGTATCTATTTATAGAGGCTTTGCTATTCTTCCACTCCTCCACATGCACTCATTCATTTAAGCTCTCATAAACTGAAGCTGTTTGTGTGTGTGTGTGTGTGTGTGTGTGTGTGTGTGTGTGTGTGTGTGTGTGTGTGTGTGTGTGTGTGTGTGTGTGTGTGTGTGCACGCTTGCAGAGATGCACTCATGCAAGTGTGTTAGTTCATATTTAATGATCTACACCTGGGGGTCTAATGAGGTATGAGTTGGATTCCCTACAGTCTTCACATCACACACACACACACACATACACACACACACAGTCTTAGCAGGACCACTGTCTCTGTAGTACTCATCTGCGCTCCCTACCTCCTTCCTATTCCCATGCTCCTAAATCACATTACCTTCTTATACAGTGGATATAAAAAGTTTATACATCTCTGATAAAATTGCAAGTTTTTGTGATGAAAAATATTAAACCAAGATAAATGATGTCAGAACTTTTCCCAGCCTCAATGTGAAGTTACAACGTATAAAAATTAAGTGACAAACAATCAGAAACATTTTAGGGAAAATAAAATAAAATAAATTACAATTACCTGGCTGCATAAGTGTTCACACCCTTTTATAATTGGGGATGTGGCTATGTTAAGAATGAATAAAAAAATCACATTCACTCTCATGTTCAAAAGTAATTATCATATAGCTGTCATCAATGAAATTATTCTGATTAACCCGAAATAAAGACTAGCTGTTTCTGTAGGATTTTCTTGACATCTCCTTGGTTTCATCTGACTGCTCACGTCATGGTCCCCGAAGAACTTACAAAGCCTGTACAGGCTTTTCACTCAGACTTTTTTCTCACTGTTGAAAGGTATCAATCAAAAGAGGGTACAAATTTTTTTCCAAAACATTAGATGTACCATGGAACACAGTGAAGGCCACCATCAACAAATAAGGGTGTGTAGACTTTTTATATACAGTGGGTATAGAAAAGAATCACACCCCTTTAAAATAATCACATTTTGTTGCTTTTCAGCCTGAAATGAAGATGGACACAGTTTTTGTTTTATCCAGCTGTATTTACTCAGTGCAACTTATAATATCCAAGTGAAAGAAATAACACCAATGTAACGAATCAATCATTACTAGCATTATTATTTTCCACCAGAATAATGTAATGGATCAACTTTAAACATGAAAAATGAAACAGAAGCGCACACTTGGATTCAAAGCACCTTTTTAAAGGAGATGAGTTTTAAAGCGTGCCCGCATTATCTACCAGAATGTGTAGTAAATCGGATGAATCTGCAACGTTAAAAAAATATTCTCCACCAGTTACAATTTATGTAACGAATAAAAAGATGTTTAACACATTTAAATGTATTCTCCAATTTATATAAGGAATTAGCTCGAATGGCGTGAAATATATCTATATATCTAATCAACGCGTGTTGTGACCAGTTATAAATATACATCAGCCATGAAAGGGAATTCATGTATGTGCACATATACATATAGATAATTAACTACAACGGATTATAATTAATTATGACTATGTATGTGGTTTAGATCAGCTTTTAGGATTAGCTGTAGTCTAGTTTGGAATTATGAACTCTAAAGAGGGAGTTTATCCTTCTGGCCAGGAAGAATTAACCAAATGAAGTTGTTATTAAAAATTAGAGCGGGTAACGAGATCGCAGCATTTAATTGACTCATCACGTGGCAAAACAGAGACAAATCAAGCATGGGATAATAGATTTTAATAACTAGATGTAACTATGGATACACATGACTAACTCTACGCAAAACATACATATGTACATATATATACAAGGAAAGAAAAGGTATAGAGAGCAAGTAATGAAATAAAAGGGAATGGCAGACAAAAACACAACTAATTAGCCTTTTTCAAAACCAGCAACGAAGTTAAATCTGCTGTAAACAGGGGTACAATCTTAAACGCAGATATAGGTCCATTAACTATACTTGCATGGTTTCGGTTTGAAAGTTCGCGCGAGGTCGTGTAGAGTTCGCTGGTTCGTCGTACCATTTGAAAAAGGGGTGAGCCGGGAGGCGGTTGCATCCTTTGTCCGAGAGAGAGAGATCCTGGCTTCCTCTTCCTGTGGCACGTGGCCCCGGGGGAGAGAGAAACCGGAAGAGTGTCAAGTTGAAGTGAAGAAGAGAGACTGAAGAGAAGATCCTCTGAAGACTAGAGTTTCAAAGCGTGGTGTTGTTTTAAAGACAACACCAACACACACGCCTCTTTGGGCTATGGGCCAATCAGGAAGTTGGATTTGTTGGCGGGATGACCTCTCTTTGTCTGGTCTCAGACCCTAATTTAAATGTCCAGGGAGGAGCCGGTTTATACCGTATTATAAATGAAATTAAGGGAAACCATGAAATAATGTATCCCATTGCAATATGATATGCATAATCAATCAGGGTATCGCAAGACGATTAACTGCATACCAAATTCGATGGACTTGTAATGAATATTACAAGTAAAACATGGTTACAGACATTTCAAATAATATCCTAAGTTAAGACTATCTAAAATCATTAAGGTTAGGTCACATAAACACACAATATATGTAAACAACATAACATCACACTATGTAGGCATCGAATAATTACATATAATTACACGTTACATTCGAGAGAGATTTTTCCATTGTGTGTGTAAGGTAAGCTTGTGTGTGTGTGTGTGTGTGTGTGTGTGTGTGTGTGTGTGTGTGTGTGTGTGTGTGTGCGCGTGTAGGTAGCTTGTGTGTGTGTGTGTGTGTGTGTGTGTGTATGTGTGTGTGTGTGTGTGTGTGTGTGTGTGTGTGTGTGTGCATACGAAGGGGGGAAGGTTGGTCGTAAGCATTCCAAAGGTATCTGGTCAAACTGGGGCCAGAGTGGTCATTAAACAGATAGGGATTTACAGCTCAAAAGAAGAAAACTGAGCAGAACTGCTCAAGCTCAGTTAAATTTGATGGTGGCCGTTTGTGGACTGCAGTCTTTCCACAGATTTTCAATGGGGTTTAAGTCTGGGCTCTGACTAGGCCATGCAAGGACAGTCACCTTTTTCTCCTTCAACCACTGTGTGGTCAGTTTTGCTATGTGCTTTGGGTCAATGTCATGTTGGAAGGTAAACCTTCTTCCCATTGACAACTTTCTGGCAGAGGGCAGCAGATTTTCCTCAAGAATTTGATGGTATTTTGCCCCATCCATTTTCCTTCTATCCTGACAAGTGCTCCAGTCCCTGCTGCAGAGAAACACCCCCATAATAGGATATTACCACCTAAATGCTTTACCGTAGGAATGGTGTTATTTGGATGGTGAGCTGTATTGGATTTCTACCAGACATACTGTTTGGTGTTGAGGCCAAATAATTCATTTTAGACTCATCTGACCATAACACCTTTTTCCATGTGGCCTCAGAATCCTCAAGGTGCGTTTTAGCAAAGCTCAGTCGTGGGTGGCTTTTTTCTTGCAATCCTCCCATACAAGCCACATTTGTGGAGAATTTGTGATATTGTTGTCACATGCACACAATGACCACTCTTTGTCATAAATTCCTGCAACTGTTTCAGAGTTGCTGTAGGCCTCTTGGTAGCCTCTCTGACCAGTTTCCACCTGGCTCTTTCATCCAGTTTGGAGTGACGTCCTGATCCAGGGAGGGTCTGTGTTGTACCAAATACCTTCCACTTCTTAATAATAGACTTCACTGTGCTTCTAGGCATTGATAAAGCCTTTGAATTTTTTTGTATCCATCTCCTGACTTGTGCCTGTCCACAACTTTATCCCGGAGATCTTTTGACAGTGCTTTCCCACCCATAGTTGATTGTTTGCTTCAGTTGCACTACAAAATGTTCCGGGAAAGCTAATCAAAATGACCACAAATGATCACAGTTGAAAGTCAAATGGCTTTGTGTGCCATTGAGAAGGTGATTAGCTACACCTTACTGAGTTTACAAATCATTTTTAGGAGGGGGGTGATCCTTTTTTCAACTCTGTGATTCTGTTTTTTTTTTTAAAAAATTTATTATTATTTCTGACATGGTGTTGGTGTTATATCTTTCATTTGGATGTTATAAGTTGCACTGAATAAATACAGCTGGATAAAACAAAAAACTGTGTCCGTCTTCATTTCAGGCTGAAAAGCAACAAAATATGATTATTTTAAAGGGGGGTGATTCTTTTCAATAGTCACTGTACATTGTACCCTCCAGGGGGTTTCCCATCTCTCTCTCTCTCTCTCTCTCTCTCTCTCTCTCTCTCTCTCTCTCTCTCTCTCTCTCACACACACACACACTCACTCACTCTCTCTCTCTCTCCTCAGTCTATGTAGTATAAAACAGCCTCAAACCTTGATGTCTACGCATCCTCCCCTTCCACCTGACTGACTGTATAATCTCCCCCCATCTGATGTGTGTTTGTTTAGGGATTACAGCTACCACAATGTGTATTGCAGTCCAACCACAGACATCCAGCTGGGATCTTAATTACATTCTATGGAATAGCTTTAATTAAAGGGTGAATGTAAGAAGTATTGTAGATTAGCAGAATTCATCACACACTGTCTTCTTCTAACTTTAATGATCATCAGTCATTACTGATTCATTCTCAACATCAAATCAGATATTAAATTTAGTAAGAAGTAATTTTGGTCATCATGATATATGGTAGAATAAAATGGCTGTTATTATATAATGGATTATAGTCAGCTTTGTTATAATCATTTTTTTTTTTTTTAATTATCTTTACGATTTTGCAGTCTAGATGTTCATCATGGCGTAAGCTTGTTTTTCTGTCTCTGTGTGTTTAGATTGCTCTGCTATCATTCAACTCTCAGTCAGTGAGTGTCACAAAGCAGAATGACGGTGTGCAGAACTCTCACAGTGAAAATGGGAGTAGAGATGCTACACCAGAGGAAAGGCTGGATTCCCTCAGGTGCTACACGGCTCCCTCTATAGTAATATCTCGGTACTGAAAGGAGAACCCCTGTCAGTGCAAATTCAAAACAAATGAATAGTAAGGGTGATGAAAATCTATAACTTAAAATGATAGGCTAATTAATATCCAAATGCATTGAAATGCTTATCTTTTTAAATAATCAAAAAGTGCAACTGGGTACTTTTTGGGTATATTTGACTATTCATTTTAAAGAAATAAAATTATGCATATGCATGTAAAAGCATTTTTCCCAGCATGTGACATAACATATAGCCATAAGGTCACAAAACGCTATAAACTTGAATACATTTCATTTTCTGCATGTGATTGCAGGCATGATACCAGGAGAAACACCAAAAAGAAGTTTTATTATGTTTATGATTATGTATTAGGAATATTTGAATTCCATTGTTTTATAGTTAATTTATAGTTAAATATAGTATATAGAATTGTTGAGCTGTCTTACACAGAAGAAAATCATTCAGTTAAGCTCTCTTCAGTGTTTCCTGGGTAACATTTGGCTATTCCAGCACAATGAGTGGTAACCTTTTATTACCACTAGCAATTTGTGCCAAGAATGTTAGCGTGTTCATAGTCTGTTTGTATACCATTTAATAAAATAAGCTTTATATTATATTATGATATTATATATAATGCTTTGTATTTTTAGAATTCATGTGAGATTAGCACTAAACTGGCTCTTATTAACTGTCTCTCCCTTCTTAGGAAAGAGGTTCTCTTTCCTAATGTAATTACATTGAAATTATCTTTGGACATCTATATCTTTCTAAAATAGGCTATTATTCCCCATACAAGATAAATGCCTTTTTTAAGGGAATATAACAGTCTTTGAAGATTTGTCTCTAATCTTTATCTGGGTTTGGCTCCATCATTACACTATCCCCATTCAAGTGAGAAAGACACGCGTGAAACTGTGTACCTGAATCTTGTCCAAAGCAATAATCACTTAACACTTGTCTGACTGCCAGACCGCCTTTCAAACTTGCATAAGCGCATTAAAGAAACAGCATGCTTTTCACACCACAGATCTTTAGTATGTAGAGAGAGCAGGAGGTCTGACAGAGAGAAGGGAAGGTAAGTGAACAGGTTTTTTAAGGACTGAAAGAGATGGACAATGTAGGACTATGAACTAATTTTATCCTTTTACCTAGACCAGCTCTCTTCTGATTTTCTCTTCTGAGCAGCTACACAAGGCATTTCATAGGCATACAGATAAAAGTATGTATACACGTAAGTATGCATGGTGGCTTAGTGGTTAGCACATTCGGGCTTGGGGGATTCAATCCTACATCCGCCCTGTGTGTGCGAAGTTTGCGGACCAGCTGACAAATTGTGCATAACAGATGGCCCCCAGTCAGTAACTGTATACCTACAAAGTGCACCTATATGGTAGGTTTACCTAATGAAGTGGCCACTAAGGGAATGTGTGTGTGTGTGTGTTGTCTGAGAGAGAGAGAGTGAGAGAGAGAGAGAGAGAGAGAGAGAGAGAGAGAGAGAGAGAGAGAGCCTGGATCACTTTCTGTTCCTCTGATGGTAGTCATACTGTGCTTCTGTTGTACAGTACACCTGTCAACCCAACAAATCTGATCATTTCTTTAAATTTGTGAGTGTGTGAAATTCATTAAATGCTGAGTAAAATTCATGATTTTTCACATTTACATTTCAAATGTTCTGTCAAGAAGCACAGGCAGACTCAGACTCAGACACACATTTGTACTAATACACTGACATTAGACAAAGACAGCAAGGATGCAAGGATCCGTAAAACCAGCTTTTGTGTGTTTGGGGTGGGGGGGAGGAGTGTCTCACTGGGCGCTCGTTAGTGTTTTTTCCCCCTGCATCCCACCCTCAACTCAGCTGGGATGCTGTGTGTCAGTGCCTGCCTCTCAGCATCAACAGGGTTAATTAACTGTGTGTGTGTGTGTGGGGGGGGGGGGGGGGGGGGTTGGGAGCTTGGGGGGGTAGCTAGACAGGCAAAAAAAAATAATAGAGAGATAATGACTAGCTGCAATAAAGTGTAATGATTAATTTTAGTACAAACAAATTGACTTGCTATCCCGGGTGTCATTAAATCGGAGAGATGGTGTGTGTGTGTGTGTGTGTGTGTGTGTGTGTGTGTGTGTGTGTGTGTGTTAGAGGGAACAAAGACAGAGAGGGAAAAGAATGAATGTAAAGAAAGAAAGAAAGAATGTTCATGGAGAGGATTAATTAAAGTTCAAATCAAGTTTTCAACTGCAGCTTGTATTTTAGGCCAGTGGTTCTCAAAATTGAGTCAACTGACCATTATCAAAATTCTTCTTCTTCTTCTTCTGCTTCTTCTTCTTCTTATTATTATTATTATTATTACTATTGTTGTTGTTGTTGCTGCTGCTGCTACTGCTGTTATATACAGTATCTCACAAAAGTGAGTACACCCCTAACATTTTTGTAAACATTTTATTATATCTTTTCATGGGACAACACTGAGGAAATGACACTTTGCTACAATGTAAAGTAGTGAGTGTACAGCTTATATAACAGTGTAAATTTGCTGTCCCCTCAAAATAACTCAACACACAGCCATTAATGTCTAAACTGCTGGCAACAAAAGTGAGTACACCCCTAAGTGAAAATGTCCAAATTGGGCCCAAAGTGTCAATATTTTGTGTGGCCACCATTATTTTCCAGCACTACCTTAACCCTGTTGGGCCTGGAGTTCACCAGAGCTTCACAGGTTGCCACTGGAGTCCTCTTCCACTCCTCCATGACGACATCACAGAGCTGGTGGATGTTAGAGACCTTGCGCTCCTCCACCTTCTGTTTGAGGATGCCCCACAGATGCTCAATAGGGTTTAGGTCTGGAGACATGCTTGGCCAGTCCATCACCTTTACCCTCAGCTTCTTTAGCAAGGCAGTGGTCGTCTTGGAGGTGTGTTTGGGGTCGTTATCATGTTGGAATACTGCCCTGCGGCCCAGTTTCTGAAGGGAGGGGATCATGCTCTGCTTCAGTATGTCACAGTACATGTCACAGTACACTCCCCAGTGCCGGCAGCACTCATGCAGCCCCAGACCATGACACTTCCACCATCATGCTTGACTGTAGGCAAGACACACTTGTCTTTGTACTCCTCACCTGGTTGCCGCCACATACGCTTGAAACCATCTGAACCAAATAAGTTTATCTTGGTCTCATCAGACCACAGGACATGGTTCCAGTAATCCATGTCCTTAGTCTGCTTGTCTTCAGCAAACTGTTTGCGGGCTTTCTTGTGCATCATCTTTAGAAGAGGCTTCCTTCTGGGACAATAGCCATGCAGACCAATTTGATGCAGTGTGCGGCATACGGTCTGAGCACTGACAGACTGACCCCCCACCCCTTCAACCTCTGCAGCAATGCTGGCAGCACTCATACGTCTATTCTGCAAAGCCAACCTCTGGATATGATGCTGAGCACATGCACTCAACTTCTTTGGTCGACCATGGTGAGGCCTGTTCTGAGTGGAACCTGTCCTGTTAAACTGCTGTATGGTCTTGGCCACCGTGCTGCAGCTCAGTTTCAGGGTGTTGGCAATCTTCTTATAGACTAGGCCATCTTTATGTAGAGCAACAATTCTTTTTTTCAGATCCTCAGAGAGTTCTTTGCCATGAGGTGCCATGTTGAACTTCCAGTGACCAGTACGAGAGAGTGTGAGAGCGATAACACCAAACTTAACACACCTGCTCCCAATTCACACCTGAGACCTTGTAACACTAATGAGTCACATGACACCGGGGAGGGAAAATGGCTAATTGGGCCCAATTTGGACATTTTCACTTAGGGGTGTACTCACTTTTGTTGCCAGTGGTTTAGACATTAATGGCTGTGTGTTGAGTTATTTTGAGGGGACAGCAAATTTACACTGTTATATAAGCTGCACACTCACTACTTTACATTGTAGCAAAGTGTCATTTCTTCAGTGTTGTCCCATGAAAAGATATAATAAAATATTTACAAAAATGTGAGGGGTGTACTCACTTTTGTGAGATACTGTAAGTTCCTATAGTTATTTGCCTATTTAATGGGTTTAATCCAAACCTCAATAGCACAAATTAAGTCAGTCTATAAATAATATTACTTGGACTTAATGTGTGGTCTTTCAGTGGAACGTTCAGGAATATAAAGCTCTGTTGCAGCCAGATATATTTTACACTTATTGGGGTCCCTGCACAGCTGCAAAACATTTGAGAACCCCGCTTTTGGCTTCTACTTCAATTCCTGTTAGGTATATTAAAACTTCATTTATTTGATTCAGCAACAACAAACTTTCTGCTGTAAAACTGTTAACTGGTCTTCAATTGCATAAGGTGATATAACATGGGCTCGCGGTAGTGAGTGCTACAAGCGCCCCATAGTGGTTGTTATAGGTATTACATGGTGTTGACAATTTTTCTTCTAAAATCACAGAAATTACAGATTTATTTAATTTTAATTACGGTAGATGTACTATGTTCTAACCAGTCCTAACAGTTCTATTCAAATGAACGTGTAATTAAAATGTTTAGACTTTTTTTTAAATTTAATTTATAATTAGTGGGCCTTTTGTAATTGTTTCATTATTGTTGTAATATTCATAGCTTTGTAGTCAACACATTAATGATTGTTGATTCTTTCATTATTGTGTTTTGTCATGAATGTTTTATTTTCTATATACATATTTCTATGTAAATCGTTTATTTTGAATTTTGGATGAAATAGGTATTATAGGTGATTATGATGATGATGATGATGATGATGATGATTTTTTTTTTTAAATTAACTATAGTAAATAACCCAGATGTGTTGTGATATCTATCTATCTATCTATCTATCTATCTATCTATCTATCTATCTATCTATCTATCTATCTATCTATCTATCCATCCGTCTATCTCTCTATCCATCCATCTATCTATCCATCTATCTATCTATCTATCTATCTATCTATCTATCTATCTATCTATCTATCTATCTATCTATCTATCTATCTGTCTATCTATCCATCCGTCTATCTCTCTATCCATCCATCCATCTATCCATCTATCTATCTATCTATCTATCTATCTATCTATCTATCTATCTATCTATCTATCTATCTATCTATCTGTCTGTCTGTCTGTCTCTCTTTATACTCAAATACTTGGGTATATGGCAGTGGTACAGGCCTAGTCAGTCTGATCAGCTGTACTCTCATGTAGCCTCCAGGGGTCAAACTATTAACCTTCAGAATACTGAAAGCAACAGTAGAATACTAACACAATAGCCGGTACTGAAACCGAGGATGTTACTATAGTAACTTGCACTGAAATCTGAAGACATGTCAGAGTCTCTGCTTTCAAATACTTTCTGTTGCTAAGGAAACTTCTTCATTCATAATTTTCAATTGAAAATGCAGTGCACACTATTATACAGAAATGATAGGATGGTGTGGCCAGTAGGTGAGGATGTACTTTTAATGTGTGTCGATGTATAGCATTTGGATGTGTTGCATTATTCAAAAATGTTACAGTTTTTGCTTGTGAGATTGAAAGAGAATCAGTGGGACTTAGGATTCAGTTGTTATGTGGATTAAGCAGTCAATGCATTACGTTATTAAATGCCTCAAAAGCATCATGACCTGTGTCGCTATCACAGCTTCTGTGATTTTATGATTTATTGAAGATCATAAACATTTCAAAAAGGTTCCATCAAATCAGATCATTGAGATGGCACACCTAATTGCTACCAGGGGTGTAAACCTCAGACCTCTACAGAATATGATACGATTTTGATTCATAAGGTAATGATTTGATGTTTGACAATATCACTGAATCTGATATGTTGATATACATTCCGGTTGAATTTAATAGCCTCGGGTCGATATGTGATCAATTTTGTTCAGAATCTGAGGTAGGCCTACCATAAATTTGATGATGACGATGATGTAGGCAGTTACAGTTATAGGTTACAGGCAAATGTCCTAGCATGCAGTTACAAAACGACTAGCATGTATTCTTAAATAAAGGACTTTTAAATCTCTGACCTGAAGGGAGTAGCTTAGAGGAATGGTAAACAGGACGGGACGTGTCTTTCATGATCTATTAGCACCTGTATAAACATATACTGAATGAGCAAGTGGATTTGGCTGTTATCCAACAATGTTCTTTAAATTAAACTATGATTCCAGATAAAAAAAAATAAAAATTTGGATTGTCTTTAACAAAGATCTGTAAACCTGTGCCAGTATGACCTTGTTAGCATCAAATCTTTATTCTTCAAAAGATAAAGACATCAGTGGGAACTTTTTTCAGTGTAATTCAGTTAGTTTAGTTATTTGGTGTAAACCCAATGTATAAAAAGTATGGAAACATGGGTTGAATATCTAGTGCAGTTCCTACAGTGAGGGTGACAAGTGTGCATATGAGTCATTGTTGTGTTATTTATGTCCTGTAGCTCCAAATGGGCCTGTATTACGTCTGTATTACACCCTGTGGAACAGGGAGTTTACACTGCTTTGGTGAATTAAAATCATATTTGTCCCAGAAAAACCCTAACTGAAGCCTAATGAAAGATTGTATTGTACAGTAGCTATGGCAACTGGTAGCTTTATGTACCTTCTCCAATGAGTGTGTAACAGGTTTCACTATGACCTCTGTGAAAAGCTGACCTTTGTGTGCATGACAGACAGCTAAGGATCTTACACTTTCACCACCACTGTAAAGATGCTCAGTGTTAATTCACTGTTAATAATGAATTATTTCCGTGTGTGTGTGTGTGTGTATGTGTGTGTGTGTGTGTGTGTGTGTGTGTGTGTGAGAGAGAGAGAGAGAGAGAGAGAGAGAGAGAGAGAGAGAGAGAGAGAGTATTGTGCCTTTAATAATGTGTCGACCCGGTGATGTGTGATTATCTGAACTGTGTCTGTATAATTTACACCTACTTATGGGACCGTGTCCTAATTAGTTCCTGTAATTAAGGGAAACGTTACAGCAGAAGGCTGAGGACCAAATGAAGAGAGAATGAACAGTAATGAATGCTTTCTCCTTCCCTAGTCCCCTATTTCTTTTTCACTGCCATTCTCTCCCATGCTCTTTATCTCATCTTGCTCCCTGTATAGTTACATTTGTGAATCTTTCCATCTCACATTTACTTACAGCACAGCTCACTGATCAGTCCTTCCAGGATTTTGTGGTTTTGCGTTTGCAGAAATTAACATAAAATCGAGGAAACTCCGCAATATTCACAGGAGCTTGCAATTTTCCAAATTTCTGCAGATTTTCTGCTGATATGGGCCAAGACGCGTCATGTGACATCATCACAACACGCATTTAGCCAAAGCCTCCTTCGATTCACGTACGTCGAACATGAGGGCAGCTAAAAGGTCTCGTTTATAATCATCACTGCGTAAAACCGTGCAAAACAATTTCATGCAATTGCAGTTTCGCCAATTCAAGTAGTTTTCCGCAAAAAAGCACAAAAACTTTGCAAATTGCATCGCAAATTTTGAAAAAAGCCACAGCAAAATCAAGAATTTTTGGCTGCAACAATCACAAAAAAAACTCTGCGAAATCCTGTACGGACTGATTGATATTAGACAGCTGCAGATGCACACTATGTCGATTCTGCTCTGTACATTTTACAGTGTTTACACAATAAATCCAGAATCTCAGCTTTAATCTGAATATGCTCATCCATATACAGTGGGGGGGGGGAGAGTATTTGATCCCCTGCTGATTTTGTACATTTGCCCACTGACAAAGAAATTATCAGTCTATAATTTTAATGGTAGGTGTATTTTAACAGTGAAAGACAGAATAACAACAAAAAAAATCCAGAAAAATGCATTTCAAAAAAGTTATAAATTGATTTGCATTTTAATGAGTGAAATAAGTATTTGATCCCCTATCAATCAGCAAGATTTCTGGCTCCCAGGTGTCTTTTACACAGGTAACGAGCTGAGATTAGGAGCACTCCCTTTAAGAGAGTGCTCCTAATCTCAGCTCATTACCTGTATAAAAGACACCTGTCCACAGAAGCAACCAATCAATCAGATTCCAAACTTTCCACCATGGCCAAGACCAAAGAGCTGTCCAAGGATGTCAGGGACAAGATTGTAGACCTACACAAGCCTGGAATGGGCTACAAGACCATCGCCAAGCAGCTTGGTGAGGAGGTGACAACAGTTGGTGCGATTATTTGCAAATGGAAGAAACACAAAATAACTTTCAGCCTCTCTCGGTCTGGGGCTCCATGCAAGATCTCACCTCGTGGAGTTTCAATGATCATGAGAACGGTGAGGAATCAGCCCAGAACTACACGGGAGGATCTTGTTAATGATCTTAAGGCAGCTGGGACCACAGTCACCAAGAAAACAATTGGTAACACACTATGCCGTGAAGGACTGAAATCCTGCAGTGCCTGCAAGGTCCCCCTGCTCAAGAAAGCACATGTACAGGCCCGTCTGAAGTTTGCCTGAATGATTCAGAGGAGAACTGGGTGAAAGTGTTGTGATCAGATGAGACCAAAATCGAGCTCTTTGGCATCAACTCAACTCGCCGTGTTTGGAGGAGGAGGAATGCTGCCTATGACCCAAAGAACACCAGCCCCACTGTCAAACATGGTGGTGGAAACATTATGCTTTGGGGGTGTTTTTCTGCTAAGGGGACAGGACAACTGCACCGCATCAAAGGGACGATGGACGGGGCCATGTACCATCAAATCTTGGGTGAGAACCTGCTTCCCTCAGCCAGGGCATTGAAAATGGGTCGTGGATGGGTATTCCAGCATGACAATGACCCAAAACACACAGCCAAGGCAACAAAGGAGTGGCTCAAGAAGAAGCACATTAAGGTCCTGGAGTGGCCTAGCCAGTCTCCAGACCTTAATCCCATAGAAAATCTGTGGAGGGAGCTGAAGGTTCGAGTTGCCAAACGTCAGCCTTGAGACCTTAATGACTTGGAGAGGATCTGCAAAGAGGAGTGGGACAAAATCCCTCCTGAGATGTGTGCAAACCTGGTGGCCAACTACAAGAAACGTCTGACCTCTGTGATTGCCAACAAGGGTTTTGCCACCAAGTACTAAGTCAAAGGGGTCAAATACTTATTTCACTCATTAAAATGCAAATCAATTTATAACTTTTTTTGCGTTTTTCTGTATTTTTTTTGTTGTTATTCTGTCTCTCACTGTTAAAATACACCTACCATTAAAATTATAGACTGATCATTTCTTTGTCAGTGGGCAAACGTACAAAATCAGCAGGGGATCAAATACTTTTTTTCCCCCACTGTAGGGTACACTGTGTAAGAATTAAAGCCCTTTTCCAAGCAGACCTTGTCACAAGATTGTGGGTAAATTACAAATGCCATTATCTTGAATCATTTGCATGTTTGGTACTTGGTTGCAAATACTTTGTGTCTTACACACAGACAATACGGGATGCACTTGGTTTACTGTGACCAGTTAAGATACTTCTCTACAATTCAGAATTTATTGTGATAATCTGAGGCTATCATGGGCACAGACTCACCGAACCTGGACTGTGGTAAAAGGTACCAACAACCATTCCACAGAGATCACACTTTTTTTTCATGCTGATGTTCTTTTCACACCTTTAATGTGCAATTGCAAAGTATACATATAATAAATAAACTTTTATAGGGAAAGAAAGAAAAATAAAAAAAGTTACGATAACCTAGTTGCGTAAGTGTGCACACTCCTAAACTAATGCTTTGCTGAAGCACCTTTCAATTTTATTACACCACTCATTCTTTTTGGGTAAGAGTCTATCAGTGTGGCACATCTCGACTTGGCAATATTTTCCCACTCTTTCCTGCAAAAACATTCTAGATCAGTC
This sequence comes from Cranoglanis bouderius, assembly GCA_023630585.1. NCBI lineage: Eukaryota > Metazoa > Chordata > Actinopteri > Siluriformes > Cranoglanididae > Cranoglanis > Cranoglanis bouderius. The sequence goes on along the minus strand of CM042562.1, from coordinate 8,068,674 downwards.
AAATTGTGAGGGCATCTCCTGTGCACAGCCGCTTCATGTCACCCCACAGATTTTTAGCTGGATTCAGGTCTGGGCTCTGGCTGGGTCATTCAAAAAATGTAATCTTCTTTTGTACTGAAAGGTGAAATTACTTTTCATCTTCAGCTCACTAGCAGACACCTGAATGTTTTGCACTAAAATCGACTGGTAGTTGTAGCTATTCATGATTCTCTCCACCTTGATAAAAGCCACAGTTCTTGCTGAAGAATAGCAGCCATAAAGCACGATGCTGCCACCACCATGCTTCAATGTGGGTATGGTGTTCTTTTATTTGTGCTTTTTTTTTTGTGCACCAAACATACCTTTTGGAATTATGGAATTATTATACCTTTTGGAATTGGTCTCATCAGACCATAACACATTTTGCCACATGGTTTGGGGTGATTGAGTTGGGCTTGGATGTTCTTTGTGAGAAAGGGCTTCTGTCTAGTCACCCTACCCCATAGCCCAGATATGTGAAGAATACGAGAGATTGTTGTCACATACAGAGAGTAATCAGTACTTATTAGATATTACTGTAGCTCCATTAATGTTGCCATAGATCCCTTGGCAGCCTCCCTGGTAGATTTTTTGTTTTGTCTTTTTGTACATTTTGGAGGGACGTCCTGTTCTTGGTAATGTCACTCTGGTGTTCCATTTTCTTCACTTGTTGATGATGGTCTTCATGGTGTTCCATGGTACATCTAATGTTTTGGAAATTATTTTATACCCCTCTCCTGATCGATACCTTTTGACAAGTGAGGTACCATACAGGCTTTGTAAGCTCTTTGCGGACCATGGCTTCAGCAGTAATTTGAAATCAAGAAGATGTCAAAAAAAATCCTACAGAAACAGCTGGTCTTTATTTGGGGTTAATCAGAATAATTTCACTGATGACAGCTGTATGATAATTACTTTTGAACTATTGCAATTTGAGCAATAATGTGAGTTCTTGTTGCATACAAAGGTTAACAAACCTCTTGCATTTTAACTAAACTGAAAAGAACTAAAAGTAAAAGATTCGGATAACATTAAATGTATGAATTATTTTGTGAGAAATCTAGAAGGCTGATGTGATTTACAACATTACACACAGTGTGCTCGACTGCAGTACTCTGTTATGAACACAGGTAGGTGCTAATTGTGATTTGTTCATCAGTGTCTTTTATCCTTTCTCTATGAATTCCCGGATGGTGTTTAAATTAGAAAAGGATTAGGCCTACATGTGATTAAGTGATTTTTAGATCCATAAACATTAGGCATTTTAGCATAGTTAAGTCACACAAAGCTCCATATGTTATGTATAACATTCTGCAAACAAATGTATGCTATGTAAATAGTAAAGACTGAGTGGCATGTAGGCATACATCCAAATGGGACAACTGTTTTTATATAGGGACACACAGACACATGGACACACACACACACACACACACACACACACACACACACCACCACCACCAGTCATGGCCCTTCCCACAGATGGTATCTAAGTTGCGTGGGCTTTTTTTCTATTATGTTGATAAAACTGTATCGGATATGCCAAGACCAAGCCACTTACTATCTTATGGCGTATTGTTGAAGGTTTTCACTACGGGCACAAGGCGGGAGACACCATGGACAGCGTGCCAACCCATCGCAGGGCACAATCACACATTTCAGACAATTTGTAAATGCCAATCAGGCACATGTCTTTGGACTGGGGGAAGATACCACGGTACCCGAAGGAAATCCCTGAAGCACAGGGAGAACATTCGAACCCCCAACCCCGGAGGTGCAAGGCAAGCATGCTAACATGCCATTCAGGGTGTGTCCCCGTCAGTGTTGCCAATTTAGAGACTGTCACTAGATTTGGTGACTTTTTAGGCCCTTTTAGCAACTTTAATTCAAAAAAGAGCCTAGCGACAAATCTAGCGACTTTTTGAGCTCACTGTAGATACTGTCTTGAACTCGATATGGCTCTCCAGCTCACCAAGCCCCCCTTTATGTAATATAATATCTAATAATAGAATAATGTCAAAATAATTGAGTAGCTAAAGCAACATATTCAGTATGTAAAAGTTCTAAAGTAAAAGTTCAGTAAAAGGTGTCCTCCCTGGAAAAGGAGTTCCTCCAAAATCTTTTGTGTTTATAGAGTATTTAGGTCACAACAATAGAGTTCAAATACTAGCCCTACAGGTCTTGACGGTAAAATACTCTCCTGACTCACAACACAAAGTGCTGATCTCAGTCATGAACAACAGAACAGGATTTTGGTTTCATCATATTTATACAGAGTTGTTTGCCCAGTTTCTAGACTTAGGATTGGAACAAATATAGGCGTCTGCTTAGAACTCCATAGAATACCAGGCCTGCCACTGTTGCAGCTGCTAATGACTGCAGGGTCAATTAGTTTTGTGTTTGAGCAATGGAAATAGCATGCTGCTATTGGTTTTACAGGGTTGAAAAAGCAGGTAACTATTTCATAATAGTTTAAGCAGGTAAGAAAAACTTAAAGGATGTGAGAGCGTATCAAAATTAATAGTGTAATTAATTATTTATGAAAAATCTATCATAGCATACCATTTAGGTTAGATCAATCACTATCAAGGAACAATTATACTTAGGCCTACTTCAGTGATTATAGTTCTGTGTCCAACTGACTTTTCATTTAATTGAACTGGACTTAATCCAACCATTATTAACTTAAAAGCAAAAGCAAGCATAAATAATAATACTTGACTGCAGTTTCAACCTATAATAAACAGTTAGTTTAGCTGTACTGTAGTTTCAGTACAACTAATAATATGAAGAAATAAAAAAGTTTCAGATGTACATGTTAACACAGTGAAACTGGTTTGGGTCTGACTTATGTGTATACAGGAATATATAGACTTCATCAAACAAATATGACGGTACGATGGTGTTCTGTGTAACACTGCTGCCTTACAGCTCCAGGGTCCCACGTTTGATCCTGAGCTCAAGTTCCTGTCTGTACAGACTTTCTCTGATTGGACTCTCTGTGTCTGCATGGATTTCCTCCAGGTTTCTTCCACTTTCCAAAAGCATGACAGTAGGTGGATTGGTTATGCTAAATTGCCCCTAGGTGTGAGTATGTGATTGTGTGTGTGCATGGTGCCCTGGAATGGATTGGTGTCCCATTCAGGGTGTGTCCCCGTCAGTGTTGCCAATTTGGAGACTGTCACTAGATTTGGTGACTTTTTAGGCCCTTTTAGCAACTTAAATTCAAAAAAGAGCCTACCGACAAATCTAGCGACTTTTTGAGCTCACTGTAGGGCCTGTCTTGAACTTGATATGGCTCTCCAGCTCACATCACAACTGCTGAGCAGGTTAACTCAACTCACCATCAGTGTGTAATGCCTTACTGAGTGGTGCTCGCAACCAATCGCTGATCATCACTGTTTCCCAACGACCAATCACTGATCACTACTGTTTGTCTCACCCTCGCACTTCTTTGTTTTAAACTGTCTTGAAGATATTTAAAAGTGATATAAAAGAGTAACCATTTCCTTCTTGACTACTCACTTTCACTGCTCATTTTTTTCTGCAGTCCTGGTAGAAAGTAAAGTATTTTGTAAATGTGTAAAAGTTTAGTTTGTGGTACCATCACCAAAGATGAGTTCTTTCTATAGTAAATAAATTATTTCAGAAATAAACTCAATTTATTATTTTCTATTCTGATAAAACTTTATTCTATTTTTATTATAATCTAACTGAGAATCTTCCTCCTTCATGCACCCTAATTTGTAATGTAATATGTCACTGATCATGATGAATAAATTTATATGCAAATTAGCCTATCTACATTTATGGCATTTGGCAGACACCCTTATCCAGAGCAACTTACATTTCTCTCTCTCTCTCTCTCTCTCTCTCTCTCTCTTTAATACAAGGGGAGAGAGATAGTCAGTTGGGCAGGATGGAAAAAAAAACATGTTTTTTCAATTACTTTAGACCACCTAGTAAAAAAAAAAAAAAGCTAGGAGTGAGAAGGCAGAAGGTTGTGATATGGAAGATAAGCATGAATAAACAACCTTTTACTGCACATCTCAGCTATATTCCTTGGTTTTACCCATTGTTATGAATGACTAAGGGAATTTGGCCTATGTGTTATCTCATATTCATACCCCTGTGAAACAGAAAGTCATGGTTGAACAATTTCCTGTACCTAGTCACCCAGGTGTACTAAAAAAAATGTGTTATGTCTTTTTTTTAACAAAAGATCAAAAGGTTAAACAATAAAGACAATCTTTCACAGCCTTCTTTGCTCATATTTACCAAGGATGCCAATATTAGTGGAGGGTACTGTTATTCATGAATGTTCCTGTCTTGATACTCAAGAAAGCATGTTGTTTGGAAGAGACATGAAATAAGTGTAATGTTATTATATATTATAGATTATATTTATATCATATTTACATTCTGGTCATCCCTTATTTCCACCACTGCATACCCAGGATCCACTACAAGCAAGAGAAAGCAGTTACTGAAGATGTGCCAAGTAAGTGAATAGTTGGATCACATTAATAAAAAAATAAAGCTCTTCTGCAGTCATGGTGGGATTTATGTTTGTTCATAATACAGCAAGATCTCAGAAATAATCTGCGTTATGTTATAGATCAACTGATAAATGAGTCATCAGCTGCAGTTCTTCTCATTTCGGTATGTTCATTTGGCCCTCTCATTAACACGTGTGTCCGTGTACCCAGCCCATCCATGTGCGTGTGGCCAGGCCTAATTCCACAGCGAGGGTAACTGAATGAGGTAATGGCTAGTTTTCGGGTAGTTAACCAGCCCATCTATTTACACCAGTGACAGATAGCGGAAGTCAAAACATGACTTTTCGACGTGGCAGCCAGGATTTCCCTGAGTTCTTTGCAGAAACGAGCGGACAGTAAGATAATCGTGGCTGTACTGGATGTGCGATATTTGCTTTCGTGATCGTTGTTATGAGACGCAACCGCCCCCTCGGGACCCAGCGGTGACGTCACCGAGCATCCGAGCTCCGCCGAGAGCCGAAGCGGGAGGGTCTGAGGTTTGCGTGCGGTCTCAGGTACACACCCCGCGATGGCTCCAGGATTAGGGGGGCAGTGAAAAAATATCTATCTATATATCTTTATATTCGAGGACACTTCAAGTGAATAAGCGTCTGTATTGTGAACTTGCACAGAGCGTGGCGGGGCGCGGCCTCCTCCTGGAGCAGGATCTCGGATCTCCTCGGCAGTGTTGTGACACCCCATCAGCTCTGGGGGAAAGATGGCGGACCCGGCGGAGTGCACCATCAAAGTGATGTGCCGCTTTAGGCCACTCAACAATTCCGAGGTGGAACGAGGGGACAAATATATCCCCAAATTCCAAGGAGAAGACAATGTGGTGATCGGGGTAAGTCAGCGGAAATGTCGGTGTGCATTTTTGCTAGGTGGCTAGCTCGATTGTACCCTTGGCTATAGCTGGCTAGCTAGCTCGAGCTACGTCGCTAAACGGAAGCTCGCCCATTGTAGGCCAGCCAAGTCCCAAACCTTCTTTAACCAGCGCTACAGGCAATTTGCTGGGTTTGGACGTAACATTTGTTAGCGAGATTTTATCTTTTTCATTAGCTAACTAAACTAACCTACCTTTATTGTAACCTTGAGAATCAGATACACTGATTACAGTGAGCTGTCGGCTAAGCCGCTAGCCATATTTCCGATAACAGGCGAGAATTGTTATGTGCATGAATGACTTTATAGCTTGCTAACTTTGGACTGTGTTGCAAGCTAATCTCAATCGTTTAGCAAGCTGGGCTAAGCTAGCTAGCTTGGTCAGATGTGTACCATCATCCTTTGGCCCTCCCTTTCAAAGACTGCGACGAAAGACAAGACAAGGCTAGCGAGCTAACGTTCGTCGTGTTTGTTGAATTAAAGATTAGTGATAATCCGCCTCGTTAAATTCTCGTTATAAATGCACACAATGCTTATTATACTTATTTGAGCCGAGCTGGAGATAGCTAGCCAGTTAGCCACCCACATATCCGCAACTTAGTCGGCCTTTTTTATTCATTTGTTCTCTCTTGGTGCAATCTTGGTAACGAACACAGCTCCTGAGGAAAAAAAAAAAAATCGGAGCTTCGATTAGCCAACAAATGAACACGAATAATGAAATGTTTTAATATTTTTCAGGCATCTTGATTAATGTTATTTCATGTTTAGCCAAGCCAGTTGGCACAGCATCACAGCTGCGGCTTGTCCATCATAGAGGACTTGGCCTACTTTAATCTCTCATGGCAAGTTAGACAAAGAAAAGCCCCATTTTACACTTCATCTTCAAATAGATATCACTCAGTGGTCGTTCTTGTGCTAATTGTCAGATGTTTTAACTGAAAAACGAAGAATTACTTTTGACAGTTAAGCGGTAAACCTGTTTGGTCTGTGGTCACGACCTATTCAAACGTGTTGCGTATGCACAGTTAAGTGCAAAAGTTAGCATCCCCATATAGTTTCTGGATTTAAAATGTACCCGTGTATTCACAATTTATCCACAGAAACAATAATTCCAAGAAGTTATAAATGAAATGTGGGTGCTGCAGTAAGATAGTTTGAAAAGGAGGAAATCAAAATTTTTCCATGACCCTCCTGGTCCCATGACCTGATTTAGAGAAGGCAGTGTGTAGCATCTGACAGATGTACTGTATTTGTAGAAGAATGAACAAAGATTGGCCAAAAAAACTGCAGGAACTGAGTTAAAACTAACATGTCAGAAAGAACAGAGAGGCACATATTAAAATTGAAGTAATCCAAAAGCTCGAAGGATGCAAATGATTTTGAAAGCAAAAAGGGGATGCAAGATTATTTATATCAGACTCAGGAAAGATTTAAATGGTTTCAGATAATGTGGGAACTGAAATCGGGAATCCCCCACATACAAAAAAAAAAATTGAAGTAAAATTAGTCTTTTTCATAGTTTCCCTAAGGATATGCTACCTTTTGCACACAGCTGCACTTAAATGCAAATCAGAGTTTTTGTTACTTCTGTAGCACTTCCACTAGCTTCCTACCATGTATCTACGTCTGATTAATTTAGATTTGAATGAATTTTAAGGCCGTTTTCACACCTGGCTCATTTAGAGCGTTTGATTTGGAACCTGGCGCGTTTTCTCTCTTGGTTCGGTTCGTTTCGACATATATGAACGCTGCAGTCGTGCTCGGATCAGCACCAAAACGAACAAATGAACACTGGGGCAGTTCACCGACCCAACAAGCTAACCTGCATAGCAATGCATGATGGGAACTGTGTTACGTAAAAAGCGTATCTGTTCTGCCAAATTTAAAGATACAATGACAAGGTAAAATGCCTCATTAAAATTTGGTCTGACAAACATATTTCTGAACAGCTCTCAGAAACGCATAAAAACACCTGAGTTTTACAATGTGCTTAGCGAGCATCTCAAGGAGATGGGCTTTAATCACTCAGCTGAACATTTAAATTAGATAAATTATAATAACTACAGCTAAAAAAAAATAACGCCACAATAAGCTTGAGGAGCTGCTGTCTATCCTTGATGGATGACCGCTATGCGGAACCCCGGAACATAAACAGGTACACTCTGACCAATGAGAGGACAGTTTACTCGCATGTGATTTGCATAAACACCTTTGACAAATGGTATGCTTTGTAACATTGTAACAACTTAAATCCTCGTTTCGGAGCAAAGCACAGATCAACAGGTCTGAAAACGCCCTACTTTTTTCTAATCTCTTTTTCTGATAAATTAAAATCTGTGTAAAAGTCTTTTTTTTTTTTCTTTTTTTTTTTCTTTCTTATCCTTTCGTATTCTGTGTTCCTCTTATTAATATTAGGACTTCTTGTTTCAACATCAGTGGTTTCAGTTGTGCCTTCCAGTGTTGTATGTACTGTACTGAGATGAATAGTCATTAGGCCAGAGTACCATATGTTAAATTAAAAGGTGTATTGATAAGCTAATAGCTGCAAGTGGAGAAGCTTTCAGGGGAAAGTGTTGAAGATATTTGCAGACTTTCCGAGAGCCAATTCAGCCAAGTCTGCTTTATTTTGCAGAGCATGTGGACTGATGTTGGTACAGGCATGATTACTCGTACTCGTATGATTTATGTATTCACCAGTGATCATAATAAATCATGACAACAGAATAAATGTTATGAACATTTTGTATAAATTTGATGGGGTTCTATATGCATATTCGTCAAATATGTTTTACCACTATCAAACAACAAAAACTTTCAGGACTGAAGTTGTAATCTTATTGTAATATTATATTTTAACTAAATACTGTCAACTGATAATGCAGGTCCTAGACTTATTATTTCATTTTGTCAAGGGAATAAACACGCTTTGGTGCCAGAACAGGCTTTATTTGTTAGTCCTATATTGCTGTTGTTGTAAGAGGTACTATTATGGCTGTACTGACTGATGTAGAATCTAAATCCAGCAGGACAGTGAACCTTCCTGTTATAATTTTGCCAGCTTAATGAAAAATTCGATGATCAAGCTAAACTGTAGGCAAGGGGTAATCAAGTCCAATCTTGGAAGGCCAGAGTCCAGCACTGCTTGGTGATTTTCCTGCTTAAAGCTACCGAGTGTCGGAGGAGAAAAATATTTTATAAGACAATGTTCCTGAGCTGCAACAATCCTGCAGTAGTAACGCTCAGACAGACCTGTGTCACACTTGTCTGGTCGGGATTGGCAGGAAATTTGTACTTATGTATAGTACACCAGCTCAAATATGATATTTTGGCAATGTGACCAAGATACCACAGTATTTTGTACATTATTGAAGGTATTATGGTATTTGATGGTATTTTATTTTCCAAATCAACATTTAAAAAAAAGAATAACTGAACCTTAATGTTGGCTGTGGCTTTTGGTGAGGCACTATAGTCATTGATGTGTGCCTTTTTAAGTATTTGTTTGTTTATTTAAACATAAAATAAATTATTAAATAATTTTATTTTGGATGTTCCCTTATTTTCTACCTAATTGTTCTTGGCCAAGTCCCACCCACCAGCCAGTTCTCCCCTATCAAGCGACATCTACCAACCATGCAGGGTGAACACATGCTTCCCCAGAGACACGTGACACCAGCCAATGTTGCTCATGCTGCATCACGCAGGCATAACACACTCAGAGGAAAGTGCCCTCGTTCCCATACACGAGCTCACAGACACACACGGTTGGCATGCCATCCCTCCCACCCAGAGAGCATGGCCAGTTTTTCTGTCCCCTGCCGTTGTCCGGATTCAAACTCGCTGACCGGGTGAACAAATTTCTGTTGTGCCACCTGGGAGACCGACGTCTGGCTTTTCCAGTATTTTCTGTATTCTCTCAGTTCTTAAACGAGCAAAAAGATTGCTGATGTTTCCACACTTTGCAGTAACACATTATTTGCACAGCTTGCATATGATGATGTTCTGCACAATGTCTGTTTTTTTTTTTTGCTTTGTTTTTTTAAAGCATGTTCACAATACAGACCAAATCAAAATGTTAGTAAAAGTAAAATTTTGTACCGAAGACACTGTAGCTGTTTTTTTGCACCAAGTGCAGCAGAGACTAGTTCTCTGCCAACATCAAACACAGCACGTTTGGTTTGTGAACAGTTCGCAAACAGAGCAGCAGCATCCTTTCTGTTGACTGTGCATATCACACACACATGTATTTGCATAGAAATGTGGCTAGTGTCATTAATCCCTTTTCCTGCTTTGCAGCAGGTAGAGCCTGTGTTTTAGGCATAGACAGAGTAACTGATCGCATGGTGCTGCTGCTGTATTGTATTGCATTGTACTCCACATGGGCGGAGTTTTTGGTTTGGATGGAGGGCATGGTCTGGTTGAAGTTAGCAACTATTGAAAAGAAAATGCCCAAATGTGCTGGACTCTGGTCAGGCAGGACTACAGTTGATGCCTAGCACGTAGCAATGAAAAAGTCTTCTGAATTCTATAAATACATTTAAACCTTTTTGCAGTTGTAAAGATTCAGTATAAAGTTTTAACATCAAATCAGATGCTTCCAGTCAGTTTGTAATTATGAAAATATGCATATTTCTGAATATGCATCTCCCAAATCTCCCATACTCCCAAAGACCACCATTCAAGCAAGATCAGTGGTATAATAAAATCTCAGGAACATCACTGAGTGTTCTAGGGTCAGGGTCAGGGTCAGGGTTAGGGTTCTGTTCTGTTATAGCTTCACTCCTAAAAGCCCCAAAGGGCCACTTGTTTTAAAGGTTCATGACTAAACCTTTACCACAACATTTGATGAGGTTCATTGGGCTTATGTGTTTAGCTGTGTTTATTTTGTAGATGCATTTTTTTTTTTTTGGCTTGGTTGGTCTTTCCTAGCATGGTTGGCACTGTGCAGTACCATCAAAAGGATTTAAGGAATAAACCAGGCAACCCTGAATCCAGAACTCGGAATATCTGCCAACTTCACACCTCAGTTACTATGGATCGGCTGTGAGATTAAGCAGTGTGACCAATCAGCATCAACTGGAATGGCCACTGACTAATTAGGCTATACGTTACACAGATGAGCTGATGAACAGTGGTACTGTTTGTGTTTTGGCGATTAAGGTGTGTTTGTCTAGGGCAGGGGTGTCCAGAGTCCGGCCCCAGGACCAAGTGTGGCCTGCAGAAGTATGTCAACTTGGCCATTTCTTCTTTATTCGAATGTGTGATGGGTAGATGGGTACGTGAAGGTTTTTTTCTTTTACTTGATGGTGGCAGCAGACCGTGTTGACACATTTAACCACACCTCTGACCACACCCGCAAATTAATTTATTGAATGATAGTCATGGCTACGGACAAAAAGCAAAATAGTTAAGTGAGAAGGTGTGGCCCTCTGGTATCATTATGAGGTCTAATCTGACCCCCTTTGAAAAAAGTTTGGACACCCCTGGCCTTGGGATTTGGCCAATAATTATTATAAAAGCATTATTTCGTGATCATTTTGGAGTATTATGTCATCTTTTTTGAATGCCTGACCAGACATTTTCCCCAAATAGTTGCCTAAAATTTTTTTCAGTTAGTTTTCCTTATTTCCTTTCTTATAGCTTATCCACACAGTGAAGATTCTTTAACCACATCATGCTTTGAAATGTTTCTGCTGTCATTGTCTGGATGTTTTTTCAGACCATTGAACCATAAGAACCATTTTGTAGTAAATGGGGAATATGAACAGAGATTAAAACGCATGCTATGGTTGTGTAACAGACTTTGTGTTAAAATGAGTATGTGACTAAGCAAACTGTTAGTTATCGGAGGACAGATTTCTAAATAGTAATTGCTGAATTCAACTGGCACCACACAGACAGCTGAACAGTTTGTGTGCCTGTGTTTTACTGTGATTGCCATGTCTCATGACTGCAGTCAGCTGATTAGCTAGATACTGATACAGTTCTTTGCCAGCCAGTTACAGTTGCTTTTACACATACTGTGGCTGAATAAAGAGAGTCTTTATGTGGAGTCTTCTACCACAAATGATCTTTTATATCTAATCCAGTGAACACAAACAGGGAGAAAGATGCAGAAATCTCATTATTCAGAAGCGTATTTTCTTGTGTCATTCAGGGAAAGCCGTACATGTTTGACCGTGTTTTCCAGTCCAACACGTCCCAGGAGCAGGTGTACAACGCCTGCGCTCAGAAGATTGTTAAAGGTGAGGAGTGTCTCAGTCTGAGGACACTGAGGTAGAAATGGGCTTGCTCATAGGGCTTCATGAACATGAGTGGGGTAAATACTGGACCATAATCTACTTTTGAATTTTTTCAGACCGTCAAATGACCAAATGAACTTGAACATTTACATTTCATTCTTTTTCTGTAGCAAGTTTCACATGTATAGTGTTATTTTTCTCCCCACTTGTAGATGTGCTTGAGGGTTATAATGGTACAATATTTGCCTATGGACAGACCTCATCTGGAAAAACACATACTATGGAGGTAAGCTGCTGTCGTAGCTGTGGATAACTAATTTTCTAATGCATAATAATTAATCTCGCTTAAGGTACACACATTCTGTATTTTTCCCAGGGTAATCTGCATGACCCAGATGGAATGGGAATCATTCCACGTATTGTACAGGACATATTTAACTACATTTACTCCATGGATGAAAACCTGGAATTCCATATCAAGGTAAATGAGCTGAACCATACTTCAGCTCCAGAGACACTGTGTATAAAGTATAATAGCACTTAAATAATTGTCATTAACTAAATCAGTGATTGTAGTTAACTTGGTTGGTTTTGTTGCTAGGTCTCCTATTTTGAAATCTACCTGGATAAAATCAGAGACTTGCTGGATGGTAAGTGTGAGACTGATGTTAATTGCTGTAAATACAGCTCACTGATTATATTCCCTGTGCTTAAAATAACCGATTGCACTGTTATGCATCAGATTGGTGATTTATATCAAAACATTTGCAGTAAGAAATCACATATGGTAAAATTTCATTTCTTATGTATGATGACTAGGTCTTGTACATATTTTATGTACTTTTTACATTCATTCAAAAAATATCTCTCTTGCAGTGTCCAAGACTAATCTATCTGTGCATGAAGACAAGAACAGGGTCCCATATGTCAAGGTGAATATGAAGCATGAACAGTGGTATCAAAGAAGAAAGCTGGGTGGTTGGTTGTGTTTGGGGATGAATAGGGATAATTCTCTCTCTCTCTCTCTCTCTCTCTCTCGCTCTCTCTCTGTGTGTGTGTGCGCAGGGTTGCACTGAGCGCTTTGTTTGCAGCCCAGAGGAGGTGATGGACACCATTGATGAGGGCAAATCCAATAGACATGTGGCTGTGACAAGTATGCCCAAGCACTTTTTCTTCTATCCACCAATATGCTGAGTTGCCAGTTTATTAAATAGATCATGTATCAGCACTCACTGACCATTTTGTCAGGTACACGTACCACATCTCTTGCTATCCACCCATTAAAGATCACCACAGGCCATAGGACCCCCACTGACCAGATATTTTATGAGTGATGGACCACCTGGTATGAGTGGATTAGGCACAGCTTGTGTTCTCTAGCCCTTCATCAGTATTCAGTTTTTAATCACAATACACTGTTGGCTGGATTGTTAGCCATGGACTATTTTCAACATATTAGTGATGATTGTTTAAAAAGCTCAGAAATGCTGCTGCAACTAATTCACTTGTAGAAGTTCCACATACACTACCAGGACAAAACTGTGCATAGCTACAGTTATATACCTACAAAGTGCACTTGTATGGTATGTGGTATGAGTATAGGTAGAAGCACCTATCACATCAGTTTATGACTTACTTATTTTTAGAGAAGGTTGAGACTAAGCATTCCATTTTCCTGACTGTGCTTTTGGAAAACTTTCACAGAAAAACTGGTGTTCTTGAGGAAATTACGCAGGAAATATTAGTTATCTTGTAAATCTCAACACTGATTGGTGTGTTAGTCTTGAAAATCGGACAGGATGCGCCGTAGTATGCTAAATTTATTGTGGTTACGGGAGAGTTGAAAGTACCAAGGGATGTGTTAAGAGCCGCTGCTGTCAACAGCCCTGCATTTATTCCTGGCATTGCCTAGGACTCGAACAAATTACTTAAGCTTGAGTTGTTTGGCTGACAGACCATCCATGTTGCATGAGTGATCGTTCAGAACAAAGCAGGGCGGTGATGTATGCATTACAGAGGAAGCATATGTAAGTTCTTCCCCTTCCCTATTGAATTACTGCCACTAATCTGGAAGGCTTACAGCAGATCTGATTTGGCTGTGACTAATGTTGAGTTAAACAAAAAAAAAAACCCAAGTTATTCCTGGTTACATAATAATACTCTCAAAAATATGTACACCACAACAGAATCCAATAAATGGAAGTATCAGCTTATATTTTATCCCTTGTGTGTGTTTGACAGACATGAATGAGCACAGCTCTAGGAGTCACAGCATCTTCCTGATTAATGTGAAGCAGGAAAACACACAGACGGAGCAAAAACTGAGTGGGAAGCTGTATCTGGTTGATCTGGCTGGCAGTGAGAAGGTAAACCTTACCACCATTTCAGTTTTGATCCAATTCCTAATTTTTGGTTGTTCTCTCCATCTTGCTTTTTCTCATCTGTGGTGTTATAGCTATTTAGTTCTGTGTGTGTGTGTGTGTGTGTGTGTGTGTGTGTGTGTGTGTGTGTGTGTGTGTGTGTGTGTGTGTGTGTTTGTGTGTGTGTGTGTGTAGGTCAGTAAAACTGGAGCTGAAGGAGCTGTGTTGGATGAAGCCAAAAACATTAACAAGTCCCTCTCTTCGCTGGGAAATGTCATTTCTGCACTGGCTGAAGGATCGGTATGTTTAGTGCATTTTGTATTACAAATCACAAAATGATAGGGGTTAGTTATATATATATATATATATATATATATATATATAATGTATGTACGTATATGTATATATGTATGTGTGTGTGTGTGTGTGTGTGTATATATATATATATATACTAATGTCATATGCATGTCTCTTTCAGACGTATGTTCCGTACAGAGACAGTAAGATGACTAGGATTCTTCAGGACTCTCTGGGTGGCAACTGCAGGACTACCATCGTCATCTGCTGCTCTCCCTCCTCTTTTAATGAGGCTGAGACCAAATCTACACTGATGTTTGGACAGAGGTGAGGACAGTGTTTCCCCACAGGATTTTGCGAGACTATGGGGGGGTGGACCTCTGATCCTCTAGGGCAGTACGGGGTCATGGTCCCCCGTAAGAAAGTTTTGTGCATTTTAAAGTTAAATCCGTCAATCTGGTGCACTTTGAGAGCAAAATTAAGGGCTAGATGTATGAAGAACTTTGTGCTCTTGTAAACAATTTTATGCTCTAGTAGTAATTTTAATCATAAACACTTTGTATAGATGTGAATGGTGATGACACACCCACAAAGCATAAACGAGACTGCGTTTAACGTGGCTCACAAATGGGCAAAGCACAAGATCTACAAGAGCATACATTTGAACCATCAAATAAATGAAGCAAAAGTGGTTACCTGTGTTGAACTGTTTTTATTTTTTAGATTAAAAAAAAAAAAAAAACATACTTGGTGGGGAACACATGGTATTGATCAACTCTCCATACATCCATATTGGAAAGCTTTGCACTCTGAATTTGGATATTTAATTTTCTTGGGCATTGAGAAGAACAGTTCTAATGCCCTTTTGAGCCACGTGCTCTCCTTGCAACCTGTTACGAAGGTCTGATTTGACCAGAAAATGAAGGTAACTACAATTAGCAAAATGAATGAAAATGAAAGGTGCCTTTGGAGCACACGATTTGTACTCTTCTTGTAGTTAAGAACAATATGCAGTTTATCATGTAAGTTAACATTGCAAATAGCCTAAAGTTACATTATGAGCCAACCTGCTCCTCGGATGCGGAAAATAGTTACGTTGTCAGAGCTGCTTGTAATAACGTTAACGTTGGATCTTCTTCTTTTCCTTTCGGCTGTTCCCTTCAGGGGTCGCCACAGCGAATCATCTGCCTCCATCTAGCCCTATCCCCTGCATCCTCTTCTCTCAGACCGACTACCTTCATGTCGTCCTTCACTACATCCATAAACCTCCTCTTTGGTCTTCCTCTCGGCCTCCTGCCTGGCAGCTCTAACCTCAGCATCCTTTTACCGATATATTCACTCTCCCTCCTCTGAACATGTCCAAACCATCTCAACCTGCCCTCTCTAACTTTGTCTCCAAAACATCTCACATGTGCTGTCCCCCTGATGTACTCATTCCTGATCCTATCCATCCTCGTCACTCCCAAAGAGAACCTCAACATCTTCAGCTCTGCTACCTCTAACTCTTCCTCCTGTCTTTTCCTCAGTGCAACTGTCTCCAAACCATACAACATCGCTGGTCTCACTACTGTCCTGTACACCTTTCCTTTCATTCTTGCTGGTACTCTTTTATCACACAACAGACCTGACACTTTTCTCCACCCATTCCAACCTGCCTGCACACGCTTCTTCACCTCTTTTCCACACTCCCCATTGCTCTGGACTGTTGACCCTAAGTACTTAAAATCCTGCACCTTCTTTATCTCTTCTCCCTGTAACCTCACTGTTCCACTTGGATCCCTCTCATTCACACACATGTATTCTTTCTTGCTGCGACTAACCTTCATTCCTCTTCTCTCCAGAGCAAACCTCCACCTCTCTAGAGTTTCCTCCACCTGCTCCCTGCTCTCACTACAGATCACAATGACATCCGCAAATAACGTTAACGTTGGATAATTAGATAAAATTAGCTAGCTAGATATCACGTTATATACGCTATAAATTGTTTTAGCCGGACTGACCTGGAGTGAGAGGTGCTTTGCCGAAGCAACATTGCAAAACAGAGATCTTTTATGTTATTATGAGAAGTGTAAAAATATTTTCGGTTCATAATTAAACTCTGGCGAGGCAAATTAGATTACGGTGGGCTGCCACAGTCTAGGTAATTAATGGGAAACACTGGGTGAGGATATACACACACATTTACGGAAGCTGAGACATTGGGTCTAATCTTATATCAACAGGTTACTTGTTACAGACCACTGACAGGGAAACCTTTAACCTGTTAGTGACAGCAGTGACAGAAATGTCAGTGGACAATAGAATAACACACAATCACACCATGAAATCCATATTCTGTAAATATGCAAATTGATCCCCAGGCAGGCGCAGTCACTTGTCATGTTTTAAAGCAACCTTGGTCACGGGTAATATAATAATAATAATAATAATAATATTATTATTATTATTATTATTATTATTAAGTTGCATTTATATAGCGCTGTTCTAGACACTCAAAGCGCTTTACATAGTATGGGGGAAATCTCCTTGACCACCGCCAGTGTGTAACATCCACCTGGATGATGCGACGGCAGCCATAGTGCACCAGAATGCCCACCACACACCAGCTACTGGTGGAGATATACAATTACATTTTATAAAAGTCCAGCTAAATAAAATTCCTTGCTTACAAAGGTCCTGATAAGTAACTAACATGACTGAATGGTGACCGTTACCTTTCAGTGTGCAGCCATTAGTGCATGGCTATAAAAAACTCTGAATAGAAGAGACACCTGTTTTAATCTTGAAGCAGAGAGTAAACATGTACTTCTCTGTCTGATCATATTTAAACATTGTTTCCATCGTAAATATTGCAATATAAATTTCGCAGATCAGATCAGAAAGGGTTAATGAAAAAAAACGTCTATGAATGTCTGTGAAAATACTTCCGTTCCTCAGTGAGCTGCATTCAGGTAAATAATTTACATAAACGCATGTGATTTATCTATTTATCTATTTATTTATTTACTTATTTATATTTATATTTATTTATTTATTTATTTATTTTTTTGCCTGGTTCTGAAATGCTTTGCTTTGTAAGAAAATGGACAACCCCTGCTCTATAGTGACAGTTTTCTTCCTTTGACCATACAAGGGACAAAAAACAAAAGTTTGAGTGACTTACAGTATGTTTGTGTGCTTATGCTGTCTTCAGGGCAAAGACCATTAAGAACACAGTGACTGTCAATGTGGAGTTGACTGCAGAACAGTGGAAGAAAAAATATGAGAAGGAGAAAGAGAGGAACAAGACACTCCGTAACACCATTACATGGCTGGAAAATGAGCTCAACCGCTGGAGGAATGGTAAAATCCTGCACAAAAACTAGTTATGATAAAGCATTTTTTCAGAGCACAGTATAAATGAGCTTTATTTTTAGTCTGGCTCTAAGTTTCGTGTGGTTGCTTTTAGGCGAGACTGTGCCGATTGATGAGCAGTATGATAAAGAGAAGGCCAATGCTGAGGTATTGGCTCTGGATAACACCATGAATAACGACAAGATAGCTTCCACTCCCAACATCCCTGGAGTGCGTCTGACGGACAGTGAGAGAGAGAAGTGTGAGGCTGAGCTGGCCAAACTCTACAAGCAGCTCGATGATAAGGTAAATACTTTGGAGCATTTATTTTGAACGGCTGCCTCGTTTACGTGTTCTTACACTTCCTCAATATAATCTCTCTTTTATCTTCCTGGTTTCTACCATTCTTCCTGTCCTGCCTGTTGTAGGATGATGAGATAAATCAGCAATCTCAGTTGGCTGAGAAGCTCAAGCAGCAGATGTTGGACCAGGAAGAGGTGAGAGTCTCTGCAGGTTTTTGTTTTACAGGGTGTTTTTCACAATGTGTCTGTTTGTTTAGCTTTGTGTAAGTAAGACTGTGACAACCTGTAGGATGGGTCATGCTTATAGACCTGTATGTGTGCACTGCGTTAATGAATGTATGTGCTCTGTAGCTTCTGGCCTCTTCACGGAGAGACCACGATAACCTGCAAGCAGAGCTGATGCGTCTGCAAATGGAGAACGAAGCATCTAAGGAGGAGGTGAAGGAGGTGCTGCAGGCACTGGAGGAGCTTGCTGTCAATTATGACCAGAAGAGCCAGGAGGTGGAGGATAAGACTAAGGAGTTCGAGACCCTCAGTGAGGAACTCAACCAGAAATCGGTGTGCAGGCATTCATTTTATGTTTTATTTACAGGCGTATGAAAGTTCAACCACACAATGGAGTTAAACCCAGGGGGAAAACTGCTATGAAGAAGAAAGCAAGATATAGTATTGTAGTGGTTTGTACAGTTCTAAGCAGGGTTTTAAATTAAGTTAATGAAGTAGTTTCAGTGCATGACAGACAATATTTTATTAATCATGCTACAGCAGTACACTTAATTCCTCACCAGAAAGTTTTTGCCTTTTAGTGTTTTTTTTTTTTTTTCCCCCTCAGTCATTGGAGCTGATTGCAATAGACAAATTAATATTGATTAATTTGTCCTTAGTGCTGTTCATTATAGTTTTGGCTGTTTGTTTTTCCAGAGTGTTTTAGCCTCTTTAGACTCTGAGCTGCAGAAGCTAAAGGAGATGACCAACCACCAGAAGAAGAGGGTGACTGAGATGATGTCATCACTGCTTAAAGACCTGGCAGAGATCGGCATTGCTGTGGGCAGCAATGACATCAAGGTAAGTCACAGAGTGGCTGTGCTTCCAGCACATCTGCAGAATGCCAGATGTTGAGATATCTGGGATGGAGCTTTGCATGACCCTGTACTCACTCTCTCTCTTTTTTTTTTTTTTTTTTTTTTTTTTTTTTCTCTCCACTTAACAAAATAAAGTTTAGTTGCTAGTGGCAGTCTTTGCTTTTTCACCTCTGAATTTTGTGTTTGCTTCTTCTTTGCCTCTCTCATTTTTAATTTGACACTTTTCTCATACCTCTCTCTTTGTCTGTCTCTCAGCAGCATGAGGGCAGTGGGATGATTGATGAGGAGTTTACTGTGGCCAGGCTTTACATCAGTAAGATGAAGTCAGAGGTCAAGACCCTAGTGAAGCGCAGCAAGCAGCTGGAGGCAGCTCAGGCCGACAGCAACAAGAAGATGGACGAGAACGAGAAGGAACTGGCTGCATGCCAGCTCCGCATCTCTCAGGTACCGGACATCAGCGCAGTAGGACTGAGTGAAAACCAAACAGACATTTATTGGCTTTAGTTGCCATTTAATTGGATAAATACCACCCATTTTGTGATTGTTGTATATATCTTAACTCAGCAATGTGTTAAGAATAATGTGTCAACTATGAAAAATGTTTTTGATTTTCTGTGTCTCTGCAGCATGAGGCTAAAATTAAGTCTCTAACAGAGTACCTTCAGAATGTGGAACAGAAAAAGAGGCAGCTGGAGGAAAATGTTGACTCGCTCAATGAGGAACTTGTCAAAATCAATGCACAGGGTATGCACACAATGGCACAGTCTTTTTACTTGTAGATACCCATCTGAAGTTTTATATACAAATCATTTACAATTGCCTCTGTGGAAATCTGCCTCGTCAGTATTTGTCTTTCCTGAACACTTGTTGCATGTAATCTTTTACAGAGAAAGTTCATGCTATGGAGAAAGAGAATGAGATTCAGACAGCCAATGAGGTCAAGGTATGCAACTATAAACCCTCCCTGTAATATAATGGTGCTTTTTCCCCAGACTGTATGATGTGGTTAAGGAGATTTTTGGTCAAGTACTTTATGTACCGTATGGTACATAAATACCAGTGCAGAAGAAAAGTATTTTGGACGTGAGAAGAGAATGTATGTTGAGTTTTTGTTATCATTGGTGTCTGAGAACAGAGAACCTTTTGATAAAAGTCACAACGAAATCCCTTTTCAAATCCTTTTTCTTTCTTTTTCTGTGCTTCTTAATAGTTTGTGTGCCTCGTGGTGCTATGCACCAACATTTAAGTGGTTCTTATTCTCAGTGGTCAAAGACGATAGGCCAATCAGGTGAATAGTGGGTTGCGCCACCTAGTGTGCAGGCATGAAGGGCCTTAATTCTTATTTATCCACAGCAATGTTTTCATGTCACTAATTAGCTTCTTAAATTTCTTCCTGTGGTTCACATAAAATCCGCCAGCATGTCAGATTACTGTCCGATAACCTCCAGAGAGCTTCTGCTAGGATATGGATAGTCCTAGGTTCAATGCAGAAGGGCTAGAAATCACTTGTGAATACTAAAACAAGAAAGGGTAGAGACAATAATAAATGATGAAAATCAAAATATCAATTTTAATATGCTATTAAAATTTAGAGCCACAATTTGAGTTACTGACCATTTGCCTTCAAGGGACGCTTTGTAATTTTTCCCCACTTTTGTTTTCATTCATTTCTCCTCCCTCTTTATTTTAAGTAAATATTTTCTTTTGACGCTATGCTGGGCTCGGTTCCAGGAAGAGAGTGCAAAGAAACCTAATATTGAATTCAGTGATGAATTAGAAAAACCCTGTGCCTGTGGAAAGCAGATTACAGTTTGATAACTCCACTTCAGACAGGCTGAGTCAGGATTGTGTGCATTCACAACAAACTTTAACAGCTTTGATCAGTGGAGCTCTGGAAATGTGGTCAAGGATAGGAGGCCAAGAAAGGAAGTAGAACATCATTTTGAGAAAGTACACAAACAATTTAGGAAATTACCCTACACGTACAATAAATGTTTGTGTGTTCGAATTTCAGGTCTGCCAACATTTAGTATAGTAACTAAAAATTCTACTGACAGATATTAGAATTATCAAACAAATATTTTATAAGTAATGTTTACAAAGTACAGTGTGCATATAGAGCTGTGTACAGACAGGTGACAGATTAAAGAGATAAACAACATTTAAGTGCCTTAGTAAGGTGTTGGGCCACCAGAAGAGCTTCACGACACGTCTCTGGCACTATGCTGTACTCTTTACTCTATACCGTTTTGTCCCTGACATTTTCGGAGTGTATGCTTATTAAGTGATCTTGATTCCTCCTAATCCTTTGTGAAGCTCAACTTACATTATCAGGCTAACATAAATATTACTGCTAGACATGTGACTTTCATTTACGAATGTGTTTTGATGCCAGATGTTCTTTATATGGAAGTGACACAGCATTTGGTTATCAATACACTAAGGAGTTATAATGGAATGTGTGTTTAGGCTGCAGTGGAGCAGCAGATCCAGAACCACAGGGAGGCTCATCAGAAGCAGCTCAGCAGCCTGAGAGATGAACTCGAGACTAAGGAGAAACTCATTACTGAACTGCAGGAGTAAGACACCCAGTGTACTACAGATGAATAAGGATGGATTACAAACCCCTGGCATATATTTACTTTAATCATCTCACGTTCTGTCTCTGTTTATATACAGCATGAACCAGAAGATCATGTTGGAACAGGAGCGTCTCCGGGTGGAACACGAGAAGCTCAAATCTATGGACCAGGAGAAGAGCCGCAAGCTGCATGAGTTAACGTACGTGTTTGTCACACACCAGTCCTCAGATTGGGGTCTTGAGTGTTCCGTTCCTTTGGGTAGAAGCTGATTTATTTTGATGAATGTTATTGACAATGGTGTTTATTTACTTGAGTTTTTGAGTACAATCTTTCATGGCTTGTGTGTGTGTGTGTGTGTTTGTGAGAACAGGGTTATGCAGGACAGAAGGGAGCAGGCCAGACAAGACCTCAAGGGCCTGGAGGAGACAGTTGTGAGTTACTTCTTTTCATTTGTGTTGGAGTTTCAGGTTATACAGTACTGTGCAAAAGTTTTAAGCACATGCAAACAAATGCAGTAGAGCGAAGATGCCTTCAAAATAATGAAATTTAATGTTTCTACATTTAAAAAAAAATACTGTAAAGAGCAGTAAAGGTAGGAAATGAAACAAAGTGAATATTTGTTGTGACAGAAAAAATAAAATAATAGTCTCCGGTACAATTTGTGCAGTTTTATAAGGAAATGAGCTGGTAAGTTTTATTGAGCATCTTGCAGAACCAGCCACAGTTCTTCTGGAGACTTTGACTTTCGCACTCGCTTCTTATTTTTGCAGCAAAACCCAGCAGCCTTCATTGTGTTGTTTGTCTGAAAAGTGGTCTCTTCTGTAATATGCTGCTTTATTTAATGACATACAAACATTTTTCTGTAACATTAGATTTTGTGCAAGAAAACTAATGTTTAGGAATCTAAAATGGTTTTTGTACTGACTTGATAATGTAGAAATCATATTTGCATAGTACTGTGTGTGTGTGTGTGTGTGTGTGTGTGTGTGTATGTGTATATATATATATATATATATATATATATATATATATATATATATATATATATATATATATATATATATATATGAGGGTTGTGTATGTGTTCATGTGTGTGCTCAGTCTAATTTTTCACCCTTCTCTCCAGGCTAAAGAACTGCAGACCCTCCATAACCTGCGGAAATTATTTGTGCAGGACTTGGCAACCCGGGTCAAGAAGGTGAAAAAGAATGATCATCATTTTTATTATAGTTAGTTATTAACTTTGGGGACCCATAAGGGTTTATTGCCTTGTGCCCTTTTGTTTGTTAAATGTGTTCAGTGAAATCATGGTGTAGGACTGTTGGGTCATATTTGAGTACTGGAGTGCATTACTTACTCTAAAGTGTTTGTTTCAACAGTTAATATAAATGTCTGTAGTGAGATAAATTCTTATGATGTGTTCATTTGCATGATTTTTTTTTTCTTTTTTTCTTTTGCAGAGCGCTGAGATGGACTCTGATGACACTGGTGGCAGTGCAGCTCAGAAACAGAAGATCTCTTTCCTGGAGAACAATCTAGAACAGCTTACTAAAGTCCATAAGCAGGTACACACACCCCCCCTAAAAATAGGGCTGAACGATAATGGATATCACCAGAATACTCAGAATGTTGAGATCATGCTTATTACTCCCAACTATTCAATCATTTAGGAAAAATTAGTTTTATTGCACTTTCACTTTTAAATCTTTATTTACTAACACTGTGTACAGTCATGTGAAAAAAATAAGTATATCCCATATATGGCTTTTTGGACATATTTGGACAAGCAAGCATTTGATCATCTTTGAAATCGTGCCTATTAATGAAGCTGATATACTTGAACAAAACCATCAATAGCTGGGATATTCTTCTGTGGAAAAATTAAGTACACACCTCAGAAGCTAGTATTGCCCCCTTTAGCAGAAATAACTTCTTGTAGGTGTTTTGCATAATTGTCCACCAATCTCTGACATCGGCTGGCTGGAATTTTTGACCACTCTTCCATTCGATATTCTTTCAGTTGTAAGATGTTTCTTGCATGTACTGCCCATTTCAAATCCCCCATAACATTTCAATGGGATTCAAATCCGTGCTTTGACTAGGCCATTCCATAACCCTCCATTTCTTCTTTTTGAGCCATTCCTTGGTGGATTTGCTAGTGTGCTTAGGATTATTATCCTGTAGAAAGGTCCACTTTCGGTTAAACTTCAACTTTTGGACAGATGGCCTCACATTATCTTCAAGCACTCTTTGATATGGTGCAGTATTCAGTTGAATCAATGAATGCAAGCTGTCCAGTCCCTGAGGTAGTGAAGCAACCCAAAACCATAACATTTCCACCACCATGCTTCACAGTTGGTATGAGGTGCTTCTCCTGAAAAGTTGTCTTTGGTCGAATCTTTGATTCATCTGTCCAGAGCACATTGTTCCAAAAGGCCAGGCCTTGCCTATATACTCATTGGAAAACTGTAGTCTTGCTCTACTGTTCTTTTTGGAGAGCAAAGGCTTTTTCCTGGCATGCCTCCCATGCAGGTCAAATTTGTGCAATCTCTTTCTGATTGCAGAAGCATGCACTTTGACACCAACACTCGCAAGATTTACTAGCAGATCGTATGATGAAAATGTGGGGTTCTTGGAGACTTCTTTTTGCATCAGATGGTCTGCACTTGGGCTGAATTTGCTGGGTCGGCCAGTCCTGACAAATTGGCAGTCGTTTGAAATCTGCGCCACTTTTCCTTATAGTGGAATGATATATTTCAAATAATTTTGAGATCTTTTTAAATCCCGTGCCAGACTTATAGGCATCCACAATCTTTTTTCTGAAGAACTTACAGAACTCTTTAGATCTTGGCATGATGACACCACACACCTTAATAATAAAGGAAACACCAGACACTAGACGTGAGAGGTTTAAATAAGACAGGTTCCACCTGCACTCCCTAAGCAGGTTCTAATCACTGGCACCCAATCTTGAACATCTGATTCTAATTTTATGGATTTGAAGGTGTGATAAATGTACAGTGCCCTCCACTAATATTCTCACCCCTGGTAAATATGAGCAAAGAAGGCTGTAAAAATTGTCTTTATTGATGAACCTTTTGATCTTTTGTTCAACAAATTCACAAAAATACTCTGCTCTCATGGATATCAAACAATTGCAAACAAAACATTGGTTTATCTAAAAACATCTTTGTTAAATATAGGTGTGCAATAATTATTGGCACCCTTTTTAGTCAATACTTTGTGCTACCTTCCTTTTGCCAAGATAACAGCTCCGAGTCTTCTCCTATAATGCCTGATGAGATTGGAGAATACATGGCAAGGGATCTGAGACCATTCCTCCATACAGAATTTTTCCAGATCCTTCAAATTTCAAGGTCCACACTGGTGGACTCTCCTCTTCAGTTCACCCCACAGGTTTTCTATGGGTTTCAAGTCATGGGACTGGGATGGCCATGCCAGGACCTTGATTTTGTGGTCAGTAAACCATTTCTGTGTTGATTTTGATGTATGTTTTGGATCATTGTCCTGCTGGAAGATCCAACCACGGCCTATTTGAAGCTTTCTGGCAGAGGCAGTCAGGTGTTCATTTAATATCTGTTGATATTTGATAGAGTCCATGATGGCATGTATCCTAACAAAATGTCCAGGTCCTCTGGCAGAAAAACAGCCCCAAAACATTAAAAACCATATTTAACCGTGGGCATGAGGTACTTTTCCATATGGCTATCTCTCTGTGTGTGCCAAAACCACTTCTGGTGTTTATTGCCAAAAAGCTCTATTATGGTTTCATCTGACCATAGAACCCATGCAAGGTGCTAGCCTGCCATCGGGAACAACTTTGGGTTCAGGGCATGTGGAGGCATGTGGGCCGGGAATCAAACCGCCAACCCTACGATTAGTGGACAACCTGCTCTACCACATGAGCCGCAGCCGCCCCACAGGGATGTACTTACTTTTTTCCGTGTAACTGATCTGTGTTTTTGTTCATTTAAATTTTATGTCATTTGAAGGGCCTATTAATGAAGTTGATGCACTGTTTCAAAGAGGATCAAATGTTTGCTTGTCCAAATATGTCAAAAAAGCCTTCCATTTCCATGGGTTGTACTTATTTTTTCACATGACTGTATAACCATAAACCAATATGTACCTCATGCTACCTCGGTGGAAGAATGTATGTCGAGTGTGATTGTTTATTTGAAAGGCCTCTCTCTCTCCCTTCTGTCACTTCTCGGTAAATGTAAAGGTTGCCCGAGAGAAACCATTTCATACATTATTCTTTCTCTGTGGCTCTGCGTGTAGCTGGTGCGTGATAATGCCGATCTGCGCTGTGAGCTGCCTAAGCTGGAGAAACGACTGCGTGCGACTGCTGAGCGTGTGAAGGCTCTGGAGTCCGCACTGAAGGAGGCCAAAGAGAATGCAGCACGCGACCGCAGACGCTATCAGCAGGAGGTGGACCGCATTAAAGAGGCCGTCAGAGCCAAGAACATGGCTCGCAGAGGACACTCAGCACAGATCGGTACACACAACGTTTCTTTAACTACAAGGAGAATGTTTCTAACAATTAAAGGAGCACTGAGAAAATTGCATGCATACAGCATACACACTTAAGCCTCATCACTAATCTTAAATAGATTTGCTTATTTCTTTCTCAGTAATATCATTCAAAAATATCTGGAAACATTTGTCAACATAAGGGAGGTATTAACATGAATTTAATTATGACAACTGCTGGGGGAAAAAATTTAATTATTGCATATGTAACTTAGTAAAAGGTTAATTTCAGTCTTTATCCATTAATTTCTGTGGAGCTTGGGAAGGGTTAAAAAAATATACTGCAGCCAACCACTAGAGGGCATTCAATACATTGTAGTTCAATACATCCTTCAATACATTGCAGCTCCACCGGATATACAGTTATTAGTATCATTCCACACTAATATTGACTTAGATTTAGGAAATGTGGTCCAGTGTTTATAGGAGGAATTGTATGTTGGATGTGTTTCAGATGATTTTATGTGTGTGGGTTAGGGTTAGGGTTAACCCTAACCCTAGATATAAGGTAAAAATAGAATATGGATTATAATATTTAATTATGTACAAATGGTTTTGCTTGGCCAAACATTTTCATTTGAGGCAAGTGTTTGCAGTTTGCTGAACTGGTAGCTAAGTGCTTCCTTTGTAATCTACATTATCCTTATTGTGTACGGAATTCTTGATTGGTTATAGTACACATACAGTACTATAGGCTGATAAACTACATTTATGGAAGGGGCACAATTGTGATCATTTTGTTTTTGGATTATCTGTTACGTTAAGTTTATTTTGTGCATTTTTGTTTTGTTTGTTTTTGTTTATAGTGATTATGATTTTCTGACCTCACTAACTCATCATATTACTTTTTCAATCAAGCCAAACCCATCAGACCAGGCCAACCACCTGTGGCTTCTCCCACCCACCCCAACATCAACCGCTCTGGGGCAGGGATCTTCAGTAACCAGACAGTGGCTATCCGGGGAGGAGGCGGAGCCAAACAGTAAAAATGTAAGTTATCTGATTTTGTCAGTTTGTGATTTCTACTTGGTTATAAGTTTTCATGTTGATAATCTCCACTTTCTTTTTGTAGAATTTGAAGTCTGCAAGTCTAGATGAAGTGAGAAGAACTGAGCTGGCCTTCCAACACTGGACAGTTCAACAGGCCTAACACTTTAAACTATATATATTTGAATATAAGTATATATATGTATGAAATATTCCTACATTGGCTGTACAGTTGTCCTCTGGTCATATGTTTAGAGGTTCCATTTCCCTGTTTAAACACACCAAAAAAGAAAGAAAGAAATAGGACAAAAATGAATGCAATCACTGCTCTGTAAGTAGCTTGTAGCTTCACTCTTGCATTAGATTTTTAGCCCTCACTGTGCCAAGCGGAATGTATCATCAAAAATGACAAAAAAAAAAAAAAAAAAAAAAACAGGAATGAATGGAAAATTTAACTTCCAAAAAAAAGGGTAAAAAGAAACCCAGCTACTGCATCCTCCTGGCTTATTCATGTATGCACCATGCTACTTGTTTTTAATTGTTTTGGAGAGAGTGACTTTGTTCTTTCTTGCTTCCTCTGAGCAGTTTCCAATAAACTAATTCACTTGAATGGATAAGTTAAACACTACAGTCAGAGTATGTGAACACAACCTGTTTCTGTGCACTGGGATAAGTTCTTGGGGCCTTAGCATGGTAATATGTTCTAAAAAGGAATAAAGAAAGTGGGACAAAAATGAAGGTTTTAAGAGAACACAAAGCTGCTGATTGTAGACACTCCACGTTACTTTAAAGCACTGTACAAAAAACGTAGTAGTAAATGTGCATCATTACTGATGATAGTAATATCAGCATTACAAAATGTGTGTAAAAGCTCAGTCTCTGTGTAAATGGAAGGTCACCTGTCATGTTATAGATATTGCTGTTTTTATAATTGATGGATTTAACAAATCAGTCACTACTCATCAGTTGATCCTATTGATTGGGAGTACTGCCTTATAGCCTTTCATTAGTTCAGCCTGTGATCTAATATAATGTGGATATGTGAAGAAATGCAGTAGCATTTTAACTAATAGATTTAGACATTTTACCTCTGATTGGCTTGGAGTTGAATTCCCCAGTAAGGAAGTGGTGTTGGGCTATTTTAATCTCTCCTTTTAGTAAGCGGTCATGTTCATTAAACCCATAATAAGCAATATAGAGAATGTTGGCTTTGTTGTCTTACTCAGCTTAAAAGCAGCTGTGTTCTGTATCTTGGTACGGATGCAACACCTGCAGAAATGGGCAGATTTTATTCTAAATAATTACTCCCTGTTTTGTTCATCTCTAAACAAGTCTGTTCTATGTTTGAAATAATAGTCAACCATGACCATTTTGGAAATATGACCATGGCCAATCGATATTCTTTGCAGATTATCACAGTCATTGAGCGTCATGTGGTCACTGACTGTGATTCTGAAATCTGCCTTTGCAGATTGTATGGACTAAATGCTTTCATAAATCTGGCTCTAAGCTTTGATCATGCTTTAGCTCATGAGTATTTATTGTGATTAAATGTAGCCATTGTGTTTGGCTTGCACATTTAATAAAATCAAAATCGGTTAAATGTTTCATACCCACCACTGTTTTAAGAGTTTTGTTGCCTTTGTGATTGCAGTTAGAAATCTAGGTTTGATCATTATCTTTTGATAACTTTTCTCTTGTCCAGTTCTAAGACTCAGCATGACATTGCAGCGTTTTTCGGCCTAGCGGAATTTACAGTAGGGTCTATTTAATAGTTATTTACCATGTTTTCATTGTATTTGCAGGTGGATGTTTTATTTATTGATGTTTTAATATAGACATGGGAATTTTTGTTTCAGGTTTTTTTTTTTTTTTTTTTTAAACATGTTTTATTTTCTCTTGGCTTCCACTGTCTGGTTTCCTTTCTGATGACATTTTCACCTACATCTTAGTCCTCCTTTGTAAATCTGGGTTGCTATAGCAAGCAGGGTGATGGCTGAATAACTGATAGAAATGAATTTATTTGTGCAATATGGATCAGGCATAATTAATTTGACAGAATATTGATGTAAGTGATACATTAAGGATAACTTAAACACGACTGGCCTGGTTTTATTCCATTTCCCTCTGTACTTTTTGAAAGCACTTTAAATGTTCCATCTCAGTTGAACGCCTCACTTATTGTAATCCGAGTTAAAGCATTTCATGTCAAATTGATTAGATGATTAGATTTTTTTTTTTTCCTTTGCTGAGTTTTGTAATTGTTATTTTTGAACAGTTTTGCTTACAGAGACCATTTTGTCTTGAATCTGCATTGTAGTTTAAATGATAATACCTGTGATGATGGAGAGGGATCTTGGTGTGTTATACACTCAGCTCTCTTGAGTTGTGCAGAGTCATAAACTGGACTGAACTGTATATTTCTTCTGAATGCTTACTGTAGGGCAGGTTTTCACCCCTTGACATGAAATAAAATTAAAATTAATGGCATAAAATTTGTGATTTCTGATTTGTGAAGGGTTACATTGAGGTAATTGAATTTTACAGCTTTCATTTTATTTTATTTATTTATTTATTTATTTATTTATTTAATATTGCTGAAAACCATTGGCTTTAAATAAACAGATGGTGGCAGTGTTAATCCGCAAGTTCTCCCACACGTCTCCATGGCACCTTCACATAACTGCTCTCTTGTTCTAGTTCATTCATTAGAAATGTGGACTGATCCAGTTCTGAACAGGGCTATAAAGACACTGCTACAGAATCTTACTCTGTACGGCTAAGTGCAAAAGTTTGCATACTCTTAAGACCAAATGACGACATTTATTTATACCAAACTAAGATTCACACGTTTCATTATCACACGTAACAACAATTATTAGTGTGGGAGTTTGCATCTCTGCAGTGGACTGGTGTCCCACGCAGGGTGTTTTCAACCAGTGTTACTGGGATAGTCTCTGGATACACTGACGTGGATAAGTGGTTACTGAAAGTGTGAGTTTGCATCTCCCCATCTGAATGTGGTGAATATTATTTCATAGCTTGTACGCCCACCCATTGCCTTTGTTACTGCCTTCAACCACTTTGCATATTCTCTGAGAACCCATTTGAGTGTTCTAGATAGTGAACACTGAATCTGATCTTCAGATCCAGTTTGGAGATGGATAGGATCATAGTGGGAAAAAAAATGCTTTTGATTATTTCAAAACGTTTGATACATTATTATTATTTTGATTTGGGATGCATCAACATTTCACTGTAATTGCTTGCTGTTTGTTTTGTTTAAACAATAACTGTACTGTTACTGACATATTTCTCAGCGGGCATGTAAACGACAGCGCAGAACATGAACATGCAGCACAGATCATTTCAGCTCTGTGAGATACAGGGTGCGGAATACGAGCACGCGCGGTGACGCGGACACGCGCATTCGTGCTTCCCCAGAGCACCGGATTGGGCGCGAGGCCGCGCAGGAACACGGGCACGCGCACGCGCACTGTGGGTAGCGACGGAGTCGCGCTTCGTGCTGGTGCCGTTTAGTTGCAAGGGCTCTTGTCTACACCGCGGAAAAGGCTTCTAAAGTTTAGCTCGGGGTTTTCTCGGACAGGCAGGCCTGGCAGCACCGGACGCAAGGTCAGTACACAGGTTTTCTACGGGCCTCGATTTGGGTTACGTGTTCTTTTGTTTGTCAAATAAAGAGTTACATTGTTGCTGCTGATGGTTGGCGGGTTGCACCGCTGCGGCTAACCAGTAACCGCTCCAGCTGGAAGAAGAAAAAAAACTGCGGTGAAATTTACGCCTCATTTGAGCTTCATAGAAAAAAATGCGTTTGAATGTATATCTCGTGTTGTGTTACGGTAAAACGGTAAGATATGCTTTCATTTTTTTAACGGACGCGTGTAAATACATGCAGGTTAGCTTATACGGTGCAAAGTTAACAGATAACTGGTGGTGTGTAACCTGCATACTAATAACAATCCTGCTGTTGTGGTGTGGTGTGGTGTGTTGTGTTAGAGCAAAAACAAACCCTCAGACTGGACTGCTCCATGGTCGGGCTCTGAGACTTGACTATCAGTCAAATACTTGTTAAATTACCTTGGTGTGTGTGTTATCAAGAGCTTTTTTGTTTTTCTCAGGTTTGTCACTGCTAACCAAACAGCGAGCTGTGTTTATCAGTGCAGAGTAGATTATCAGAGTGCACGCGCTGCTGCTGCTGCTGCTGCTCTTGTTGCTGCTCTTAGGGGGCGAGTCGATATTTATATTTACACAGGAGCGGACAGGAACAAAGTTTTTGGGTTAATATTGACTTCCATCCCCCCCCCCGTAACCCAGTGTCAGGACCGAAACAAAAACAGCTGCGTTTATACACCATTAAGTCTTCGCCATTGCGGGTTTTCATAGTAGCATTTGAGGCGCAGGCTGCTTGTGTTCTGGCTCTGTAACTAAATGAACCGCTGGAGCTGATTCATTAAAGCCAGCATGTGAACCCTAAATGCCAATTAGGTTAATTACAGGCGACTTTATCCGGTCTCTTAGGGCAGCCGAATAGCTAAGCAGATTGGACTGGGAAAGCATGTTTGTTTTTATCCGCGGAAATGCAACCTTCTCACCTTGTTAGTGTCTCTAGTGTGTTTGTTCACTCAAAGAAAAAGAAATAATGGTACTAAGCTGTACCTTTTTAATATGTAACTCTCTCTTGGATATTGTACATTTCGACATGGTTTAAGGTACATACATGGATTCATTGTTTTTATACAGTTTTAAACACACTGTATAGACCCAGGTAAAAGATACACACTAAAAGTACCCCCCCCAAAAAAATGTACACACTTGCAGGTGACACACTGAACATGACATGGAGAACATGCACAGAAACTCCACACAGGCTGTAACCCATGCTCAGGTTTGAACCAGGGACACTGGAGCTGTGAGCTGGCGATGTTACCCAGGTCCACACTGCTGCCCGTATCCTACTCAACCGAAGTAACTCGAGGTGGTCATATATGAGATCATATATCTAAAAGCTTTGTGCATTAAAACCAGTTGTTGCTCATCCAGGTAACAACACACAGTATTAAGAATCAAGCGTATGTAAACTTTTGAACTGGTTCATTTGTGTAAATTCAGTTGTTCTTGTGGTTTGTGGACTTATCTGTAAACACCTGTTTTGTGAAATAGCTCGTTCAGGACAGTACTAAATAAACAAAATGCAATTTTTACGAGCCCTGTTTTTAAAAACAACATTTCTTTTCATTAACATTTTGCATATTCCGCGAGGGGTATGTAAATTTATGAGCACAACTGTAACTGATGAAGGAGAAACTGGGATCACGTCGGTCAGTCCAGTCTGTGGTCCACACTGCAGTTCTGAACAGTTTCAGTTTCTTCAGGTAATCGCGCAGCATTTGACAACGTTTTTTGGCTACTGTCATGGCAATTCAGAGTTAATACTGGCTGAGTATTTGCTGTTTAATACATATACATTATTAAGAATGAACAGTTAATAAACACTGTGATAAACAGATACAAATACAGGTATGAACAGGAAGGGCACAATTCCTTTTTTTCTGTTAAGAAAGCTTGCCAGAATGTTTTACATGGCATCGGGTTGAGAACAGAGGTAAAAAAGTCACGCTCGCTGGAGGTTTTTTACTGTTATGCGGTAAAGCAGTTGAATATGAAGCTTGCAGGACAAAGAAAGACCAGACAGTGACGAATTTACAGCATGCATTCATCCTTAGTAACTGCCTGGTCAGGTCATGATGGTTTAAATTAGGCTGCTGGTGTGTTTATATTTTGGGAACTAGAACCAACTAAATTTGTTAGAAACTGTTGCAGGCAGACACAAGCAAAAATAATAACTGTGTGAGGGTGGTGGGGGGAGGGGAGGGGTGGGGTTAACAAGAGTCAGGTGTATGCCTTTTTCTAAAAACCAAAATAAATAAATAAATAAATAGAAACCCTGGTTTAGGCAGCATCCATTTCAGGTTTAAACCCTAATATATACTGATGAGTATATTTGGATAAAGATACAGATAGTGGCATTGCATTACACATGCATTGACTGAGTTTGACTTACTGAATTATCCATTCTTTAACAATAGTCTAAGTCTGTAGCTTTGCACGAATTTACAAACAGTCCACGTACACTATCCATCATGGTGTTTCCACCCTTCCACCTGTATGTACTGAATGAAATAAACCTTGATGGAATCTGTGTGAAATTGGTGATGCTATTCTTTAAAGAGAGAACAGATTTCTCTTAGACTGACAATCATTTTTGCTGCCCGTAAACCCAGACACGCTGTGAGAGCCAGTAGTGATTCCTCTGTGCTTTGTGAGTCTGACCTCACACTTGCAGCCAAACTCGAGTCCTTCCATCTGCTCCCTGCCTCCGCTTTGGGCTCTGTTCAAATTCTGAAATGGGAGACACATGGTAGAGTGAAATCCCAGCCTTATCTGTTTTCTGATGGAATGAGTCTGTTTGCAGACTTAAATAGACACACGTCTTTGTCTCAGTCAGCTTAATGTTAGAAGGTGTCACTCACCTATTGCTCTGTCACATGGTGCGAAGTAGAAACTCACTCTACATCAGCGTTTTAAGTTGTTTTTTTTCATACAGGTGTCAAAAGGAGGTGGTGATGGCTGTTAGATGAGGCATTATGTCTGGGAACTAAGAGGTGAGAACTTGGTTCTTGGAGCTTTTTGTGCAGTTTCACCCTTTTCTACTTTACCTGTTGAATGTAAATGGATTTTCATTGGTTGGAAAATGATGCTGCTACTTTGTTGGAGCAGCAACCTTTGGTAAAAAATTAACTGCAGTAAGCACGCAGAATGTTATGCCCCTAGATGCTCTGGCATTTCATGCTTGTGGATAATTGATAATTCAGGAAACCTCTCACAAAAATGGCATTCTAGGACTTTGAGTTTGTTGATCTCTTGAAAATCCTTCGAATTAACTGCTGCTCCAGTCCCTGTGTTGTCAGTATGCTTGATATTTCAGTTTACTTTTTAAGCCAGAAAGATGTAGGAAAAGTGTGTCTATGTTTTAGGTTAAGATACGTCATCCAGAATTTAAAAAAAAAAAATAATAATAATAATAATAATTAACACCTTTTACAGAGACTATTTGCCAGACCTCAATCTGGTGGCTGTATAGAAATCCCACTGACTATGACATATTTAATTAATTAATTGCATGTTAAGATGACCCTTGCACACTTCCCCCAGTCCAGCTGGAGGATCTGACCTTCATTAAAACCTGATGGGAAGCATGTTTGCTCTATGTCCTCATTTGATTTTCGTCTCTCTTAACAGCACTCCACTTCACCGAAGTGCTGTTTATCCTATCTGTTTTCCTACATGTTGTTTTCTCATGTCTTCACTCTTTAACAAGTGCTGAAATAATCTTGCTTTGCTCCTCTGGCAGCTGCAGGGCCTTGGCAGCCAGGATGATGTATTATGTCAGGGTGAATAAATGTAAGTGTGCTTTTGATTTGGTTGCCAGAAATGCTACAAGTGCCTTTTAGTGCTGCATATTTGGATGCAAGAAGAGGTAAATCCTCACTGGAGCAACTTCCTGAACTGCTAAGTAGGTATAAGTGTTTTATAACAGTCGATGGTGTCTGGTGGGAAATGTAATAGAAATATTATAACAGGAGAGCAGAAATGATGTAACACAGACAGAATGTTTGAAGTGGTAATGTATAATGTTGATGAGAACATTTTATATCACAGCGTGGTTGAATTCTCGATTCAGATGGTATGAATAAATTTTCTGTAACAGCATGGCTCCGACAGTAGTTCAGGCCGTAACATAAATGGTAGGCTTATGGTAATGCACTCATTCTAATGCATTATTATTTAAAAATTGCTCATTCTTAGGTACTTGTAATGCAGACACGCCACATAATCAAAGGCTAATAATAAATGGATTAAGAAATCATGTTATTTAATAAACTAACAAAAAATGTAGTCATTGAGATGGTGAAGTTTGATTTTCAGTATGATATTTTGATAGTTACCCAAACATTTAGCAGAATTATCTGAGAGCAATATTGGTACTAAGGCAAATATTTAAGCCTTGGCTTCAGGTTTGAAAGCCATGTCTTATTTTTGATATTGGCTCATATTCTGGACTGGGGTGGGGTGGGGAGGGGAGGGGAGGGGGGGGGGGGGCGGAGGTTTAGTGGTTAGCACATTTGCCTCGCACCTCCGAGGTGTCCCACCTCTGCCCTGTGTGCACAGAGTTTGCATGTTCTCCCCGTGCCTCGGGGTTTTCCTCCCAGTCCAAAGACATGCGTTCTAGGCTGATTGGCATTTCCACTGTCCATGGTGTGTGAATGTATCTGATTGTGCCTTGCAATGCATTGGCCCCCCGTCCAGGGTGTCCCGAGTCCCCTGGGATAGGCTCCAGGCTCCCCGTGACCCTGTGTAGGATAAGCAGTATGGAAAATGGATGGAATTTTAGGATTGTGCTTTGTGTACTCAGGTTCAGTAGGTACCCAGAGATGAGTATTCTCAGCATCTGGCATTGTCCTCAACTGTTAAATAGCCCTTTTGAGACAAATACCTTAAGATGTGTTCTCAGTTGGCATTGTATGCAAAAAAAAGGCTAATTTGCTTGACCGTGATCTGTCTGTTTGTATGTGCAATTCTTTTAAGTGGTTTTGCATCTAAAGGTTTATCATCACTGGTAGTTTTGCTTTTCACACTGTTCTTGGTCAGCCCTGGAAATGGTTGGATGTGAAAATCCCAGGGTGATCGCCATTTGAGAAATGCTAGAAACAGAACACCTAGCTCCAACTGCCATGCCAAGTTCACTCTTTACACCAATCCCACTGCTCATTTGAGCACTGATGCTAAAACCGGTTTATACTGCACTCTGGAGTCATGTGACATTAAAATTGGAATGCTCAGTTTGTTTGAAAGTGGGTCGTAACTAATAAACTGGCATATACGGTGCATATTAATTATTACTGCAGTATTGGCCTCTGGAATAGGCCTCAATTATATCTGGTGTCAAAATCAAGCACGCGTAGATGAGAGCTGTAATAACTTCCTCTCAGCAACTGAGAACACTTTTCTCCACTCACAGTGCTAATCAGTCTCAGCTGTTCCCAATAAGGCATAGTTATGATCTGACAGATGTAGTCATTTTTATCAACACTGTGCAACCAGATGTCTGACCTGTTTGTAACATACCAGCTCCCAGTAGGAGACTCGTGTGAGGGAGAATTAGTAGAGTAAACTGATGCATGGTACAGAGTTCTTTGGGGCAGCTCAGTCTTCTCATCACCATGGCGACGTCTTCCTGGATGTGTACTATGAATTGCTTTAAAAGATACTCGGTCTCTTTCATTATTTTAACAGAACTTTAATCAGTCTCTCCAGGATTTAGCGATCGCAGAAATTAACGCAAAATCAAGGAAACTCCACAATATTCGGAGGAGCTTGCAAATTTTTCATATTACCGTAGATACCGTATTTACCACAGATTTGGGCCAAGACACGTCATGTGACGTCATCACAACACGCGTTCAGCCAAAGCCCCCTACGAATCACGTGTCAAACGTGAGTACAGCTCAAAGGTCTCACTTACCGGCAAAGATCACTGCGAATGAATGTGCAAAACTACTTTGTGCAATTCAAGTAGTTTTCTGCAGAAAAGCACAAATTTTGAAAAAAAAAGGCACCGCAAAATCAAACCCTTTTGGCTGCAACAATCACAAAAAAAAAACCTCGGCGAAATCCTGTATGGACTAGTTAATGCCGTGTTATAACCAGGTTATATCCTATAGAGAGGTACAATTGTTGTATAAAGTCACTATGTTGTGACTTTCTGTGTGCAAATGGACAGAATTAGAAGATAATTGATGTGATAAATGTTGCTGGCATTCCATCACTTAATAAAGGTCACCTGGTGTACGTCGTATGTGCTTGTTTGCTCCAGGTGTGTGTGTTTTTAATAATTCTCATGAGAATCAAACAGTGATCAGTTTTCCGGTGAAAAGCTTTTTATTAGTTGATTCTTGACCTCCTAAAGTTGTTGGACTGCATAAAGAGAACTAACGCTCAGAATCAACAGTACCAGTGTTTGAGTGCCATTATTGTGCTTATTTTTTACATAAGTATGTTTTTATTGGATTGACAGCACACTAGTCAGTGAGAGTAGTGGTGGCTTGTGTGTCTCTTCTTACTTCTTACAGTATTTAATTACGTACAGTGGGTAGCCTCTTTTTTTTTTTTTTTTCTTCTCCTTCTTTTTTTTTTTTTTTAAGCTTCATGTTTCACTCAAGGTCTCCAGTTTTATTTTTAGGGCCGGGGTACAAGACATTGAACCCAGATCTAGCATCCCAGTTATAGATAGACTGTTAGCCATGCATGTATTTGTTCTCTCCTGTTCAGAGACACTGGTTGCTATTTGTATCACTTGATAAGCCATTCACATGTGCAGGGGAGCATTTGAGGATTTGAAAACTGATCCGAGAGAGAACATGAGACACTGATCAGCAGTGTTTTTAAGAGTCTCAGGAAGTTGACAAAACTGCAGGTATTTTTATGGACAAAAATTGTTATATGCATTAGTCCAGAGAGCGAGGCTTTTTCTTTGACCTGCCAAGTGATTAAGGGAACGAAAGAAGAGATGTAAGAGCTGGACCTGCCTCTGCTGCAGTCACTCAGCTGCAGATCCCTTCTGTGATCATGTCAGTGTATATTTAACTCACGTGTGACCAATGGGAGCTCCTCATGCCTGTGTAGCTATGCTTCCGTGCATCAACAGGGAGACATGATGGAATACTACTGTTGGGAACATAACAGTTGAACTGCTACTGTTTAAATGTTCATGATGGTTAGCAGTGATGATTAGCGGAGCGTATGGGTGTATGCAAGTGGCACATGTTGGTCTGCAGAATTTGGGACGTGCTCTGGGAAATGCCACTCAAGACGTTTAATTTTTGTAAGTTTGTATCTGTGCAACTTGTATGTATGTGCTTGTGTGTGTCCTGGCATTGTAAATTGATTACTAAGTTACTGATATGCTTGTTGCCATGGTGTCCTCACGCATGATTGTGTTACCATGCAGATCCCCTCAGTGCCCGAGGAGAAAAATACATGGCTTCCTTTCTGTGAGCGTGGGCATGCTCTTTTGAGTATCTGAGAAATATGTTGGCTGACAAATCCTGACATGATGCAAAATCACCAAATCCTTGCATCAGTGCATGTGATGGCAAACATTTTGGCAAATATTTTGTGATGGGTCTTTTCAGTTTTTTTTAGGATCTGATACTGGATGGGTGTCAGATCAGATATGACCTGCTTTCCAGTTTGAT
This sequence comes from Cranoglanis bouderius, assembly GCA_023630585.1. NCBI lineage: Eukaryota > Metazoa > Chordata > Actinopteri > Siluriformes > Cranoglanididae > Cranoglanis > Cranoglanis bouderius. Next base: position 8,030,164 of record CM042562.1, on the reverse strand, counting down.
CCACTGACGTATTTCAGATATTGCTCATGAAGACAGGACATGAGCGGTACTGAAGCTTTTTTATTACTTAGCAAATAATAGCCTGGAGATCTTACAGTACTACTGTGTACTGTGTAAGTAGGCTGTGCTACTGTGTACTGGCTCTATAAGGGGAATCGGCAGACACTCAGAGGTTCGATATCAGCCTCTTGATACGTGTTGAAAATGGATTTGTCGCGTGTGAAGTTATTTCAAAATTTGGGTTGTGTGCAAGCGAATCATGTCACACGCCGTTTTAACACTAAAAGTTTGGTGAGTGATTTTGGTGAAGTTAGTTGAGGCTTTCTATTTTAAAACTAGAATGTGGCTAGAATGTCAGAGTGAGAGGCAACATTCAGAACTGACAGACAAGTAGAGACGCAGTCCACGTCATTCATTGTATCTCATGGTTATAGCCAGATGCACCGCAGAGACCAGAGTTTGAGCCAAATCTAAGGAAAACTTTATTTGTAACAAATATTACAAAAGTTTTTTTTTTTTTTTCTGACCTCGTTATTTCTGACTGTACTCTTAACACATCTCTTGCTTCTTTCCTCTTGCAGAGACGTGAGGATAGATAACCTTAAAAGATGTGGATCCTTTCAGCCTGCTCATTCTGAATCCCAGCACACACATATACTGTGAGTCATGTCTGAGATGGAGGGTCGCAGTGATTCAGGCCTAGCCTCAGGGCAGGTCTATGTGGAAGTGGAGTATGATTATGAGTACAAGGCCAAAGACAGACTGATTTCCATACATCAGGGCGAGTGCTACTTGTTGGTGAGGAAAACCAACTCTGACTGGTGGCAGGTGAGAAGGGAAGACGGCACTAAGGCTTTCTATGTGCCTGCGCAGTATGTGCGTGAGGTGCGGCGGGCGCTCATGCCACCCCCCAAACCGCGCACCAAGCCCCCCGTCACCCTGCCTATCACCCTACCCACAACTCATTGCTCCTCAGCCATTGAAAACCCGCAACATCGGGCACCGTCGGATATGGTCAGCTTCGGACGGCCACCCCCTTCCAGCACGCCTTCCCCGTTACCAGAGCAACATACTCCGCCCTTACTGCTGCGGGACTCCAATCAGAATGCAGGGATGAAAGACGTGCTCGCAGAGCTCGCTCTGCTCAACAACAACAACCATCATAACCATCACCATGGCAACACAGTTCTGCTGCCGCGCACCAGGCCCGAGTCGCCATCCAAGGAGCCGCCAGGTTGCCGGGGGAAACCCCAAGGAGTGTCACTTTCGGATACAGACGGATCATCACCAGGAAACGGCTCGGAGGTGTTGCGTAACGATTCGGAATCAGGAGACGAGCTGAGCAGCAGCTCCACAGAGCACACACAGGTAAGTGAATCACGACATGCTCTAGCTTTTTTACTGGAGAGCTGTTTATCAGATCCTTTCTCCGTCTCTATGGTTTATTGAGATGCTTACAGAGGACTGTTCTCTCCTTTCTAACACCCAGTCTGGAGCAGGTTAATCTCTGGAGCTCTTGCTTTCTTCTACACTGCATTATTTCATAAGGTGCCAGGTTTTCACACTTCACACCTTGCTGTTTTGTCTCTCACAGGGTGTAACATCTGTTGATCTGTTGTGGCAAACTGTTGTAGCCTGCACATTTGCACGGATGAGATGCCATAGTGCATAAATTATTTATAAAAGAGCATTTAGCCTTTAGAGCTCTAAAGAAAAACGCCCCCAGCATGTACACAGCTCAGAAGTGTGCAACTGCGAAATGTAGTCCATCTCTCTGCGTCTCTGTCTCCCTGCCTCTTTGTCTCGCCTTTTCTTCTTGAGAGTTTCTGGGGGAATAAAGGGAATTGTGGGAGGCAAGAAAATGGGTCATACCAAGCTCTTGTCCCCTCCACCCCCACTGTGTGTGTGTCTGTGTCTTGTTTGTGGGTGAAAGAGACAGACAGACAGACAGCAGGTGACACTGGGTTGCGTAGGGCTATGGACAGAACTTTGTGTTCTGCTTTGATGTCAGAGTCAGGCTTTGTCTGTAAACCAACCACTCTTACATCAAAGGATACACAAACAATGCCTCCTCATTTCCCTAAAAACCTTCAACATGACCAATATCAAAACTAATCTTCAATCTTCATCACCTCTACTTTTGTCCTCTCTGTCGGCCCTGGAAAAGAGCAGCTCGTTTGCTCGTAGAGGATTGGGTTTTTAAGCTCCTTTTCCCCTTCTCGTGTACCACTCTGGCAACCAGTGGATTTAGGATTTGATGGATTTGTTCTCACTCCTTCTCTTTAGCTCTCTCCCACTTTCTCACAAGCACCCACTAAAAGCGCCTGCATGATTGAAAGCAGGATTTTCTTGACTTTTAACCGAAGAAAGAAAAAAACCAAACAATTTTTACATTTCCCCAGTCTATACAGTCGATATTAAAAAATAAGCTCCAAAGATTTTGAATTCCTCATGCTTGTGATATCACTACCATGAACACATTTACATTCGAGCTGTAGTTTAGCCTATAGCAGTTCAGCTCATTGATTAGGAAAGCTGTCACTGTAGCCTGTAGCAGAGATATCAGAGCTGAAGAATTTAGCTGAAAATATCTAAATGTCGAGCTGTTCTAGGCTCCCACATAGAAAACACGTCTTTCAATCCATCAAAACAATGGGTAAAGTTGCCCCCCCCCCCCCCATATACACACACACAAAGTCCTTTTTTTTTTTTTTTTTTTTTTTAAAACACAATCTGTTGTTGTAATCTTTGTTGTTTTGTATTCATGCGGTTGCATACATTTGCTGGAGGGCTGGGGTCGGGCTCTTTGAGCAGTGTCAGCCAATCAGAACAGAGGTCGTTGGCATACATAAATCTTAAAGGCACAGTAACAAAACAGCCTGTTTATTTCCAAGAGAAAGAAAAAGCAAAGATGTCAACATCTACGGTTGTAGCATGTACAATTTTGGGAGACACCTGAAGACTAGGACTTTCTGCCCTTTTTTTTTTTTTTTTTTTTTTTTTTTTTTTGAAGCAGCATTCAGACCAAATTGAGTACAATTCTCCATGTGGAAAAGGCAATTCACTGAAGGTGAAATATGTGCATTTGCCTCTGATAGCATCTACTGTAGCTTTGCATTGACTTTATCTATGTAAACTTGGGCCTGTAAGTTCCCAAGCCTCGGCCGTCTGAGCCAATAGAAACCAAGACTATGGAATCTCTGGGCAGTAAAAAAAAAAATGGAGAACCTGATAAAGTTGTGGCCACACCAGCCTTTTGCCTCACTGTATTCTCTTTGTCTGCTAGGATTTCTAATTAGCAGTGTAGGTCTATCTGAGAAAGGTTGATGAATGGCCATGTATTAGCATTAGGTTTTGGTTTATGAAATGTACGACGTCATTCTAAAATAATTATTGTTGCTGGGTTAATTGCACTTGTCTGAGCATCTAAAAGACAATAAAGGTACATGAATAGGATGTAGAAATCCCTACCATTGTCATATGCTTGTTTTAGAAGAAACAGCTGTATGGAAGCATGAACTTTGTATCCAACATGTCTCTTTGCTCGTTTCCTGTTCTGTGTTAATAAGTCGTTCAATTTCTTTGTTGTTCTCAGTTTTTTTTTTTTTGGTAGTCTTCATACTTTCACTGTAATCCTATAAGCATTTGCATGGCGTGTTGTGAACATTTTGTTTTAGCAGAGGGTGGAGAAACTGTAGAGCCATCTTTCCTAGTGCTCAGCCCACCTTTCGGCTTTAACATCGTACATATTTCCTGCTTCGTCACTATCTGGATGACTCATGCACACCAAGTTAGAGTCGCTAAGTATTTTTAAGCACCTTGAATTAATAAGTGGATTATTTTGTTGTCATTTTAATAGAAAATATTTTAAGTTTAAAAGATTAATTTATTAATAAAATGTTATTAATAAATGAATAAAAAGGCATTGATTTATTAATAACGTTTTATGTATTTATGAATTATATCGATTTTGAATTTGGCAGTGAAAAATACTGTTGCTTAGTTAGAGTCCAACTCTTTCCTGTATAGTCCTCTCTGTGCACACTATAAAGGAGGCCCCTGCTTTTTCTCTTGAGCATTCCTTTCATTCCTGCCCTCCCCAACACACACACACACACACACACACACACACACACACATACACACACACACACACACAAAAAAAATCTGGCTTAGTTAAGAAACTCTGTGAAGCCCTTCTGATCATGCGCAAGAGGAAAGGTGCTCCTCAGTCTAATCAAATATTTGCTCACCTATCAAAGAAATATTTCTCCTTCTAGAAATAGAAACACACACACACACACACACACACACCCACACACCCATACAGACTGCCTTCACTGCTCTCATTCTTCCTCTCTGTTTCTTGCTTTTGCTATTTCATAGCCTTGGCTCAGCTTTGTTTTCCTAATTGTAATAAAGGTAAATGCTGGCACACACATACACACACATACACACACATACACACACACACACACACACACACACACACTCTCACTCATAGTGTCACCTATGAATGATCGATGTGTTCAGAGACTTGAGATTTCTTTGTAAATTTAATCTCCGCAGTAAGCTGGTTACAGAACAGTGAGGAATTGTTAGAAGGCATAGTTCTAACGTAAGAGGAAAATGGGAAACAGCTGGAATGAAGTCACCTGAAATGGAGTGTGTGTGATGCATGTGTGCACGTGCATGTGTGTGAGCGTGCCTGCGCGTGCATGTATGTTGTAGTTGGGCAGATTCTGTGATGCTATCACTGCACCTCCTGCCTTTTCCCTGCCGTGCTGACGCTCGCGCTTTCTCCTGCACTGAGCTTGAGTTTCTGTGCATTTGGTGATTACAATTATTCTGATGTATGTGGAACATAATCCACACTGAATTCTAGTAAGCTAAGTCAAGCCTGACACAAACCTCCTCTGCAGCCACATACACTCTTCCCCCCCCTCGTCCCCTCTCTGTCGTTAATCCTTGATTGTCTCTCTGCAGTTCCTCTCACTGTGAGTGTGTGAGTGTGCGCGTGTGTGAGTGTGCGTGTGTGTGAATAATCCAATCAGACTTGTCATTCAGTCTATATGTGACATGTTAAGATGTAGTTTGTGCTGGTTGTTTAGCTGATGATGCATTCAGCCTTGGAGATATGAACGAGGACTGATTACATCAGAGGCATTTGTTTTAAGCTGAAAGGACATTAAAGAAATTGATCTGTGTGTGTGTGTGTGTGTGTGTGTGTGTGTGTGTGTTGTGGCCCTTACATAATCAGCTCTGAGAGTTTGCTCAGCTGACAGAGACTTTTGTTTTATACTGAATGTATATAACGTTGCACACGATAAGCAACAGCATCAAACCTTCACATTTGAATTTGTCTGGAATATACTAATTAAAGAGTTGCTTCCTATGTTTAGTTTTAAAGTACTTCTCAAAACACTTGTAAATCATTCAAATTAATCTATGAAGCGTGATAAATAGTTTTTAAAATCCACACTACCATAACGCTCTAGGAACTTCTCTGCAGCTTTACTTACACTTAAAAAAATGCAAAGTAATATAGACACCTTGGCGTCCTCTTGCTATCCCTAATAGTCAGCCGGGTAGTTAACTGTAAGTAGCTTAAAAGTGTTATGGGTATATCTTTATTTGCAGTGTTATTTTTAAGTTTTTTTATTAGCCAAACCTGTCCAAATATCCCATAGCACCCAAGATTTTGCTAAACTGCTAGTAAAGTAGCTAAAAGCATGCATTAATTACAGGTGGAGTGGGATTTCAGTATAATTTATCAGAGACATGTTTAATAGAAACGTTTAGGAAGCTACCAGCTGAACATATTTTAGAATTGTATTATAAATGTCTTATATAGTTTTGTAAATTGTATATCTGGTATTGTTTACCCTGTACTCGCCATGAAATAGCCTAGTTGCTGACATGCCGTTAAAAAGCAATAAACAAACAAACAAGTATAGTTTCAGTTTTTTTTTTTCTTTTTTTTTTTTTCCCTCTAGAATCCAATGTTGCCAAAACTAGATCAAAACTATTTTGTTCATCATTAACCTTATCTACGTTTGCTAGCCACTTAGACTAACATGGAGTTTACATGAATTCCGGGTTGTGATTTGCATATGGTGACTGACTATGACTGAGCTCATGTACGACACACCAGAATGATATATTAGAGTCATGGTGTGTAAGATATGGAATGTTATATCAGAGCTATTATGTTATATGTTGCCTCTAGCCAAACCAAATTACACATGCTCATTTACCTCTGACATGTGCTTGCAGAGCATGTTAAACTGAAACCATGTTTCAATTAGTGCAGCGAGGTAGCACAGCAAGTAGAGTCTGAGTCTGAGCTCGGGTCCCTGTCTGTGTGGAGTTTCACATTTCTTCCTGTGTTCGTGCAGGTTTCTCTGGGTTCCTCCCACCTGCCAAAAACATGTCAATGGGTGGACTGGCCACTCTAAATCACCCCTAGTTGTAAATGTGTGTGTGGTGCCAAGTGATAGACTGGTGTCCCATTTATTTAACTTATGATTTACAAAACTGTTTTGATCGATATATTTATTTCTGTCCAAAGTGTCATATCACTAAAGGTAGTTAGGGTTACGTTAAAGGCTCTAGCTGAGCTATTCTCCTTCTCTATTCCCTCAGTGACTTATGTGGGACTGGAGGAGGAGTTACTGAAATAATTTTGCCCTCATTCTCTCTGTGTGTGTGAGCTCTGCTGTGCTGCTGTGTTGGGCCTTGTGATGCTGCAGCCCATTATAATGCAGAGGGGCTGTGTGAATGGCTCTTCTAGAGCAGCCGGGCTCATTGTTGGGGCCAGGCTCCACCTCTGGGTTTATGAATAGTGGGGGCTGAGACAATGAGGAGCATGGGGCAGTGAGGAATGATCTGGAATCATCTGTCCAGTCCTCCATGTTGGTGCAATAAACTTTGCTGCTCAAAACCCAGGCTTCCAGAAAGCTACTCCTGGGCCTTTGAGCAAGGCCTTAGTTGCAAGTTGCTTTGAATGAAAGTGTCCACTAAATGAATAAAATGATTAAATGGAAAGGGGGGGAGGGGCACGGTAGCTTAGTGGTTAGCACGTTTGCCTCGCACCTCCAGTGTTGGGGGTTCGATTCCTGCCTCTGCCCTGTGTGCATGGAGTTTGCATGTTCTCACTGTGCTTGGGGGGTTTCCTCTAGGTACTCCAGTTTCCTCCGCCAGTCCAAAGACATGCACTGTAGGCTGATTGGCATTTCCAAATTGTCCATAGTGTGTGAATGGGTGTGTGCAAGTGTGTGTGTGTGTGTGTGCGCGCGATTGTCCCCTGCATTGGGTTGGCACCCCATCCAGGGTGTCCCCTGCCTTGTGTCCCAAGTGCCCTGGGATAGGCTCCCTGCGACCCTGTTTAGGATAAGCGGTACAGAAAATGGTTGGACAGATGGATTAAATGGAAAGGTTGTATTCTGCTAAGAATAGTTTTGCACATTCACTGTTTTTCGCCCCTTACCGTTTTATTTATTTATATATATATATATATATATATATATATATATATATATATATATATATATATATATATATATATATATATATATATAATATACACGTTGCATTGTAGCCAGACTGGAATTAACATTGGTACATTTACATTAATTTAACGAATGCTTTAATCCAAAGCATCAATTTGCAGATGAGGAACACCGACACTGTGCTCAGTGAAAACAAACAGTACTACTGGCTGTACTATTCTAAACATTTTTCATCAACACCTCTGTTTGTGTGTGTGTGTGTGTGTGTGTGTGTGTGTGTGTGACCCTGAATAGGAAGTACAAGGCCACTGGACCATGTGTTCTTCTCTGTGATTGGATTATCTTGTCCACCTCTCTTCTTTTCTGCTTTTGGTTGCTTAATGAAATAACAGTCCAGATTCAAACTGACATCTCAGTGTTGCTTGTATACAATGCATTCTCCCTTCTCTCCATCTGTCTGCCAACTATATATTGGAAGGATTACTAACAGATACTGTATGAACAAACAGAAATAAAGAGTGTCCTGCAGGGTTCAGTCTTCAGACCCCATGGCTCAGGGAATGCTGGAGGGTGCAGGAAGCAGCCAGTGGGGCACTGTGTCTCACTGTGTTTTCCCTAAACCCCCTGCTGACTCCTGTGTGCAGTGTGACTTTGTATCTGCATGTGTAAGACCCTATTCAGTAAAATGCAGATTATGCGCCTCTGCAGTAAAAACTGTGAAATTGCCTTGATTTGTATGAAGTGGAATGCGTTATTCAGGCCATTACTTTTTTTTTTTTTTAAACAGACTTTCAGTTGTGTTTAAACATGATCCTGCATTGATGTTCAGGCTAAAGAGGAATTCAGACAGTGGTAAATAGTTCTGCTTTTCTACTTGGTAAACAAGCACACATGTAAATAACTCTCATGCTTTCAACAATACTGTTTTACCAGAGAGGCTCTGATTCTAGGAGCTCTTAGTAATCCTCAGAAAGCAATCTGGGCCATTCTTCCCCTTTCCATTTCATCCGAGCCTACAGGCCATCTGCTCCTGAGAAGCCCAGCTTGAGTGTCAGTCACATGTTTGTTTGTTTGGTTTTTTTTTTTTTCGCTTTTCTGTCTGAGTGGCCATTCTCACTTCCAGATTAGTTGCCAGGTTCATGTACATGTGCCATCAGATGTACTTTTGAGAAAGGGCTGAAACAAATCTCTGAAAGTCTGGAGCAGTCATGAACTCTCAGAACAGTAGGAGGTTCTAGCTATTTGCAGACTGTCAAACAAGGATGTGTAGTAATAGCCGAAACTATGTGTTTCGTTGTCTGTTCAAACAAAATGGTGGCAAGTGTGGGCTTGACTCTATAAGGAACAGTGCCATTGCATTGGAAAAATTATGACCCCAATCAAAACCGTGCTGGATGAAGAATACTGATTTAAATAGTTTAATTTGAAGCTGCTTGATTTAACAAGAAACAACCCATACAACCCCATTACGGGGAACATGGAACGTTTCGCTACTTCTAGCGAAGCTACATTGAATCTCCGACAATCTGTCCTTAAATGTGTATCTATTCAGAGCAGCTCCAGACTTATATGCTGTTGCTGCTGATCAGTCTTTGCATAGATGTTTGTGAACTGCCTTGTCCTCCCCACTCTGAAGTTCTTTACCTAATATCGAAATCTGTTCTTGAAGAACCATAACCTGCCTGTAACTAATCCGACTTTCTGCTGTGTTCACAGTGTAAATATGATGTATCTGATTATATGAAAGCAGATCTTGACTGAAAATGTGCTTTAATTGCTTAATGATGGCATGTTAGGGTAGAAATCTAAATGTGTTCACCTGATAGATTTTTAATATTATGCACAACTCTGTCTAGAGAACTTGCAGTGTGTGTGTGTGTGTGTGTGTGTGTGTGTGTGTGTGTGTGTGTGTGTGTGTGTGTGTGTGTGTGTGTGCGGGTTAGCAGGCTCATGGTTTTGTCTTTGTCTGGATTATTAGGTCATGGACAGCTTGGGTAAACTTCGGATAATTGTGCTGACATTAATGGTGGTTCCATTGTGCAGGACGTGAAAATCGACATACTGCTTTTCACACTTAAATGTGCCCCACCCCCTCTAAAAGCTTCTTACTGGAGCTCTTTGTGGAAGCTGGTGTCTGGGCAGATCAAGTAGATCGAGACATACACATCTACCTTGTTTAGAATATATTTGTGTGTTGACCTGCGGGCCTGCTTGAAGACGCATATAGTTATACATACTTCATGTTGTGTTTGGACACATCTATTTTGTGTCCTCCTGGTCCCTCTAGAACTGCTTACTTTCTCAGATTCTGTTAGACAAGTGTGCCATAGACAGACAGCCACATGCAACCCAGTACTCTTTCTTCTCAGATCCAACTTGCCCTTCTTCCCTTTGTGTCTTCCATGGCGTGGTGCTGTAGCTCTGCTTTTTTTCGAGTCTGACAGTATGAGTGTGATGTTTGTGCCAGTAGCCACTGGGTACCCCTAAAATGCCCCTTTATTTAGGCACATAGGAGGTCTAATGGCTTCTCTGCCAGTCCAAACACTCAAAGAGCTGTTTTGCACTTTTCTTTTCCTTTAACGTCTCCACAATGATTGGTTTGTTTTTTGGAGCAGGCCGCCTCGTTACCCTGCCCCATGAGTTAGTGAGCTAATGAATGATAGAAAGGGAGATCCTAGAGTTTAGTCCCTTTCAAACAATTTGGGCAGTTGTTTGTTCTATGAAAGGCTCCTCACTGAACACCTGCCAAGAGTGAGGTTTTAGGGTGTTTACGTGTGTGAGTGTGAGTGTGGACATGTGGATCGGTTTTAGTGCTTCAAATATCCATCATATAGAGATAGAGATAGATATCTCTATCTGTATTTGGATTTAAACCCAAAGTGGACGTGACCTGAACCCCAAAATTCTTGGAAAACACTGGGAAAAAATCTAGAGATGCCAGCCTGGTAATAGATTCTCTTCTTGTAAGAATCTTGTTTCATAGCACCACATGAAGCCTACACAAGTGCACACATACCTCACTTCCATTTAAAGTTCAGACGGGGCAGAGTTTAGAGGTAGGCCTAAATAGCTGTATACTTTGACAATGGTACGCTGTCTTTTTATCCTGCTGTGTAATTGTTGCTGATAGTAAATGCAGTGTGATGTTGGGCACTTGATTTGTCGTTTGGGGAAGGATTTAAATGGTGATGTTCAGTAAACTCACATGCTGTCCTACAGAGTGTTCTGTATAAAGTAAGTTAATATACCTTCACACCAGCAGGTCTGTCTCATTTGTCTCCCAGTTTATTAGTTATATCTTGTTCCTAAATACTAGAGAGTAATAAAAAGGTAATCTTATTAAATATATTTCTTAATGTGTGTGGTGCTGCTTCACTTGCCCTCAGCTCGTTCTAATAATCATCATAACTTGAAGTTCAGCCACAACGTGCAAATCCTGGCTTTGTTTTTCTGTAGCTTTCTTCTGTGTTTGATTTTTCACCAGACTTTCACCTCTGGCCCAGACACCGCAGTCGGTCTCGCGCTGTTTCCTGTCTGGATATGTTCCTTGTTCTGCGTATGTGACATCACTTCCTGTCTGTGACTGAATGTGCCTGTCTTTTTTTAAACGTCTAAACTTCAAACTTCAAGCTTGAACCGTGTGCGCGCTCAGTGGAGTCAACAGACTATCAAATAGAAGGATGGAAGTGGAGTTTAAGAAACATTTACTGATGTTAAGAAACTAAACTCCAAACCTTTTTGTATCAGACACCTGTTTCTGTTGAGGAAACGTGTGCGCGCTCATTGGAGTCAACAGACTATCAAATAGAATGATGGCTCTTCTCTCAGTGCAGGTTGAATGTTAACCGCACTTGTTATTTACATGATTCATAACATTTTAGTGTCAGATTTCACAGGTTCGTTCCTCAAGATGAGTGAAGAAGGTACTCAGCTTTCTGGTGGTCTCTCAAACACTAGACCTAATAGTGAGTGGATCTTGAAGGACTCTTCCACTTGTATCTCAAATGTATCCTGAATAAATGTTATGAGAACTTTGTTAACGTGAGGAATGAGTTGCTCTTAAACATTTTTAATGCTGAACAGAATGGTGAAGTGGGCCAAAATGGGAAGTGGTGCTGTCTGAGCCTTATCAGGTTTCTGAGTGAGAAGAAAGGAGCAAGACAAAACCGGTAAAGAGTTCCTCTTGCGCGCACACACACACACACACACACACACACACACACACACACACACGCACACACACACACACTCATTCCCTGATGTACACACACTCGGAAGTTGCTGCAATCTCATCTTGTGCTGATTGGAAATTTAAATCTGCTTGATGAAGGCAGTAATTATACACACTATTGAGGTTGCAATTAACCTGAATTTCGCTCATGTAATTGGGTGAGTGGTTTTGTATATCTTCTGTAGCTAGCGTGTACAGATATCGTCACATGCGGATATTGTATTTACCTGGAACTACCAAACCATGGCAGCCCTCAACAAACTAGTGACAGGAACTCCCATTAGGATCCAGCATAGAGTGTTTTGGGTAAACTGAGGTGAAATTGAAATCAGTAAACGTTACAAAAACATTAATAGAAATGTTAGGTTGTTTTTTTAAAAATTGAAATCTCCATTCAGAATAACAAAAACCTTTAGTATAAATATTTGTTAAAGATCAAAAGATCACCCAATGATTAGTTATCCAAATAGTTGTTTTTACGTAGCTGTAACAGGGCAGGGAATCTCAGGCTGTGGCTAAATGTATAATTCCTTGGATCTCAGCCATGGTTCAAAAATGCTTACCTTGAAGGAAGCATGTTATTTCTTTTTAGAACCAGGCCATAAGTCAAAATCGGAATGTATTTTAGATCTTTGGTACCAAGTGATATTTTTATCCTTTAAGGTAGTGTTATATTGCTACCTAAATTCATATGCTACTTTTCACACTGGATTTGAATATTTTAAAATCTACTTTTTGGAGTTTATGAAACATTTACTGATGTTAAGAAAGTAAACTCTAAACCTTTTGTATCAGACGTCTGTTTCTGAAGAGTGTGTGTGTGTGTGTGTGTGTGTGTGTACTTTATATGACCTAAATATCACCAGCTTCTGTACTGTTTAGGTTATAAGATCATGAATTTAATGAATTAAAAACAACTTGCTAAGAGATTTTATTGGTGTGTTATTCAAATAACACACATGGCGGTGAAATGTAAATGTGTTCCATGTTTTTCTGATAAAAGCCACTAAAAGAATGTTTTTTTGTTTTCAAATTGTAGTCCACCACTGGCCTCAGAGGTATGCAAATTACACGCAGTCATTCCCATAATCTCCATAATCCGATCCTATGTCAGACAAGCCATGTCATCTGTTTGGCACTGGGGGGGATGTTTGGCTTCCCAGAACACAACAGGCAAACGAGAATCTATTATTTAGCTCTTTCATTTTCTTGAGTTGCATGATCCTCATGAGTATTCTCCCTCACACTCATTCACTCTGCAGGTGATCAAACGCCACCCTCCTGCTCTGGAGCGTGTGAACTGCAACTCATGTGACCCGTGGTACTGTGACCTTTGACCTCAGTGTGGTGCTGACAGACCCCCAGCGCTCTGAAATACCAGTCCTTCCTTTGCTCCCTCCACTCCTCTCTTTGTCCGACTCTCTTTCTGTGGCCTGCCCTTTTCTTAAACATTGAAGGACAGTGTTCTAATGAGGTAGTCTATTTAAAGTGAACTCCGACGACACTAAAAATAGCTGTTAAGATGCTCCCTCTAAGCTCATAAATACATCAGTGCACTCCTGGTGGCTTTGGGTTGAAAAGCAGCTCTTTTTCTCTCGTCTTTGATCTTGGTGGGGTACGCTACCTCCTGACGAGGATCAGCATTTGCCCCGACCCGGACAGGAGACATGTTCTCTTACCTGCGAAGCCCTCATTACCTGGTACGTTATGAGGATATAAAGATGGTAACGATGTACTGAATGAAAACGAACAAGTGCTCCAGAATTTGACCTGTTTGTTCTTATCACGTTCTCATTACATGGTATGTGTAAACTCTTAGCTTCTTTGTGAAAATTATGTTGTTTATATTGAAATATTTGTGATTCTGGTAGTTTGTTGGTTGGTGCTGTTTTTTTTTCCTGTTTTTCCAGTGAGAAGTTAGCGGCTGTGCCACGCTGACAACACATTGCTAGCGCAGTTAGAGTGGCGTTTAATAGTAGAAAACAATGTTGTCTGAAATATAAAGGATAATGTCAGGAATTGCTGGAAAATGATGAGTGAGAAAATAAGCTCGTGACAAAACTGATACTAGATCAACATATCATTCAAAGAAATCTTCTTTAAAGAACTCAGTGTGCAGTGTTGAAAGTGTGTGAAAGGGGTAACGGCAGATGTTCTCTGGGGGGAAAAAAAGACGAGCAGTAAGGCCTCACTGACCGAGAGACAAGTGTAGGTTACGTCAGCGTGGTTACTGGCATCACATTTGCTAATGAGACCATGACTCAAGTCTTCAAATCAGATGCATGAAAATGTCCAGTCTCTGTTTCTAAGCTGCTGAAAGGGGCTCTGTGCTCCATTTCTGAGACCGTCACTGTTTGTCCTGTCAGGCAAGCATGAGCATTGTTTCCTACTCAAACACCTCTCATGTATTTGATTATGAGGAATAACTTTTTCTTCCACTTTTTTGATACAATGCAAATATCAGTACTCTATCTACCGACTGATCCCTGATTCAGCACCGATCTCCTTACAGTACCTGAGTCACGTCTCTACAAGCTTCTGTTGCCAAGTTACGTGAAACGTCAGTTGTGTCCGACATTGATGTGGAAGATTTGTGTTTGTAGTCAACTCAACATTCATTCATATCATAAAGACTGCGATTTGGTAGATGTAAAATGTAAAAATTGCTTGTTTTGGCCTAATTAAGTGTAATTTATTTTAGGAGAATAACCGACACTTATCCTGAGTCATATTATTTCCACAGTAGAAAGCCAGGAAAAGGCAATACTTTGACAAAAATAAAAAATCAAATAGTAAATTGTCTGATTCTCTAATTATCTGTATTAATCAGATGAGTTACTGAGTGAGTTACTGATTATGCTACAATGTAAAAACCAAAAAATCATAAAATTCACCCAACACAAAGGAAACCTGGGGAGAAAATGCTACACTGGATGTGCTATGTAGCAGTTCTTTGAAAATATAACTGAGAATGAAGTACAATCCAAATGATGTTAGTTAAAGCTGGTATTTTGTTTAAAGACTTTTGGTAAGAAAAATCAAATGTTAGTGGTTTGTACAGTTGTTCATTCTTTTTAGTTGTTTATTTGAATATTATTGTACTTGTCCTAGAAATGCACATGCATAGTAAAATATCAGTTTAACTCTCTTTTTATTTTTTAACCACTATTCCATGATGGTTTTTATCAGTTCTTATTGATCTTCAAAGAAGCATTTGATGACGGTCTCTCTCTTGACAATGCATGTTAGCACACCATGTGATCTGCAACCCTTTCTCATAACCCCTCTTGTCTCTTGAAGCTCCTCCCTCTGTCCCTCGCTCTTTCTCTTGTTATTGTCAGTTATTGTGAGGTTCAGGGGATGGGCCTGGTTGAATAGCTGTTGTTTAGTCTGTACCAAAGAGCTGTTGTCTCCTTTTAGGCTCCTTAGGAGACAAGCACCAAACCTTTCTGCTAAACTCTGGCAGTTTTTGTCTTGTCTAGACCGTAGACCAAATCTTCTAACCTTTCTTGGTTGTTATCAGCCTCCAAAGACAAAGCATTTTTTTATTCTTGTTTGCTTCTGATTTGAGTGGGTGAGAAGGAACGAGTGAAAATTGTAGTCAGCGAGCGACTTGAATGTTGCGTGGGCACACACTCGTGAGCAGGACTTATAGCATGTTGCTTATTTCTGTAGGACAAATTGACATGAGTCATGTGCAGTAATGTGCTCGCTGTGGCATTTGCAGCTGTATAAAGCATTGTGATAGTAAAGTGTACGGTCATTTCTTCTGCTTGTGCATGCTTGAGTATACGTGAAGTTCAAAACTAACCGCATTGCGGTATAAATCATATGTAATACTGTTCCTTGCAAAAACAGTTATTTCTAACATCAGAGGAACAGAGTTTATTATTTTAAGGTTAGGGGAAGCACAGTGTGCATGCATGCAAGGACTGAGGGAAGTGAAGATGCATCTGTGGAGCTCATCAAAGCAGATTAGCCTTTTAAGAAATTTTTTTAAATCTTGAAAAAAAAAAAAAGTTGAATATTATGAAAATTTTTAAATTGAGTAGTTGAATCAGCAAACATGACAAAACAGGGATTGTCATTCTAAAGTATGATTTAACTGTTATAAAAATATAAATTAATGGTTATACCTTGATTAAGGCTGGGCAGTATGATAATGTATATTAAGTCATACTTTTTCTTTTTTTTTTTCTTCTTTTTTTATACCATACTTTTTTTCTTTTTTTTTTTTTTTCTTAATAAAAATAAACTCTAATTTGACTCAGCTGATTTCATAACAATGGGTAAAACCAAGGAATATAGCTGTGATGTCCGGCAAAAGGTTGTTGAGCTTCGCAAAATGAGAAGTGGCTATAAGAGAATAGCACAAGCGTTGAAAATGCCCATTTCCACCATCAGGGCAATAATTAAGAAGTTCCAGTCAGTTGGAAATGTTATGGATCAACCTGGAAGGGGATGTGTGTATATATATTCTCCGCACTCTGTGAAGAGGATGGTTCGAGTGGCCAAAAAAGGGAAGGGTTTCAAGAAAAAAGCCTTTACTCTCATCCAAAAACAAACTCAAGCATCTTCAGTTTGCCACACTACTGGAACTTCAAATGGGATCAGGTTCTATGGTCAGATGAAACCATAATAGAGCTTTTAGGCAATAAACACCAGAGGTGGTTTTGGCGCACACAGAGAGGTAGCCACATGGAAAAGTACCTCATGCCCACGGTTAAATATGGTGGTGGCTCTTTAATGTTTTGGGGCTGTTTTTCTGCCAGAGGACCTGGACATTTTGTTAGGATACATGGCAACATGGACTCTATCAAATATCAGCAGATATTAAATGGAAACCTGACTGCATCTGCCAGAAAGCTTCAAATGGGCCGTGGTTGGATCTTCCAGCAGGACAATGATCCAAAACATACATCAAAATCAACACAAAAATGGTTTACTGACCACAAAATTAAAGTCCTGCCATGGCCATCCCAGTCCCATGACTTGAAACCCATAGAAAACCTGTGGGTTGAACTGAAGAGAGCCCACCAGCATGGACCTCAAAATTTCAAGGATCTGGAGAGATTCTGTATGGAGGAATGGTGTCAGATCCCTTGCCATGTATTCTCCAACCTCATCAGGCATTACAGGAGAAGACTCAGAGCTGTTATCTTGGCAAAGGGAGGTAGCACAAAATATTGACTAAAAGGGTGCCAATAATTGTTGCACACCAAAAACAGGTTGTTGTTGTTTTTTTTTTGTTTGTTTTTTTGATAAATCTGTGTTTGCAATTGTTTGATATCCATGAGAGTATTTTTGTGAATTTTATGAACAGAAGGTTCATCAATAAAGACCATTTTTCACAGCCTTCTTTGATCATATTTACCAAGGGTGCCAATATTAGTGGAGGTGTGTGTGTGTGTGTGTGTGTGTGATTTCTGAGCTTCCTGAAGCAGCATGGTTGAGCAGCATGACTCTGCCACCTATTGCATAAATCCCGCATCAACAACCGTGCCACTTCTGACACCATTACCATCGTAGCCAAACAGAGACATGTACTGACCTACTAATTAGCTACAACGAATGGCACAGCAGGAATTAATAAGGGATTTATTCATTAGCCCGGGGGATTAGGTCATCCAGAGCCGTCTGCACGTACTTCCATCTGGTCGGAGGAACACATGGAGCCCTGAAGAGTTGCTTTGGTCATGTACAGCATATGGACTGTTGTGCTTTTACATTTTTCTGGAGACCTGACGACCTTGAATTATTCATTTGCATTTGTAGGTACTAAAGGAGGGGATGGTTGCAGTTTAAACAGCTTCAGGAAGACCCTACGTTATTGTGTTTTTATATGATGTAAATGCTTTTAGTTTTACAGCTTGTCTGCCTGTGTGGCCTTTCTAGTTTCCGCCCTGTGTGTTTAGTTGTGACTGTTGGGTCAGTTGTATGCTGTGCTGTCACTAATAGCACATAAAAGTCTGCCAGACTCTGCCTGAGGACAGGACGGGGCAAGTTGAAAGGCCATGGTACAGGTCAGAGAGGTCAGTATTAGGGTGTTGGTCCCAGCTGCTGCTAAAAGCTGGTCCCAGCTGCTCTCAAACTCTAATCAGCATTCATAAGCAAAATGTACAAGAGTCACCCAAACTCCACTGTTTTGTATATAAAATAAAGTATGAAACAGTCTTGGGTATGGAAGTCCACTCTGACTTCTTACAGCTTCAGTTGTAATGATCTGTGCAGTTAGTTTTGGTGCAGATGTATCATCCTGCTAAATATTAATGTCAGAAAATTGTTTATACAGAAGGCCTCTGCTTGATTAAACAAGGTAACATTGTCTCTGCAGTCCTTAGAATTAACCATGTCAGTGGTGCTTGATTGATTAATGTCAGTAAATTACATACACACTCTGACCTAATTTAATGAAAACACATTCTTGCCAAGCATAGTTTGGAGGAGAATGTGGGACATGCGCACATGGTGAGGAGGTTAAATGAAAGAAAACAGTGTTTGGACTGTCCAGTCTTTCATTGATGAATAATTAATGGAGTGAAAAGCAGAACCAATAAGAAAGGAATTTTACAGCCGCGCTGGGACAAACCTCATGTCATAGTGGATTTGGGATAAGAGTTAAAGCTAGTAGACACAAACCCAAACATACACAAACTACATGTGATGTAAAACTGATCTTGTGCCTCAGTAAATGCACATTTGCTGTCTCGTTTTTACCTGCCATTTAGCTGTGGGGATCCTCAAGGTTCTGTGAAATAGCCAAAGAGTCCACAAATAAAAAACAAAACAAAAAACCCTGATATTACAGAGATGGTAAACTACAAAGAGTTGTTATAGTTGTTTATTAGAATATTATAGTTATAAGCATAATTGAGTATTCATTTAAGTGAACTTGGCAAGGAAGTATAACACTGTCAACTTCAATGTAACAGCAGTTTTAATAAAATTAGGTGCTTTTAATACAATACAAGACATTTAAGATGTGCATTTCAAACTTGGGTTTGTGTGTGTGTATGCACACAGTTTAGGAATGAATAAAAAACTTTATTAACTGCAAGAAATAAATATGATTTGCCTAATGTGATGACTAATAGTTATAGGATTATGCTTAAAAAATAAATGCTGCAATCATGCAACCTTTTTAAAATCCAAATTAGGAATCTCTGGCCTATAGAGTATCACTGGACCCATGGGCATGTTATGTTATTACTGATATTTTCATGCCTCACATCTGCCAGAGCAGAAATTAAATATAGAGTTGTGTGTGTGTGTGTGCGTGTGTGTGTGTGTGTGTGTGTGTGTGTGTGTTTGGTTTGGGATGCATAGTTTAGGCCTGAAAGGTTAATTGCATGTCAATCATCCAAAGTGAGAGTGTGGTTAAACTCACCGAAGTGTGAAATAGAGCTCTGTAAGCTCTACTGACTGCTACTAAATCATACTTGTCCAAGCACCACCTATGTTTTAAAACGTCCTTACAGGTCAGCTTTATGCTGGTTTTATACACATGCTCCTATAGATGTCGTAACGCGCAATACGGGTTGAAACTGTAGCACTTAAGATTTCGAGGATATGCACATGGATGCAAACTTGCCTGCAGGTCAGAGTGGGATCACGTGCTGATGGGAACGGACACACGTGCTTTGGGCAGATCTTCGAAGGCTGCAAGGTTTGTGTGTTTGTGACTGTGTGTGTGTGTGTGTGTGTGTGTGTGTGTGTGTGTGTGTGTGTGTGTGTGTGTGTGTGTGTGTGTGTGTGTGTCTGAGAGATGCCACAGATGTACTGATCAGGTTCTGAGTAGATGCGTCTAGCCTGCAGGCATTTGTGTGGGAATGTAGGTTAAGCTGATCATGTATTTTTAACTCATTGTTTGACCATGTCTCTCTCTCTCTCTCTCTCTCTCTCTCATATGGGAAGACGAGGAATGTCCCTGTTTGTACAGTTTTGCATTATATTTTGCTCTGGGTTACTGATCAGAAGGTTGGGGGTTCAAGCCCCAGCACCGCCAAGCTGCCACTGTTGGGCCCTTGAGCAAGGCCCTTAACCCTCTCTGCTCCAGGGGCGCTGTATCATGGCTGACCCTGCGCTCTGACCCCAACTTCCTAACAAGCTGGGATATGCGAAGAAAATAATTTCACTGTGCTGTAAAGTATATGTGCAAATAAAGTCTTCTTCTTCTTCACCTTCACCCCTAGTGGTCATTGCACTCTGAATGTCTGAATGTGCTGTAATGATGTTGCTGATAGCTGAGTAATATCATTGATAACATGAGCAATCAATTTCTAAAGAAAAACAGAAGGAAACACTGTTGTCAGGGATGAATTGATTATTTTCGATTATGGTTTGTTGGTATGACTTCATGATGATGAGGTGTATATGTGCTGTGAAGCTCTCATGCGTGTGTTGTCCACAAGGCATGTTTCTCAATAGATTTACTTCACTGATTCATTTGTTATGGCACCGTGGGGGAAGCCTAACGCTCTCATTGTGGCTGCATTGTTGTGGCTCGGTGGTTGGGAACCTCTGTTCTAAGGTTTCAAGTGACTCAACGGAAGGGTTAGCACAAGTTTTTTATGCTTTTTAGGTTTTTGAACCTGACCATACACAGGATGTGATGGAAGCAGATGGATGAATGGATAATGGCCCAAATGTTTTTTTTTTTGTTTTTTGTTTTTTTAGTATGAGCACTAGAGTGACTGCTATGATCAGTTACAGTGGTAAGAAAAAGTATGTGAACACTTTGGAATTAATAGCTGGTTGATCCTCCTTTAGAAGCGATAACCTCAACCAAGTGTTCCCGGTAGCTGCAGATTAGACCTGCACAATGTTCAGAAGGAATTTTGGACCACTCTTCCTTAAAGAACTGCTTCAGCTCAGCCATGTTCTTAGGATGTCTGGTATAAACAGCTCTCTTGAGGTCATTCCACAGCATCTGTATGGGGTTACGGTCTGGGCTCTGACTGGGCCACTCCAAACCGTGGATTTTCTTTTTTTTTTTTTTTTTTTTTTTTTTTAAAGCCAATCTGTACTGGATTTACTTCAGTGTTTTGCATTTACATTTACATTTATTCATTTAGCAGACGCTTTTATCCAAAGCGACTTACAAATGAGGAAATACAGGCAAAGCAATATATCAAGCGGAGAACAATACAAATAGTGTTACCATACAAGATTTTCTAGAGAAGCAAAGTGCGCAGAGTAACAGTGTAAGAGCTAGTGTGAGTGCAGTTTTTTATTTTATTATTTATTTTTATTTTTAAAATAATGGGGGGGGCTTTATTTTGGATCAATGTCCTGCTACATCACCCAACTTCTGCTGAGTATCAGTTGGCACACAGCCATCCTGATATTATCCTGTAGGATATCTTGATGATGGCAAGTGTTCCAGGCCTTGAAGCAGTAAAGCAGCCCCAAATCATGATGCTCCCTCCACTGTACTTATCCTTCGGGATGATGTTTTCATGTTGGTCTGCGCTGCCCTTTTTGCGCCATACGCATGCTGCGTGTTCCTCCCAAACAAGTAAACCTTAATTTCATCAGTCCACAAAACACAGCGTTGTGGAGTGTCAAGGTGGTCTTTGGCAAACTTCAGGCACGCTGCAATGTTTTTTTTGGAAACCATTGGCTTTCCTCGTGGTGTTCTGCCATGGCCACCATGCCTGTGTAATGTTTTCCGTTTAGTAGACTCATGTTAACCAGTTCCAATGATTTCTTCAGGTCTTTAGCTGTCACTCTAGGGTCCTTTTTTACCTCATTGAGAATTCTGCAGTGTGCCCTTTGAGTCATCTTGGCTGGACGGCCCCTCTAGGGAGAGTAGACAGAGTACTAAATCGTCTCCATCTATAGACAGTTTGTTTAATGGTGGACAGATGAATATAAGCTCTTTGAGATAACTTTGTAACCCTTTCCAGCTTTAGGCAGCTCAACAATTCTTGATCATAGGTCTTCTGAGATCTCTTTTTTTTGTGCTTTACACCTGCAGATGCTTCTTGTGAATAGCTCAAAATGGTTGAGTGCTTTTTATAAGTCATAGTAGCTCTAACCAACACCTCCAATGTAGTCTCATTAATTGGACGCCATCTTCCAGCTCTAATTAGCTTTTGTTGAAGTCATTAGCCTAAGGTTTCACGTAGCTATTCCAACCTATACTGTGAATATTTGAATGATCTATTCAACATGTACAAGAACAATACAATAATTTCTGTGTTATTAGTTAAAACAGATTGTGTTTGTTGATTACTATAACTTAGATGAAGATCAAACCAGATTTTAAGACAAATTTATACATAAATGCAGGTCATTCCAAAGGTACCAGATACGTTTTTTTTCTTGCCACTGTATATCCGTTAATATCACATTATTTTCCATGTGTATGTTTGTGCAAGTGTAGAACTGAGCTAAGACAGAGTAGCATGTGAGAAGTGTTTGTTTTTGTGTGATGGCCACAGAAGACCTCATTAGTACAGCTAATCCAAAACCTCTTTGAGTCACCACAGTGTTCACATTTAAATGCCAAAATAAATTAATCACACTCAAGTGTGTGTACATATATAGACACACACACACACACACACACATGACTCTATGTTTTGCATGTTTTTGCAGCTTTATAATGAGAGAGTGTGTGTGTGTGTGTGTTTAAGTGGTCATATTCCAATACAGGGCTGTATTGTACTGTATTGTATTGTTCTATTTTATTTTTTTTTTAACTTGTGTATGATTTTATTGGTTGCTGAACTTTAAGACAAATTATGTTGAGTAAAAGTACAGCTAATCATATGTTTTATAGGGAATGCAGACTACCTTACCCAATATATCAAACGGTATTTTCAAATAATTTCTGTATGAAATATTACGCATAAGTGTGTGTATTTTTAAAAAAAATTTTTTACAATCCCAGTCACTGTGGTTTAACATGCTCTGTAGTTCAGACAGGGCCATGCAACACTCTCACTTCCACTTCCACTTTTGTTCGTGTGCATGCGTGTGTGCGCGTGCGGGCGTGTGTGGGAACAGGGCATAACATAGACAGAGAAGCTCACACCAGTGTAGTGTTGCTGTAGGATTAAGTAGATTATGTGCGACTGGAAAAAAGACAAGCAGCCAGAGAGAAGAGAAGAATAACCACAGAGGGCAGCCAGAGTTCAGCTTTCATTCATCATCTCACTATGCTCAACTTTAACAACTTTCTTCGAGATGAGGAGGAGGAAGATGATGATATGTTTGTCTGCAGTACAGGCCAAATGGTAAGAGAAATGGCTGTTACTTTATTGTTTATAAATGAGAGTTTACATACGGGTGACAAATTAAAGGGCAAAAAAACAAAAACTAAATAAATTGTCTCAATTTGTCAGGCCATGCTTCAGTGTGCCCTTAGATTCTACATGTCTCTGGAACTATACTACAGGGATGAAAACGATTTTCCCAAAAGGTGTTGATGGTAGTGTAGTGTCAGTGTAGATGCTGCTCCGGAATCCCCCGTATGTGTTCAGATCCAGTGACCGTGAAGGCCGGAGCATATGATTTTACTTTTTCATTTCGTTTATTTTTTATACTCGTTACACCGTTCCTTAGACTGTCATCTTGGAAGAGACCACTCAAGATAGAAATGTTTCATCACAGGATAACAGTGTTCAGTTAAAATCATTTTGTGTTAACTTGCTTTCCTTTTAAGGGAACCAGTGGACACACTATGCCAGTAAAATGCCTCCCACAACAAAATGGAGCCTCCAGTTTTCCTTTAATTTGTCGTCTGTCTGTATGTTGTAAAATTGAAGTGAACCGTAGCGTGCTCCTAAAAATGAAAAGTGCCTGTTCAAAATGTAATGTTCCTACTAAGAACTTTGTTCTTTGCTGTTTAGTGTTTAAGCGCCTTCTGCTCATACTGAAACTAACCAATGTAAATCTTATAGTAATCTTATAATCTTATAGTAATGAAACTTTCTAGAATATTTATTACACCAATTCTAAAAGAAATTCCATTAAACGAATACTGCAGGCCTGTCCTGGATTATAAATGAGAATATCTTGTTGTTTGCTTTGTTTTTGCTGAGCCTTCTGCTTTCTGTTCGAGCGTGAATTAGCCGTTCCTGTCTAAAAACTGGGTTTCTCATGAAGTAATAGATCTAGATCTCAAATAGAAACCCACAGTGGCTTGTGTTGGTAGTTTCTTGGTCTAAAAATCTGACTCGACTCATCTGGCAATTTTCATTTCATTTGTGGGTGGGGGTCAGCTCATTTATAAGTGGGCCCAAGGTGAACCTCCTGCAATAGAGATTTATTGACATTTGGTATTTTTCTCTATGTCCAGCATTATGTTTCTGATGGAAGGAATTAAATGTCAAGAATCATCCACAGTAAAATGAGTGTGTTATCATTAGGGGGTTGTTTAAGTATATCAGGAACCACATGCCCCCTGCCAGAAATCATCTTTAAGTCGAACCCAGCTTGTCCAGCCTGAAATGGCGTTTGCGTTTGTGATTAATGTGTCATATCTACACACTTATGTATACCATGTTACTGTCTTCTATTGAGTGTTGTTTCCTCCATTACCCATGCTCGCACGCGCACACATTGAGCTGAGTCATGGCAAGGCAAGAAAATCGAAGCTTGGGTTCACTATGTTTCAGCTATATGATCTTTGCTGAAACATGAAAACGCCCTAAAACTTTTGTTCCTTATTATGTGGTAGTTGTACATTGTCAGTGGCAGTGGCTCTGTGACTCAGTATAAAGCCCATAAACAGAATTATAGGGGTGGCAAAGTGGTGCAGCTGGTGGTGTTGCTGCCTCACAGCTCCAGGGTCCCCCTTGTTCAATCCTGCACTGGCGTCACATCTAGAGTGATTTCCTGCCTCATGTTCAGTGTTCGTGGAACATAACTGCGCAAGATGATGATGCTGATGGAGAATAATGCCTGCTTCTGGTATTCCCCTCATGTAAATTTGTGCTTAATATTGTAAGCAATTGTGTTTGAATGGTGTACTTTTTCTTTAAAATGAAAAAAAAAAAAAAACCCACTCAATTCCACACTGCTCTGCTGTTTGGGCTGCTGATGTACCATAATGCCTTTCTCTTTCATTAAAAAAACAAAAACAACTTATTTCCTTGTTTTTTGTTACTCCAGCTGTCAGTGTCTGTTTTGTTTTTTTTCGCAGCGCATAGTCCTGCTGTTCTTGTTTTCCTGATAGGTTTAGTTTCACTTTATCCAGAAACACCATTCGTGCAAAGTAGTGAGCAGTGTACAGTAGGAAAATATGAATCAGTTCATTGTTGGGGCCAAAGAATGAGATTCTCACTAACCCTGATAAAGGGTTACACAGGTATCATCTTATTATCAGTGTGGAACTCAAGCCTCACTGCTGTCGAACACAAACAGGAGAGTTGCAGGTGAACATCATGTGTAAATATTTCTCTGCTTGGTGTTTCCATAGGAGCACCTCCTCTCATATCCAGCAATTTCTTCCAGTTCTCTCTGTCTATATAGCAGAGTTGTTTGTTTGTTTTTACTGTTTATTAGATTTTAATAATTTTTATGGTGCATTAGAAACAGTTAAGTAAGCGGCTATTAAATCTATATGTGCAGGAAAAGAGGTTTTTTTTTTTTGTTGTTGTTTTTTTTTTAAAACCCGTTCTTGTCCTACTTTCTGTAACTTAAGTCAGTTCTCCTTTAGTCCAGAGTCTAGGACAATGTACCCTGTTGACATTCCTGAAACAGTAGAATTAGCCAAAATTCCTTGGCCTGATCAGAGCCAAATTTCTGGATCCCTCTTAACAGTTTACTCACTGCTTGGCAGAACCACTCAAACCTCTTTGAACCACTTTTATTCAGGGGTTATTTGGCTCTGCAGGTGCACATGTGTAAAACCTTTTTGTTTCACATGTGTAGCATCAGCTAGCAATTTGTTGTAAAGCGAGCCTCTTCAGTCATTCTGGGGATTTACAGACCAGCCTCTAAATTCACCTGGTCCTGAACTATTGTCTCTCTCTGCGTCCTTCAGACAGTGTCTCCTATTGGCCATGGTCGTCCAGAGTCCCCTGTCTACACCAACCTGCGGGAGCTGAAGGTCTCTCGGTCATCCTTACCTCCTGTTCCCTCGTCCCCACCTCTGCATGTACTGGGGGACTGGGAGACCCATAAGGACGTGAACGGAAGACATTTCTATTACAACAAGACCACCCAGGAGAGGACGTGGAAACCACCACGCTCTCGAGACACCACCGGGGGCAGCCGAGGAGACACCGCCAACACCACCGACATGGAGGTAATGCACTAATGATGCAAATGTGAGTAGCAGCACATTATTGTGTAGAGCACAGTAATACTGTACCTGATGATGAGATATTACGTGTGTGCTAAATTCACACAGCATCCAGCTGACTGTGTAGAAACAGAAGGAGGAAAGGCAATGGCAAGGAATGGCTGGTCTCTACCCAGTATGCACCTTGGTGACGGCAAAATTAGAAATCCTGCTGGTTTGTTTTTTTCACGCAAAACAAGAAACAAAAAGTTTTATATATGACACTAGTGCTGGAGTTTTGAACATTATTGTTCGACAAATTTTTATTTTTGAAAATATTGACAGCATATAAGCCATATTCAGACGGAATTAGCTTTACATGGAGATCTGGAGTAAATCATTTGCTGGTGCTACTCATTGGGTTTTATTTTTATCTAGACTGGCCATATCTGTGGTTTTCTCTCTCCTTCCGTCAGAAAATTCCAGACCAAAAAAAATCATTGTTTCTTGACCAACTGTGTGGTGGTCTCATGATTTTCGTAGACAGACGGATAGACACCTCTGTGATTTTGCAAGCAGATGCGTCCTCTTGCGGTTTGACTGCTGCTACTCTCTTCAGTTGGCTGACTCATGAAATTAGAAGAGTGTGGAAAAACATTTATTAATGCAACATGTATAAAGCTAATTTATCTTCACATGTGCCGCAATACCAGTGCAGCCTTTAGTTTTCTAGAAATGAGTTGTTTTTAATGAGTTCCTTAATTATCGAACATTAGATACTGCTAAACAGAAATATAATTGTATGTAATCCAGTAATGGTCTCTATATCCAAATTTCTAATGTGTATAAAACAATATTAGCCCACATCTGGGCTCATAGGAAAAACAACCACGTCGAAACTCTTGTCCCTTCAAATATGGTTGCAAACGTTATATCATGGAGGACACGTAAAAAAATATTTGCACCCATAACGTCACCCATAGACAAAAATGACTCAATAGTCAGGTTAAGAAATAACTATTTTAACTGATAATTGCGTCAAACTGAATAAAGCTGCATTGCTAATGCTAACAAAACTTTAATTAAAACGTGTCTCTCATCTTGTTTGTAATTGTTTTTATGATGATGTGCTTTGCTTTTCGATGGTTAAAACGTTTTCTCAATGTATTTAAACACAGCTTGTAAATTCCTCTACGGTTACTGTTTACTATGCCACACATCAGAAAACTCCCACATCTGGTTTACTGGTCCAAATGTTCAACCCGTGAAAAGGGGTAAACTGTTGTGTAGGAGACTTTCTGAGAGACTTTTTCTGAAGTAGAGAAATTTCACAGACATGACTCATTTTACACACAAACCCATCTATGTTCGGTGAACGATTTCTTATAAGTAGCATGCAGACACAACGTATGGACCGGCGTCATTGTTACGTCAGTCATACAATGACGATACTGTGTAAAACTACATCTGTGTCGTGGGCAATGTCGTATCGCCCACCCGTATTGTCCACTCACACCAGATCTGTCCAGTTCATTTTGAATGTGTGAGAAGTTTTAGTGTGTGTGTGGATCTGAGTGTGTGTTTTAACTAGGGCAGAGTTGAAGTAGGTCTCTTCTATATATATAAACCTAAAAAAAAAGCCTGTTGTGATATTTAAGACTCGCCTGATTGTAACTGACCTAGCTTCACACAGGACTTTGTGGTACATCTGTTATAGTGTTATGTAAAGTTTTTCTGTGGTCACAGAGTGGATTAGCGTTAACGTCCTTCCAGTTTTCGAGAGTACACAATGTCTCGATGTAGAGATTTGTGCGGCTGGGAGATACGATGATATATGATATCAGTATTGCAATATATTAGCATGATACTCAGAAACGTCTAGTGTCTGTTCTTATAACTCCATTACTGATTGCCTCATTAAACTCTTATTTTGTGCTACAATTTCTTCTTTTATTGCTGAATTAAATGTGAATATGAATATGGTGCCACTCGTTGCAGAAAAGCACCTTAGCAAAACTAAATATTGTGGTTCTTATTATAGTGTATTGTGAAAATGTCAGTTATTGTGATATATTTTTGTCCTGATTAATAGGAAAGATACGGCTAACCTTATTGTGTTATAATGCAATCCTGCCATCTTGTGGCAGAACGTGTAACAGCAGAACAATTACTTGTAACTGAAACCTCAGGCATAATTTATGATTATATGGACTTCTGGTGTTTCTAGCAAATACCAGGCGCCATTGTAATATTTGATGCAAAAGACATCTTAGTTATCTACATGTTGCTAGATGTTGCTTTCTCGCTTCGTGTGTTTAATTATATAATCTCCTGAGTTTGTTAGAAAGTGTTAAAGGGATACTCCAGGCTTTTCAACATACTCTCTGTTTACTGTGTGCATGGCATGTTTGATTGGCACAGATCATTTTGATACATTCCCCTATATCCCCTAAAATAAAATCCGGTTTCTAGTCTTACTAATGTGTAATTTTCTTGTAGCAGTGTTCGCCAGTTGCTATGTTCATTAACATACATTGTTTATTGGAACAAGGACCAAAATGTCCAACCAGTAAAGTGACATCAAAACATTTGATTCTGATCTGCATATAATGATGAGTTGCAACAAATGGAGGAAGTCATCTTATCAGTGAATCTTGGAAATGCACAAGCACAAAATATTTTACTCCTAATGTTATTGCTAGCAACTCAATCTACTACTTCAATTTAAAAAGCAAAAGGAAAGCCCGAGAAACCTGAATTGCTTTTATTGTAATGTTCCAGTGTTAAACAGTTGAATCAAACTACAAGAAATGCTTTGATAAGACAATCTCTCCTGTCTGTCTCATCCTTGTTACATGGCCAGTTGCAGTTTTATATTTGGATGTTAATATACTATATATTTTAAATTTGTTAAAAGAATTTAACGACCGCTCCTTGTGTGTTTGTGAATAAACAGGTTTTTTTTTTTTTTTTTTTTTTTTCGGTACAATGTCAAAATCCTTGGCCATAGTAATGACACACACAGTACAGACAGGTGTTGCAAATTAGGTTGAGAAAGAGCATTCCCTTATGTATTTTCAAGCACTCAGATCTGCTAGTACATACAAAGCTGCTATAGGTAGAACAGAAACATGAGTAACAGCATGCACTTTTAACTCGATTTGATCTCTATCTTTTTCCTTCTTTCTTTCTCTCTCACTCTCTCAGCCGCTGTCGTCTGAAGAGAACTGTTTGAGCACACACTCCAGTCAGTCGGACAGTCAGTATGGCTCGCCCCCTAGAGGCTGGTCTGAAGAACTGGATGAACATGGCCACACTCTTTATGTGTGCGAATACAATAATGAGAAGGTGCTGGTCTATTGTTTTTAAGCTCTCAATCTGTGCAAACTATACATAAGTATTAAGTTATTATCCACTCTGACTGTGACTGACTCGGGCTGTGCTTTCTCCCTTCTGTATGTTGTAGTGGATAAAGCATGTGGATGAGCAGGGCAGGCCATACTATTACAGCGCTGATGGATCTCGCTCTGAATGGGAACTTCCTAAAGTAAGAAAACACACATACAGAGAACTGGGCAAGCACACTTTTGACCCGTAACTTTAATTTTGGGACACTAGCAAGTGGTCTGAGTCTGTCCCCCTAACAGTAAAGGTACTGTTCCTGTGCTTCTCATATATGACACACACAACCATTGCACAATTTATGCTTCACTGACTGCTTATGCCATTGCACTGGCCACTGTTGATCGATGTAATGGGTTCTGGGCTTATAGGTCAAACACTGATAAACACAGCTTAAGACGCTGGACCAGACTTTGAACGTGAGCACATTCTCTCATACAGTTTCTACATTCTCCCACTCTTTAAGGTGAAATTATAATAAACACGACTACAGCGTTGTTGCTCACATACTGGTTTCTGTATCTTTTGTGCTTCTTTGTGCATCCACTAGAGGGCAGGCTAGAACCAAAACAACCTGACTGTCCGGTTTCCATATTAGCCTTTAAAATGTTAATGATTTCCCAACTAATGTTTGTAGATATTGTATATTTGAAACATGTACAGATGTAGACGAGCTCTGTTAACTTCAAAAGCCCTTCAAAACTAGGCTATTATGTACAAATCTAGAAGTTCTTGAAACACTAGATCCTTTGTAGGAAAATCAAGCTAAGAATGATACGATGTCAAAAATATAAGAAACGGTTTAGAATAGGATATAAAAATGTATTTTGAAAAATATATAGTTTATTAAATCGGCTGCTGGTGTCGTGGCACATTATGTATGCTCCCCATGTTAAAGCCAATTTTTGAGGATAACCTGCCGAACAGCTGCAGTATACTGTACATGGGAAGCTCTCTTGTTTACATGTACCAGTTAAAATCCAGTATGATGCTGGCTTGAAGCACATCAAACATGCAGTGGCTGTAACAGTGTTGGGTTTGTTTTCTCTTTCTTTCTCCCTGCAGTACAGTCTCCCTTCTCCAAACACCACTGAAGTTCCTAAAAGTCGCAGCTTGGAAAGGAAGCAGCCAGAACCAATAGTCCTGACCAAATGGCGATATAGCACCTTTGTAGATCTCAGTGACAAGGTAGATACACACTAAAGAGCACTTGGACATCTTGCATTTGTTGGAGCGTTCTTGTATTAGAAATCCTGTGCCCATTGAGTGCGACTGTTTTGAGAAACTCAACCCTCTGTCAATATTTACACAGAAATATATTATTTTTGCTACATAATCCTTCACAACCACATGCCTCAGCATCCCTTTCTGCCTTCAGATTGTCAGGGCTCTAAACTGCACATGTCATACATGGAAATGCACATGCAGTGTTTGTATTGTGTGTGTGTGTGTATGTATGTGTGTATATATATATATATATATATATATATATATATATATATATATATATATATATATATACACACACACACACACACACAACACTTGGAATTTTTTAAACTTTCATTTTCACTGACTTTTGATTGATGATGTGTATGTTGAGGAGATCCTAGCTATTACTACACGGTTTGGATAAGGTAGCATTACATAGCACAGCAATAGTCTTTTTGTTTTGACTGAAATGTTAACACATTATTAAGAACAGAGGATAGGTGCACGCTGCACATAAAACAGTAACAACAAAGTCACTTGAACACACAGTGGAGTCATGTACTGCACATTGATTTTTTTTTTTCCAGCTGTCAGTCAAAAATAGGCGCTTCACCTTGGGACACGTCTCGAGAGGTTTTGGCCTATCATTGTACAGATATCAAGTTAGTGCCCAATCCCTTCAATGAGTTAGGACCAATCAGAGTTGACGGTCACCCCTGATTTTAGTCTTGCACAACAAAACTGCTTACTGCTTTTATGGGAATCGGTGAAGCAGAGCAAATTGATCAAAAGCATTTCAGCACATGCTTGTGTGTGTGTGTGTGTTTGTGTGCGCATGCATGCGTGTATGTATGTATGTGTTTGTGTGAGCTCAGGTGAGAAGACGCTGCTTGATTAAAACCGAATCATGTAGATTGTACTAACCTGTGATGTAACCTGAAGGTGTGTCTCTTCCTGCATGGCTTCCTAATTACTGTTCTGAACAACAATTGGCATTGACAACTGCTTGATTTTTTCCCCGAAAGAAGGCAAAAATATGTAACTGAATCAATAACAATTGGCATCTAAACCTGCTATTGGTTTAGCTGACAGGGGAACTTGACAAACCTTCAGACTGGCTCAAATTTCTTTGCACTCATCCTTTCATCTTGCTCCCCTACTCTATGCAACTAACTTTGATCTTTATTTCATATTTTTGGTTTTTAGGAGTCTGGGACCAACAAACATAACTCCCCCGACTCTGACTCCTGTCCCTCTTCACCTAAACACTCCTCTACAGTTAGTATACATACTAATGCATGTGCATATATTTGTGTGTGCGCACACGTGTGTATTACTCTTTTAATCTGAGTAACCGTAATCTCACTTACCTGGTGTGTATGTAAGAAAGGGAGACAGCTATGCGATGCACAATTTACAGAAAACCAAAACCATCTTTATATAACCTTTGCAAATTGAGCCGTTAATGCCTTGTTTATACTTAAACATAATACACTGTATAAGCCTAAATCAAAAATAAATATTCTAAATCAACATTAGCATTGGCAGGCACAGATGTAGAAATGATCTGCTCATAGTTTGTGTATGAGTGCATCCCTCCTTCCTGAAGTTCTTTAATGATTTTTAGATCACTTTTCTCAAGATCTCTGATATGTAGTAATTCTAATGTTAGTAGATAAAGCATGTTTGTTTTCTCTCTTGCTGCAAGTCATTTAATTACCTCCTGATGACATTTTTTGTTTTTCTACTGTAGCTGTCAGAAAAATGTGGAGTCCTCAATGTCACCAAGATCACTGAGAATGGAAAGAAAGTCAGGTACAGTGTGCAAAACATACTCAAAGATCACACTAATTCACTAATGCATTTGCCATGATCTGAAATCTGGCTGAAATTTTTAACGGATCATATTTCTTAACTGTGCAAATATTGCTCATTAATGTGGAGCAAATTAGGCACTGATCTGAACTTCAGGAATCTTGGGTATTTCCTCACTACTAGTTTGAATACATGTTTTCTCAATACCACTCTAAATGTGCCAGAAACAATTTCACATTTCTAATACACTAACACTGTCTTAAACAATTTTATCATTTCCAAAAAAGTTTTAACTACCTACAGTATCCATGCATACTGTACTGTACAAATATTTCTGTATTTTTATTACTTTCCTAACAGACCACAAACTTGATGCCCCTTTTGCCTCAGTCAGAGTCTGCTATCTTAGATACATTTTCATGTTGATTTATTTGTATTTATAAAACATCAAAAACAGCTCTGACAGAAACATACACTCAAAAAATGACTGAAAGTATTGTAGAAAATTTAATATGACATTAAAAAAAAAAAAACGTGAAATGTCTACAGTCGACTACACCATAATCACTATGTGACAAAATAACACAAAATAGCTTCTTTAAAATAAATAGACACCATCCCCGGGGTACAGATTGTAGATTTGTGCTTATTGTACCATATAGAAGAGCGTAATTCTGTTGTGTTGGTTCTGCTCTCCTCTTGCTGTATAGGAAGAACTGGACCTCGTCCTGGACGGTACTGCAGGGTTCCACGCTGCTCTTTGCTAAGGGTCAGAATAGCGCCACCAGCTGGGTGTGTATTCATTCCTGCTCTCTAAGCTCTTCTCTCAGTTCTCTAAACTGATTTTAAAGTGTCCTTTACTACGACAGTGATGATCGTATCTTTGACTCCATACACATTAACCCCATAAACTCCCAGGCTTACATTTCTCGCTCTCATACCTACATACTTTTCCTGTTAGTTTTATTGTAGTTACTGAATTATTTCTAGAATTTACTGAGAGTTTACTGTGAGAGTAATATGTTTTAAGAGGAATAGATAATAAGCTAGGAGTTTAAGGGGTAAACAGATCTCAGTCTGCTCCATTTACCTCAGTCTTAAACTGGGCTGCGTAAACTTTGCTGGCCAGGTGCGGCTTTTGTAATGCAGTTGAATTAGTGTTAAACTAGAATTAATTCATCTGGTGGCTTCCTCCTGAGTTATTCATCTCTCCATTTTTCCCTTCTCTGTGTGTGTTGTGATTGTGAATCTGTTCTTACATTATCATTCCCGCTCTTCTCTTCTCTTCTCTTCTCTTCAAAGTCGTACTATCGCAGTGGCTCATTCCCTGAGCTCCTCCTCTCGTTGCTAAGCAACTGGAAGCGTTCAGTTAAGCTCCGCCCTGCAGTCTCCTATAAACACTTTGGGCCTTATTCTGTATGTGTCTGTGCTCCTTTACACAGTCACCCCCTGAGCAGAGATTAGGACAGTTTATTATTCTCTAAAATTAGTGTTTCATTTTACTGAAATGTAGCAAGTAGCATAAACATAGTATTTAATTTTGATGTAATATGACTCAATTTATTTCTGCTATCTACACAAGTATATATCATTTTAAAAATTATTTATTAATCTCTTGTTATATCTTGAAAACCTCCCAGTGCACCTCAATTAATATGCTGTTCTAAGAGCTGCTCATGTGGATCCTCCAGTTCACAATGTCTTTGCATGTTTCCATGCTTAACCTTCTACACTCTGTTTTGCTTGGCTTTCACTCAGATTGTGGACTAAGATGTGTTATAGCATTATAGCATTTCTTCCTTTAAAGTAGGTTGCTACTGGAAATGCCTGAGAAGACCACACACTGGCATGCGTTTCATGTGAAACATGAACTTGCGTGAATCGTATTGCATGTCAGTTTTGAGCCACCACATATTAAGTCTAGTTTAATGTTTGGATTGTGATTCAAGATGAAAGCCTGGCTTGTGGTTTGAAAAGATGTATAAATAGTGTGAATGTCTCTGCACATATAGCATTTAAACTAAATGTTCATGGTGTAAATGCACTCTCGTGGGTGCTTGTAATTAGTGTAGAATTTTGTCTTAACCGTTATTTGTAAAACCTTCCCTTTAATTCACAACTAACCTCTGACATCTAAAGCTTGTTGTAGCTGTGATCAATAACTTGGTTTAGCAGCACCCCATAACGAAACAGTAAACTAATGATGGAGATACGTAATGTCTGATAACTCTAAGACAAGGACTAATGAGTTGTGGATATTACAGCATTTCCTAATACAGAATGTTAATGTAATTTCATATTCATGTTTTGAGAAGTTTGGAGGAAACCAGTCAAAGCCAGAATTTGCTGTGGACCTTCGTGGCGGGTCGGTGGAGTGGGCATCTAAAGAGAAGTCCAGCAAAAAGCATGTTATTGAGGTAAAATATAAATAAAATGGAATATTCCAAGTGCTATATTCTACAGTTTAACAAAACATGATGTATAATGACCCTGCTTGACCTTTTGACCCCAGCTAAAGACACGTCAGGGCACAGAGCTGCTGATTCAGTCAGAGATTGACAGCGTCATAACCGACTGGTACAGGGCTCTCACTGAGGTTATCAATACGCACGTAAGTGCATCACATGTACACGTACTGTATATTAAGTACATACAGTGGGTATAGAAAAGAATCACCCCCCTTTAAAATAATCACATTTTGTTGCTTTTCAGCCTGAAATGAAGACGGACACAGTTTTTGTTTTATCCAGCTGTATTTACCCAGTGCAACTTATAACATCCAAGTGAAAGATATAACACCAACATGTCAGAAAAAAAATTATAAACCAGAATCACTGAGTTGGAACCCCCCCCCATACACCCCCCCCCCCCCCCCCCATTTGACTTTCAACTGTGATCAGCTGTGGTCATTTTGATTAGCTCAGCATGAAAAGCGCTTTCCTGGAGCATTTTGCAGCGCAACTGAAGCAAACAATCAACTATGGGTGGCAAGGCACTGTCAAAAGATCTCCGGGATAAAGTTGTGGACAGGCACAAGTCAGGAGATGGATACAAAAAAAATTCAAAGGCTTTATCAATGACTAGAATTACAGTGAAGTCTATTATTAAGAAGTGGAAGGTATTTGGTACAACACAGACCCTCCCTGGATCAGGACGTCACTCCAAACTGGATGAAAGAGCCAGGAGGAAACTGGTCAGAGAGGCTACCAAGAGGCCTACAGCAACTCTGAAGCAGTTGCAGGAGTTTATGACAAAGAGTGGTCATTGTGTGCATGTGACATTATCACAAATTCTCCACAAATGTGGCTTGTATGGGAGGGTTGCAAGAAAAAAGCCACCCACGACTGAGCTTTGCTAAAACGCATCTTGAAGATTCTGAGGCCACATGGAAAAAGGTGTTATGGTCAGATGAGACTAAAATTGAATTATTTGGCCTCAACACCAAACGATATGTCTAGCAGAAATCCAATACAGCTCACCATCCAAATAACACCATTCCTCCAGTAAAGCATGTAGGTGGTAATATCCTGTTATGGGGGTGTTTCTCTGCAGCAGGGACTGGAACAGTTTTCAGGATGGAAGGAAAATGGATGGGGCAAAATACCATCAAATTCTTGAGGAAAATCTGCTGCCCTCTGCCAGAAAGTTGTCAATGGGAAGAAGGTTTACCTTCCAACATGACAGTGACCCAAAGCACACAGCAAAACTGACCACACAGTGGTTGAAGGAGAAAAAGGTGAATGTTCTTGCATGGCCTAGTCAGAGCCCAGACTTAAACCCCGTTGAAAATCTATGGAATGACTTGAAGACTGCAGTCCACAAACGGCCACCATCAAATTTAACTGAACTTGAGCAGTTCTGCAAAGAAGAGTGGGCAAATATTGCAAAGTTTAGATGTGCAAAGTTAGTAGAGACATATCCCAACAGACTAAAGGCTGAAATTAAAAAAAATAAGGCAAATTAAAGCAAGGGCGTGATCCTTTTTCCAACTCAGTGATTCAGGTTTTTTTTTTTTTTTTTTTTTTTTTTTTCTGACATGTTGGTGTTATATCTTTGTTATAAGTTGCACTGAGTAAATACAGCTGGATAAAACAAAAACTGTGTCCATATTCATTTCAGGCTGAAAAGCAACAAAATGTGATTATTTTAAAGGGGCGTGATACTTTTCTATACCCACTGTACAATACATTGCAGTCTTAACCTGTGACTTGGGCTGTACAGTTATGCTCTGTTAAATAGAAACATTGTACACTTGAATTAATGTTCAATCTAATTCATATATAATGCTCACATACAAGCTCAGCAGTGCTCCAGTCTCTCATTGCTGTCCTTCATTGTGTGTTTGTGTTCTGTATTTTTGCGTGTATGTGTTATAGGCCTGGGAGTCAGATGAAGCTATTGAAGAGGACATGCCCGAGTCTCCCGGAACAGAGAAACAAGACAAAGAAAAAGAGCATAGGGATTTCAAAAAAAGTAAAGGTATAGAACAGCATGCAAACCTCTCTACAATGCACACACACATTTGCTCTAACATGTATAATGTGTGTGTATCTATACATAGCAATGAAGAGTGCCACTATGGAATCAGCTGACCAGAAGAAGACCAGAGTCAAGCTTAAGAAATTCCTCACACGAAGACCGACCTTACAGGCTGTCAGAGACAAAGGCTACATTAAAGGTAAAACACACGTGCACATTTGTTAAATGTTAACTCTCGCTTGTTGGCACCTGCTTTTATCCAGAGGGACTTGGAATTGATGAGGCGCACGAGCCAGTTTACAGCTTTGTTGGCTTTCAGTGGTTTCTTTCAGTCCCGTTTTATATGTTCTGCTACATGCTCTGTTTTCAGATCAGGTGTTTGGGTGCAGTATGACCAGTCTCTGTTCCAGGGAGAACACCTCAGTACCCAACTTCGTCCGAATGTGTATTGAGCATGTGGAGAACACAGGTACACAGGAGCATATTACTACATCTGATTGCTGTATTTATTTATCTTTTTTGGGATTAATGTAACTTATAGGACACTTTCTCCTATTTATTAACAAATCATGTATTCATGAAATAAAATATGTTATGCACTCTCTCTGCATTTTTTTTCTACATATACAGGCTTAAATGTTGATGGATTGTATAGAGTCAGTGGAAATCTGGCTGTCATTCAGAAACTGCGCTTTGCTGTCAATCATGGTATGGACTGTGCGTGTATTTATGTAGCTAATAGTACAAATGTGCTGGTAGTCTATGTATGTATTTACTGTGTCTCTTTTATTTGTCCTCACCAAAAGTGCTGCCTACATATAGTCATGTGATTGGTTCTCAGATGCAATTAGTATTTCTAATATATAGTTATATAGTTATATTTCTAGTATATGTTTTTATGGACATCAATTTGTACAACAATATGTAGACTCTATCTATAAATTATTATCTAATACCACAGTTACTCGGCTGTAGATGAAGTCATGTGTCTGTCTGTGTGCATAACAGATGAGAAGGTGGATCTAGCAGATAGTAAATGGGAGGATATCCATGTGATCACTGGTGCTCTGAAGATGTTTTTCCGGGAGCTTCCAGAACCCCTTTTCACCTATACCTCCTTCAATGACTTTGTTAATGCTATTAGTAAGTTCACTCCTTTGTCTCTGTCTATAGAAATTTGTGTTATATCTACAATGGCATACAAAACAACAACAATAATGAGTGAACATTTAGAACCTTTCAAATTAAGGAATAGCTACATTAGATATTTTACTAGAGCGAGTTAAATGAGCTCTCTGGTGATAATACATTCAGGTTAAAAATTCAAACAGTGCATTGTAGTGACCACTGATATATTTCCTGTTTACAAAGGATAATTTCTTAAATTGTCCTATATCTCACCACTTAAATGCTATTAACTAGAAATGTGCTATTCAGTGTTTTTTTTGTGTGTAACGTTTGTAAAGACTTGCATGGCCACAAGAGGGCGCCACAAACCATGTTTTGTTAGAACTTATCACAGGGTCAACACTAACACTACTTTCATTTATTTTGATTATTTTTTCCCCCTTGAACAGAAAACTCAGACTACAAGCAGCGAGTTCAGGCCATAAAAGATTTAATCAAGCAGCTGCCAAAACCAAATCAGGAAACAATGCAAGTTCTGTTCAGACACCTGAAAAGGTAACCTTCCATATCTGATAACCTTTGGGGTTTAAAGTATTACTTTGAAGTGTAATGGATATGCTCTTATGAATTATAAGACTGGGAAAGGAGCACTGTATTGATTTAAGTGTGTGTATGTTCATATTCTTTAGAGGTGAGTAGGGTACGGCATGTGTTCTGTGCGAGCTGTCTGTATTGAGTTATCTCACTCCATTACTGAGACAGATCTGGACACTGGCCAGCTACATCATTATGGAAGAGACTGGGTGATGGCAGGAGGGAGGGAGATATGCGGGGAGATAGGTGATAGACCACATCCTCATGACACCATGGTGTGATGCTGGAATTATCAAAATGAAAGAGAGAGAGATTGGGAAATAGACAGTTATGGGAGAGAGAGGTTGACTGGACTGATTAAACTACATAATGATTAACTGGCATGGTAAGTGCTGCAGGTACTGAAATGTCAGATGCTGTATAGTCTGTCTGTGTATGTGTGGTGTGGTGGGGGTTATTACATTAAAGTATTGCCCATGTAATAATCCTACCTACATTAATCTCTATCCCCATTTTGGTCCTCCCTAAGCCATTTTTAAGATGTAGCTTAAATTTAATGATGCACTCTTACACACTTGAATGCATTGCCATTTATACGTTTTTTTTTGTTTGTTTGTTTGTTTTTTTTAATGCACAGAATATACACTGTTTATTGGTCACTACCCTGTTACATTAGCATAAAATATTCTCATATTCAGTAGCCTGATCCTCGTTTACGTTACACAGGAACCTTGTTTGTGTATGTAAGAGAGATTTTTACTCCACATTAACTGTATAGAGCCAGAGTCATTTTAGTAGGTCTGGAAGGACGCTAGCACAGTGGTAATTATGAGGTGCCCTTCTGAATTCCCATAATGCACTGCAGTAAGTAGTATCCAAACAAGAGACACTAACTGCTGCGTTTGACGACAGTACTTGACCTATATAGTAAGATGTTTACAGTGGTGTTTATGTAATGGAATGTGACTACAGGCACATTATATTGAGCAAACTGTACTATACAAAAGCTTATTGATTTTTGAGCTTAAAGCATATCATTCAGTAACTCTGTGAATCTAATAGGAAACATGCATATTAAGAAGAGTAAAGAATGTAAGTCTAAACCCTTCAGTGCGGGCTAGAAATCTAAGAGGACATTAAGAGACAAATTGTCTGTGACATTGTCATTGATGAAGTGCTCACACTGACCTGTAGTTCACCTCTTATACACTCATAAAATGCTCTCACATACAGAACACACTCCATGATATGAAGATGAGTGATAAAGGTAGTGAATCTGAGAATTTTATGTGATACATGAGTAGGAATGCATAAGCACTTAAACATAATCAACTGTAATATCGGCAAGCTTAGCTAAAGTTTGCAAAGTTTTATGTTCTTATTGTTTTTATATATTATTCTCTACTATACTGTACCTCTTTGTTAGGTTGCATGCTGTGTATTCGTGTGTTTTTTTGTTGTTGGTTTTTTTTTTTAAACATTTAATTTTATTTACTGTTAAAAAGTTTAATATATTATTATAAGGAGCACTCTTATTCTGATTCATGTTTATCCACGTAAAGGAATTCAGACTTTTAATGTATTATGTGAAAGAAGAGCCTGTCTTCTGCTGATTTTAGTATGCTGATAAAGTGCAACAAAACTATATTGTTCATAATTGATTTAATAATTATAATGTATCTGTTGGACAAAATAATCAGGGTTATCATTTTAGCCAGCTCTTGTGCAACCCTATACAGGGGCATTTATGTCTACAGTTGCAATCAAAATTATTCAACCCCCATTGCAAATCAGGTTTATTGTCAAAATTTACAGGCTTTCAGCTGTTTGCAATGAAAAACTAAAACAAAAGCAATTGAAATAGTTCAACACAACGAATGCTTCAAGTGGTTTCCCCAAATTCAACTGAAAATGCAACTTATAATGACTTCTCCAGTTTCAAAATTATACAACCCCTTCATGGCAAGCATCTTTAGTACTTGGTAGAGCACCCTTTTGCTGTTATGACCTGCTACAAACGAGATGCATAGCCAGACACCAGGTTCTGGTAGCATTCCTGAGGAATCTTAGCCCATTCCTCATGAGCAATGGCCTCCATTTCAGTAATATTCTTGGGTTTGCATGCTACAACCGCCTTCTTCAAATCCCACCAAAGATTTTCTATGGGGTTCAAGTCAGGTGACTGATGGCCACTGTAGAATCTTCCAGGACTTCTTCTGCAACCAAGCCTTGGTGGAATTTGAGGTATTCTTAGGGTCATTGTCCTGTTGGAAGCTCCAATGACGCCCAAGCTTCAGCTTCCTCACAGACGGCATGACAGACGCTTTTTTCTCCTAGGATTTCCTGATACTTCGATGAATCCATCTTGCCTTCCACATGCTGCAGGTTTCCAGTGCCAGGGCATGCAAAGTAGCCCCAGAGCATCACCGAGCCACAACCATGCTTGACTGTGGACAGAGTGTTCT
Organism: Cranoglanis bouderius; assembly: GCA_023630585.1. Taxonomy (NCBI): domain Eukaryota; kingdom Metazoa; phylum Chordata; class Actinopteri; order Siluriformes; family Cranoglanididae; genus Cranoglanis; species Cranoglanis bouderius. Next base: position 7,989,091 of record CM042562.1, on the reverse strand, counting down.
TTCTTCATTCTTTCTCCAGACATACTGCTGATCCATCGTGACAAAAAGTTCCAGATTTGTTTCATCGCTTCGTAGAACAGAATCCCAAAACTCCTGTGGCTTATTTATATGATTTTGAGCCGACTTTTCTTGTGCTTTTGGGTCAGTAGTGGTGTACGTCTTGGCGTTCTGGCATGGAAACCTTCTGAGTTTAGTATGCGGCTTACTGTGCTCACTGAAACCTCAGTGCCTGTTGCCACCAGGTCTTTCTGCAGGTCTTTTGCAGTCACTGTGAAAGGTTTTTTACAACCTGCCTTCTCAGAAATCTGGTTACAGCCGTTGATAGCTTCCTTTTTCTGCCACTAGTCAGTTCAGTTCAATTACCAGTTCAATTGCTTTTGTTTGATTTGTTCATTGCAAACAGCTGAAAGTCTATCAATTTTGATAACCTGATTTGCAATGGGGGTTGAATAACTTTGATTGCAACTGTATATAAGAGGTAACTGAGACTTGTATGTGTACAAAGTAAAGTGGTGCTAGAATGTGACAGCATTTCTGTACAAAAATTCGCTTTTTTCTTGAATCAAATCAGAACAGTTAATAGGTTATATTTGGTTCTGTTAATCGTGCCTGCATTCATGTAGTGTTAGAGCAGAGAAATAAACAACGCTCTGGTCCTGTGAATCTGTAATTTGCATCTGCTTATTCAGTTAGAGGACGAGGCAGTAGCTAACTGTGTTGGTGGCCCAAAATTAACACATGGTTTCGAAAGCCGTATTGCAGTGTTACAGAAAGGTCATAGAGCTTGCTATAATCTTGGAACAGGTTTATCACCTCCATTATTTTGATTGAGTGTCACTTAGAGCCACTCTAAACATCTTTTACACAGTGCTCTTGCTGTGGGCAGCTAGATGGGAAAGGTGAGTAGATGAAGGTGGTGTGCTAAAGGAGATGTAGTCGTTCATTATGATCACTACAGCCTGCTATCTCACTCTCAGTGAAGGTCTATGTTGGGACTGAGTTCAGATTTCATCGCCATATCAAACACTGACATTTGCCTCCATTTGCATTTAAATGAATCTTAGTCCAGTCTAACTGGAGATTGAAGACAGAGGTAGTGCTGGTTCATAAACATCATGCCCTGACATTTTACTACTGGAGAAATATTAAACCTGTACTTGTATGTTTACATTATAGTAAAAGACATTCTGTTCTACCTTGGGGTTGTGTTTTTATTTATTTATTTGAAATCATACGCTTGAATATATTACTAATAAAACATGTTTGTTAATGAGAAAGACTACTCTGCCATGAATGAACCATTATGAACCTGTGTCTCTCTGTCTTTCCTTCAGAGTGATAGAACATGGAGAGGCAAACAGGATGACAACTCAGAGCGTGGCCATTGTGTTCGGCCCGACCCTACTGCGACCTGAGACCGAGACCGGCAACATGGCCGTCCATATGGTCTACCAGAACCAGATTGTAGAACTGATCCTCCTGGAATATGACAACATATTTGGCAGGTAGAGCCCCTGTGGACTGTACACTTATGCGCTTCTTCTCCAAAAAATAATGCCAAACCATGATCACTGCAGAATCCATCATATAAAAGCAAAGGCATGCTTCATTTGCTGTGGATCAGGCTTAACACTGAACATATAAAGAGAAGAACATCTGCATTATAACATTGCTAAGTGGTTGAAATAACAAAAGAATATTAAACGGTACTTCTTGCATTTCCTGCTTTTGGACTTTTGAAGTTGTGCAGCTGTTTCCCTGGTTTACTATTCCTGAAAAGGAGCTGCTACTCCTGATTGAGAATAAGCTGGATGGACTTGTTAACTTGTTTGGCACAGTGGATCATCTTCCAATTTTGCTCTAACTGGATGTTACACTCGTATCTGTACCAGTATGGCTGACTCTGAAGAATCTACTATGGGCTGAGCATCACAGAATATGAGAATATCTCAAGTGTATGTATATAATGGATATTGAAGTAAACCTGAAACTGGAGTTTCATTTCTTCCCGTTTTGGGCAAATCTGCACTTCTGAACATTTTTCTTGAAATAACATGAAAATGGAAAAGCATTATGAAAAGCAGTATTGTTTCTCAACAGCTAATATGTAGTGAAAGTGAGCCATTATTCTATATAAATATGATTAATGGCTTGATGTCAGTATTACACATTACATAAGTGGACCCTGAGAAGGATTTACATGGCTTACTAGACTTGTTTTCCTCCGGCTCTGCTTACCGAGCTTATACTATCTGCCATTTTGACTGCAATCCCTCGATCTCATTCTTTGATGGAACTGGAAAGATCTGCTTCCTCTCTCCACAACTGACTACCGGATAACTGACCTGCTCATCTAATTGTGACAGCATCTCAACCAATAGGGTCACTAAAGGCTCTGTGAGCTGCGAGGAACGCTCCACACTAACTCTCTGATCAAATAACTGGACTGTGGTAATATTAGGACATGGAAGTGGAACCATAGTCAAGGGTTGTTGTCTGTTAAAGAAGGAAGAAAATACACAGGTTGACATGATTTAAAATTTGGCTAGGTTGGTCTTACTTTTCCTCCTACCTTTCCTTCTTACATCCCTCCTGCTTTTATTTAATTTTTTTTTTTTTTTCTAATTCTTCCTCCTTACACTTCTCTCCCCCTATTTTCCCACTCCTGTGTTACTGGAATTTGAAAGTGGAGATGCTTGCGTTCAGTCCTGATGCTCCTGTTTCAGATCAATAGATCTACCCCACCTACTTTTCTCTCTGTACATCTCTACATCAGTATGAACAGAAAAAAAGGCAGGGTTGTACAGGAAATAGTGTTTATGGTGTGGTCATGCTGCACATGCTTTGTTCAGGTACACATTATGAAAAGCCTTTTTATACAGGAGTTCCAAAATATATGTACAGATTATGGTTAAAAGATTTTGAAATCTTTTGAAGTGCGAAAGATTTCCCTAATATTGTATAATAAATATTAGAGTAATAAATATGAGATATTAATTGCTTCAGATGAAGGGTTGTATTGCAGTGCATTGTGAACAGCACATTTGAATGTAATTGTGAGACTAACTACTGTTTCTGACATTGACGTGTCTAATCCTAATTAAAAAGAAATCACATGCAAACTATATTGTTGTTATTGTGTGTTTTCTTCACCCTTGTTCACTATATGCTTAGTCTTACTTGCTGTTTAATTTATTTAAAGTAAATTTCATGTGTTTTCAAGCCCCTACATTTTTTTTTAAGTGCCTTTTTTGAAAATCTCTATAATGCCCAGTGAATAAAACACTCATTTTCCACAGACTGTTTTCCACAAGCTATACTTATTAGGGTGATCATTTTGTTTTTCCGAGTGAGATTTTATATAGTGTTCGCTCTGTGGATTGGACAAATATAACCCCAATTCCAAAAAAGTTGGGACGCTGTGTAAAATGTAAATAAAAGCAAAGTGCAACGATTTGCAAGTCTCATGAACCCATATGTTATTCACAATAGAACATAGAAAACATATCAAATGTTTAAACTGAGTAAAAGTACCATTTTAAGGAAAAAATAAGGTAATTTTGAATTTGATGGCAGCAACACGTCTCAAAAAAGTTGGGACAGGGCCATGTTTACCACTGTGTAGCATCCCCTCTTCTTTTAACAACAGTTTGTATTGCTGGAGTTTTGGGAGAGGAATGTTGTCCCATTTGTGTTTGATACAGGATTCTAGCTGCTCAACAGTCCTGGATCTTCTTAGTCGTATTTTTCATTTCATGATGCACCAAATGTTTTCAATTGGTGAAAGGTCTGGACTGCAGGCAGGCCAGTTCAGCACCCGGACTCTTCTACTATGAAGCCATGCTGTTGTAATAGATGCAGTATGTGGTTTAGCATTGTCTTGCTGAAATATACAAGGCCTACCCTGAAAAAGACATCTGGATGGAAGCATATGTTGCTCTAAAACCTGTATATACCTTTCAGCATTGATGGTGCTTTTCCAGATGTGCAAGATGTGCAAGCACTAATGCACCCCCTTACCATCAGAGATGCAGGCTTTTGAACTGAGTGCTGATAAGCCAGATGAGAGGAGAGACCCTCTTTAGTCCAGAGGACATGGCGTCCATGGTTTCTAAAAAGAATTTTAAATTTTGATTCGTCTGACCACAGAACAGTTTTCCACTTTGCCTCAGTCCATTTTAAATGAGCTTTGGCCCAGAGAAGATGGCAGTGTTTCTGGATCATGTTTACATATGGCTTCTTCTTTGCATGATAGAGCTTTAATCTGCAATTTGTGGATGGCACGGCGAACTGCGTTCACAGACAATGAGTTCTGGGGGAGTTTGTAGGTGGAGGTGGAGAATATCAAGGGCATGCAATATTGCTTTTCACCCTTGTCGCTTGTGCACAGAGATTTCTCCAGATTACTGGATCTTTTGATGATATTATGTACTGTGGATGATGAGATATTGAAAGTCTTTGCAATTTTATGTTGAGGAACATTATTCTGAAATTGTTCCACAATTTGTAGACGCAGTTTTTCACAGATTGGTGAACCTCTGCCCATCTTTACTTCTGAGAGACTCTGCCTCTTTAAGATACTCTTTTTATACCCAATCATGTTACTGACCTGTTGCCAATTAACCTAATTAGTTGCAAAATGTTCCTCCAGCTGTTTCTTTTTAGTAACATTTATTTTTCCAACCTTTTGTTGCCCCCATCCCAAATAACAGGGTAAGTATAAAATCACAGGCCTTCCTGAGACCACAACCTGTATAGCAGAGGGGAGGGGATCAGAATTTCCAAATGAGAAAACAATTAGCTCATATCCATAATTCAGAGCTCTGACCACAGGTTTGAGCAGCTTTAGCATCAGCAGTGTGTGACGTGCACATCATATTCTTTTTCGGATTTCAGGGCAGCAAGACAGAAAAGCTCCCAGTCTCTCAGGTCCATGGAGGCCAAAGTGTGGGGAGGTAATTTGAGCTCACCATTATGAGCCATAAAACATTCATCACCTTGGTGCTCTGTTGTTTTCTGACTTTCTCCTACAATGTTCCTCCAGCACTCAAACAGTTCTAATTCATGGCCTCTGCACCCACTAATATAAAGCTCATATGGCCACATCGCTTAAACTAGGGGTGTGTGTGTGCGCGTGTGCCTGCGCATGTGTGCACTCTGTTCCAGTCCTATACACACACACACACGCATCTTGGCAGTAAGCTTGTGGTTTTAAAATCCCAGAGATAAGTTTTAATCCCTCTTTGATCAGAGCCTTTGTAGTCTCACGAGTAGTTTCTGTATTTCCTGTGTAGAAGCCACACCTAATGTGAGTAATTGGATTCAATGGGAAACATGTGGAAACGGTTAGATCTGTTTCAGCTATGTCCATGGAGACTGCAGTATTGTTGAATAATACTGCAGAGTTCTAAAAAGATAAAGTAGTGCGAAATGTATAGCTAAAGACAACATTTACCCCAAATGCTTACCTCATTTGTCTTTGGCAGGTCCAGCAAAATGAAGCATCAAGAATCATTTGCATGTGGAGTGTGCACACAGGACTAGTGCAGAATTTTATTTGACAAGGTAACTACTTTTATGGATGTTTATATGAATGTAAACAGTTTTAGCTGACTATAATTCTCTAGTCGATCTGTCTTCCTGACACTTATGAGTGTCCCACCAGTAAGAATTTATATTTTACTTTAGCCATAGTAAGGGAACAGGGCCTCCAGCACACCAAAGCCTGTGTGTGCACTTGTGTGTTTCTTTTTTCGTTAGTGTATTGTGTATGAATGCATTAATATTTGCAGTTTGCAAATTACAAAGATGTAAGATGTCGGTATGCTTGTCAGTTTTTTACTGCGGGAATTGACTGGTTTTACTGTGCTTACGTACATATCAGCATTATTTATTTCTCTACACAGCCAAGGATATATTCAAATCACTACTAACAATATATTCAAGTCATTCCTCAGTAAAGATATTGCTCACTCTGTCTATGTTTTTGCTTCGAACTCTATTTGCAAATAATTTTGCATAAGCCTTCTTTAAAATCACATTTTTGTGCGTCCTGGATGACATAATCGTGTATTTTAAATGTCATGGGCTGTGCCTCAGTATTAATGAAGTTCTCATGGCTGGACGTGATGTCTTTTTGCTTTGGAAAATCCAATGCATTTTAAACAGTCATTTTATTTTGAATTTACATAAGGTAATTGCCGAATGCTGGAAATACCGGGTGGGTATATTTAAACAACCTGACACCACCTCCACAACACACGCATGCAAATTCATGTCCCTTCATTCGCTAATACAATCATCCCCATTAAGTGGGCAATAAATACAAAGCCCGCTGTATTGAGCAGGGCGGATAATGAACCCCGTCTGCATGTCTGTTTGGTGGCTGAGCGGTGCTGTGTGATTGGCTTAGCTGTGCTACACTACCTGAGCCATCATTAAAGGGCCTATAAATTGTGCTTGAGGCAACACCTGAAACCGCCCAGAGGAAAAGCACAGCATGTGATTTCTGCTGTGATTTTTAACACACAGCTCTCTCCTCACACTCTTGGTTTGGAGTGCTCCTACCTACTAATTTGGCTTGAGCTACTAATTTGCTCCTGACGGCCATGTGGTGGGTCTCTCTTCCTTTCTGACGAGTCCTCTTCAGGCCACAGCAATGGAGCTGGTCCTAGTCAGCAGCTTATTAGGATGTGGAGTCAATAACAGAGCCTGTGCTACCCTCAGAGACTTAATGATACGCGTTTCAACATCTAACCTCCTTATTAGTGCTACTAAGTGATGATCACACTTATAAATAGCTCCATGTGCTTCTTAATTATAGCCTGTGAAATCATAGGGTTGTTAGTGTGTGTGTGTGTGTGTGTGTGTGTGTGTGTTGTGTATGTGCGCACACTTTTGCATGATAAATGAGGGGTGTTTGTGCTGGTATTATGACTGCGTTTCCCTAGAGTTTACTTTACACTCTTGCCCACCCAGACACATCTCTCACACACGTGCACTCGAGCCTCGTTGTTGAGGTGATTTATGGTGGGTACTCAAGCAGGCGCATTGCTAACTGAAGCTGCTCCAGTGTGGCTATGAGAAATGTGTTTCAAGGTGAAAATCAATCAGGGCATCTTGTGCAGATGCATGCGGTATCCTCTTATGGACTTTTACTCCCATAAGCATTTTTAGGTTAGAAGGAACACTGTAAGAAACGGACAGTTGTATTTCAATTCAGGCTACTCACAGATTACTGAGTGTTTGTACTATTAAGGGAGTACTCCAGTGTTCTTCAAATTAATCTCAATCTACTGCATCTGAAGTGTATGCATTATTATGACGAATTAGAACTTCAACACGTTTCCTGTTTCTGACAAAACAGTGAAAAACCTGCAAGAAACTCATACTGGAACTATAAGCTCTATAATTGGAACATTAAGCTCTATATCTGTGTGTTTCATCTTTGCAGAGACTTCTTTTTCAGAAAATAATGTGGTCAGTTTTGTCTTATGGGACAAAACCTTCAGATGAAAAAACCCTAAATAATAATAATGGAATAAAATTTTTTTACTGTACTGCTCCAGGTAATACAGACAGTGATGCAGTGAGTAGTGTTGCTGTCTCACAGCTCCCGGGTCCTGAGTTCGATCCTTAGCTCAGGTTACTGCCTGTGACAAGTTTTGCATGTTCGTGCATCTGTTTTTTCTGAGTTCTCTGGTTTCAGCCCACAAACAAAAACATTAAAAGTCTAAATTGCCCCCTAGTTGTGAATGAGGCTCCAAATCCACTGCGAACCTGCACAGGATAAAGAGGTTACTGAAGATGAATGAGTGTAAATTTGTGTAAATCTACATAACATTTTCGCCAGAGTCTAACAAGTGTAGTTTTGATTTGCTTTGTATTATAAGTGAGTTTTGATTAGCATCTTAAACTGGGTTTGACTGGACTGTCTGCCCCTTTAACAGATTTGATGATTTCCCCCCTTTTTTGCATCAGTGGAAGATTTAGAATTTACATTGCATCAAATCAATCTAATCAGATTCGCAGCTAAAAACACAAGTGGCATTATAAGAGATCTACATTAAAAGTGTTAAAACCTTCACAAAATAAAACACTATTCTGTGTACCCGGTAGCCAAATGTCCTATATGATTCGAAAGGTCTAGATGATTAGCCTATGTTCAGCCCAACACTTCTACCCCTTGTTCTAGCACACACCAGTGCAAGGCATTAATATCTCTCATTTATAGCAGTCGGTAAATAGCAATGTATCCTCATGGGATCGTAAAATGGGACAAAATGCCGTCTAGGTTACAAACCTGTCACCTTTCTGGGATTGTGGCATGTGATCTAAAGGTCCACTGGGGAGCTGAGAGTCAGATGTTTGTCAATATGCAGAAGTCACTGATCTAGTGAGGCGGGTCGTGTGCAACACATCCCGCAGTGCGCACTTGGGCAGTGTGTGTCTCGCCGCTCAGACAAGTGATGTAGTGACCCATGTGTGTGTAGTGTCCTGATGCTGAGGATACTGCACTCACTTGACCACCAAATTAGTTGTAAAGATTTAAATACAACATGCCTTATGTTTTAGTTAGGTCACTCAGATGGAAATTGCTTTAAAATATCCTTAAGGGGCTTAAACCGGATTTTTGTTGTTTTCTCAGTGTAGAGACTTCTTGTCTGTGGGACTTGCACATACGCTGCACATGTGGTGTGTAGAGATTAGGTTGTAAAATGCTAGAGCATGCCTTTAAATCCAATTTATCTGTTGAATGTGCTGAAAATGAATCCCAATCCTCCATTGAGCATGGAACCGGCTTAGCACATGAGTCTTAAATTTGTTAGCACATAATTTTTAAATTGTGAAACTTTTTTAGTATTTTTTTTTTTATAGAACTGCAATGCTATTTTCAGTTAAGTGCTATGTACCTTCAGAATGTTATACAGTAATAGCCATGTTTTCTGTTTTTTCCCTTTTGACACAATCATAATCCATACAGTCAGCTTAGCTGTTTTTTTATTTTATTTTATTTTTTTAAATTTATTTTTTAAATAGATGACCCCCTTTTAGCTACTTCTCATTTTTCTCATTTTTTTTCTCGTCGTCTGACAGGCTTTACTAACACAGAATAATCTGTCTTTGTGGTCTTTCCTGCTCCACCCCTGCCCAATTGCATGCACATGCACTTGTAATTCAGTATTTAACATAAGTACACTGTACTTCCAAGTACACCCCATACCCCCACCTTTATCTCTCGCTCTCCCAGTGCTCTAATGAGGTTAGAGTGGGCGGAGGGAGAGACTGAAATGGATTAGTGTTGAGGTGATGGACGCGGGCAGCAGGAAGAGTGAGCGATCCTTCCCGTGCCCATGCTTCAGGAGGGGTCGGCTGGGATAAATTCCCCCTGCCCCTTAGGTGGAGCTCTAATTGATTTTTCTACCCTGTGCCATCTGGCTCTTAGCGCAGCAGGAGGGTTGAGGAAGAAAGAGAACCCCTGAAAATTGAGTTGCAGATCGACACGGATCCAGAGCATTGTTCAGGCAGCAGTTGGACGACTCGAGTGTTAATGTACATTGGAGCTAAAAGGTCAACAATAACTAAAAAACAGTACTTTGTAAATGTGCCAAAGTTTGAAGTGGTATAGTGGTGAGTTAAATAACACTGACGCCGGTGGTAGCGAATAAAGGGCAGGGTACAGTAGAGAGGAGAGAACATGAAATAGTATAGATAGAGCACAGGAGAAGGAAAAATGATGAATTAAAGAAGTTTGTAATTTTTAGAGGCCTCTGCTTACCAGCAAAGTGAATTGCAATTGCAGTAAAACATTGACAGCCATAATGGACCCACTCACTCTGTAACTGCTATATTTATATCATACGAGTCGCATTTTAAGGAAAAGGGGCAGAACTGAGAAACTATACATCGGCTGAGACAATTTCTGGGTCATGATTTCTAAAGCAAAGCCTGAAATGAAGAAACAAGTGAGATTCATGGCATTGCAGTACTATATACGTTTTTTTTTTTTTTTTTCACCTAAAATATCTCTGAACTGATTATTCTACATGTCAAGAAACTTTCAAGCATTACAAGCTCCACCTTCATCTGTGTAGCATGTTTTCCTGCAGCTATACAGACACAATATACACTCATTCTGCAGTGTTCTGGCGTGTCTAATCGTCATGCGCTAATGGGATTCATGCAGTATGTGTTGTGTCCAGTTAAGTGGTCTGATGAAAGCATGATTGACTACGTCAGGCCATGTGTTTCAGTATGAGACATCACATTACAGTGTTTAAGGCACTGCCGGGAAGGGTGTAGTATCTTGAAATATACCTGAGACAAATTGAATTTCTAGCTTGATTGAATTAGATATGGGAGAAGATAGAAGGAGAAAGAAGGGTTAGAGAGAAAGAAAGATGGAGTGAGCTCTGAATTGTCCTTGAATGGCAGGAGAGCTACAAGCAGTGAGCTGAAATTTTAAAAAGAAAACAAAGTGGTTGAAAGGATTGCTGTCATGACCAGATTATCTGACTATACCTTCTTCTTCTTCTTCTTCTTCTTCTTATTATTATTATTATTATTATTTTGTATTTTGTCTTCACAGTTATGCTTTACATATAAAAGGATATTTATTAATAGTTTCACTGTACATCAATGAATATGACAGATTATGAAAAATAAATCCTTATGACCTGAAATAACTAGGAACAGACTCGATTGAGTAAGCGCATTTTTTTTTAACTGGAGGTCTGTCTCAGCTGAGGAAAGTGCTCAGGAATGGCTATATTGTTTAAATACAGACAGGTGACAAATTAAAGAAAAAAAACCAACACAACGTTTCTTAGTAAAGTGTTTGGCCACCACAAGCTGCCAGAACAACTTCAACACGCCTTAGCACAATTACTACACATCTCTGGGACTGTGCTGGAGCGATGAAATGTCGAACTGTTCTTCCAAAAGATATCCTCTCAGTTAGTGTTTTGAGGATGATGTCACGATAATTGATGACCACTCGAGAGAATTCTTACAGACATATTAACCGTATTTGAGTATATTCAAACTCCCAACCACACATTTACTGCCCATGTAAATAAAGTTGATATGCACATGGGGTAATTTCCTAAATTCAGCTAGTGTCACTGTGTTTCCTCTAAACTGTCTATGTGGCAGATGTGAAACAGAAACATTAGTAAAATGCAGGTTTTGAAAAATTGGTGCGTGATCTGTACACACAAACACACACACATACAGAGGACTCCACATCAGCAACCATTTAGCCATGCAGTATCAGAGAGAAGAAGCTGGTGTGGCATTGGCATCATTTTCAGACTTTTCATCAGATTATAGATTTGTGCATTACTAATTCATGTTCTCTGGCCCAAAAGCTGCCCTGAAATCCAACCCTGATCAATGGCAATAACCTTGGGTGAGTTCTCAAGGTTAGGAGACTTTTTTTTTTTTTTTACTGTCTATCACATCTTTGTTTCTCTTGTGTCTTCTTCTGATGCAGGTTCTCTTCCTCTCTTCTCTAGTCCGTTCTACCTTAGTTTCTTTCCTGTAATAAACAGGTGTTTGGTCTGACGATCACCTTTAGTATCACAAAAGTCGAGTGGGAATAGAATCTAGGTGACAATAGATTAATAGCAGATTTAGGAGTCCATGGACCGAGAATTTGTGCAGTGTGCAGTGTGATACTGTATTCTTTAATTAATGAAAGTTTCTTCAGGAATAAATCCGGCAAACCTGCATCGTATTGTGGTTGTAAATGTTAAACATGAAAGTTGCATAACTTGGACCACCAATCTTAAATATATCCATAAATCAATGTGTTTTTGTGGCCTTGTTTTTTCTGTTCTCCCAGAGCTGCTCTGCCTCTTTAAAAAAAAAAAAACAACAACAACACACAAACCATCAGCTGTTTATGTTGAATACTATTAAACTGGAAAGACACCCATCCTCCAACAACTGTTTGGTCACAGCTGTATTCCATCTCAAATGTACAAAATTCAGTAAAGTATTTTATTAGGGCCTCTAGTAAAACCCTTCATACTGTGGAACTTTTCTTTTTTTTTAATTCTATAATGTTATACTGCTCTCTGCTCCTGAGTTGATTAGTCATACAATTCTGTAGCTTTTGCTGTATTTTGCTCAGCCAAATACTCAAAGAGTACTGATTTATATCAATTTTCCCTTTTTTGTCTTTCCAAAACAAAGTATTTTTTTTAAAATTGGTAACATTTGATACATTTGAAAATCTATTTCAAGTTTCTTTGTGTGAAAATGATCTCGTTACAGAGAAGCTGTGAATTCTTGATTTTATTTTATTGTGAGACGGGGAGTCTTAAAAAAACAAACCAACCAAACAAACAAAAAAGAAAACCTATCTATAAAAAATATATAACCACAGATTAAAACAGGGACATATAAAACAAGTCGTGGCCATGCTGTTAACACATTGGCACAAATAAAACATAAAAAAGAAACTTCCTCATTGACAACATTTTGGCTTTGTAAAAGAGTAGCACAGTTTCGTGGTTAAGGACGTCTGCACGTGTAGCATACAATTAAATTATCAATGTTCAGTAGCTTCCAAGTCTAGTGGGGAAAGTAACACAACGATGGGCAATGTGAGAAGAGAAATCTCCAATATTTCAAATACTGGGTGTCTGTTTAAAAAAAAATTCAAATAATTGATAATGTGAAAATAATACTCTTTCTGTTTTAAAACACTTTGAAATGCCAGAGAGCTTTCCCTAGCTTTGTATTCATTCATTCTTCGAAATTATTCTTCATACTAAAATATATTATTGTATTAATACAAACTACAATATTGTACACTACACTGTGTAATAAATAACCATAAAGAAAAAACATATAAAAAAATAAGACATAAATATAAAAGGTCTCTAAAACTAAACTTATACTGATGAAGAGGGTGAGGAAATAATACTGCCATGACTGCAAACAAACATTACACAATGTTCACCGAGCAACAAACAGAACAAATCGAACACAGATTTAATACTGACTGTTATGTAAGTAGAAAAAAAAAAAATTAGAGGTGAAAGGTAATGGTGGGTTCATATTTAATACCTGAAGGAAAAGTGAACGCGCAGTTAATCAGATGAAGAAGTGCGTCAAACAGGGGAAGTGGAAACACTTCAGAGCTGGAAACATTTTGTTCTTTGATTCCTGACTGTTTGTAAGAATTAATTTGTTCCTTTTAAGAGGCAGGAACGGTCCTTGGGTTAGGACTAGTGGTTCAGGGTCAGGGGTCACAGGTTTGCTACCACATTGGGAACATGCTGTTGAAGAAGAGTGTGAAAGAAGTGCTCTGTGCAATGGCACTTAACACATGCAGACTTTTGCATAAGAGAGGGTGTGGGGGCAGCGAGGGGGTAAATTAGACCCATCTGATTACTGAGATTTCTTTAAAATCTCAATCTTAAAATCTTTTTTTTTTTTTTTTTTTTTGGATCTAGGATTGTGTACCACCCCCAATTTTTTTTTTCTTACGTTTAAGGCTCACAGACCACTTCCAAACAAAACAGACAGACAGATGTTGAGCTAGCGTAGGCTAGCGTGACACACGGGTTAGCTCGAGAGTATTAATACTGAAAGGTAGACATTAAACAAGGCCCACAGAGGTGTTCATCAGTAAACTGGGAGCATGGTAGTGCACAGGATCTTTTTTTTTTTTTTCCTTCATATGCAATAAAATACTGAGTTTTGTTCATTGGCAATAAAAATGTATAGAAATCTCTCCCAACTGTACAGCTTTTTTTTTTTTTAAAGGTTTAAACAAGAGTGACAAAAAAAAATTAGTAACACTGATAAAAAGAAACCCAAGGTGTTTTAGTAATAAAACGTTATTAGCTAAAACGTGTCTAGCTTTCAGTCTGTATACGTGTCATTTTTTTCATTAAACTTTGTATTTATACAAACCATAAACACTGAAAATTGTCCTCATGTGGGGAAAAAAAAACACTTGTTTTATCATCAGGCACACAAGGGGTTTTATACACAGTAGTGGGATAAAATGCAACGGCAGAGCTCCTGCACTCTCGCTCTCTTCCTTCCTTCCTTCCTTCCTTCTTTCACCATTTCCTGCAAATCCTCTGGAAGCAGCCACATCTGCAGTCTTGGTTCAAATTAGTAAAGTTTTTGTAAAAGTAAGTAGCAAAGAAATAATAAGAGCAAGAAAAGCCCTGATGTGGTTTCTCTTCATTTCATATCTCCATTTTCACTGGGTGTGTTTCCTTCATTTCCACCCTCCTCCTTCACGTTTTCTCCTTCATCCTCGGCTTTTTCCTCTCCTATGTTTTCCTGCATGTCCATCGCTTCTGTGTTTTCTGTCTGCTCTTCATCCTCCTCATCATCCTGCATCACCACAACCTTCATCATCTCTCCATCTTCCTCTCCCTCTTCTTGACCTTCCAATGTACCCTCCTCATGTCCTCCATTCTCCCTAACCGCCTCCTCATTTCCTGTGTCCATCTCCTCCATCCTGTACTGCTCTCCGGTGTCTTCCTCATCCTCTCCCCCTTCCTCACCGATCCTCACCACCTGAATTTCGTCCTCATCCACCATGCTCCCCGAGCCCATTGCGTCTTCCTCCTCGCTCTCCTCGTCCTCCCTGGCACTGCTCCCTCGTTCATCCGAGTCCACCTGAGACGGGGGCGAGGCGGCGGTGCTTGCTGCTCCAGCCTGCTCTTCGTTGGGGTTCTCCTCCTCTTCGTCCCTCTGCACCAGGTTCTGGCCGTGTGCCTCCTTCTTACAGTATGAGTAGCGGTGGTTCATGTGCTGCGAGTAGGAGCCGGAGTGAGAGAAGCGCTTGCCACACTTGTCACACTGGTACGGCTTTTCTCCCGAGTGCAGGCGCAGGTGCTCGATCAGGTGGTGCTTGTGTTTGAAAGCTTTGCTGCAGATCCCGCATTCGTGAGGACGTTTACCTGCGAGACAGAGGGGAAATAAATGTGTGCTTTATTTCGCTTCGATGCAATCAACATCGTAATTATTAGCACCCTGCATGAAAAATGAGTCAAAATGAATAACACACGCCATGACTGATATTTTCACCAAAACACTTTTTTCTAGCATGCAGACCAGATTGTTGGCCAAATATGCTAATGGTCTCCAGCGACAAAAAGTCTGATCTAACCACAACATACGATTGCAATTGTAGTTCCAATGAAGGCTGGGTGGAAATGCATTCCATTTCCAGTTTGTTCAGTTGTGCAACCTTTCCAAACAGCTTCTTATAGAGGTGGAATCTAATCATTTTAATACATGACAATCAAGAATCAACTCGATTGTGCAATTCTGAAACTTCTGAAACTTAGATCATTGGCATCTTTGTTTGTCTCTCTCTTGCTGTGCATGTAGACAATTTTTTTTCTTCTGTTTTCAGGTGATTACAACTTAATTTTCTTGTGGTCTTGACATAAGAAGTTGATTTCTTGTGATCACGACTTATTTTTTCATAACGTTTTCTTTTTTATTGTTAGGCAGCAAAAGCTTAGCGGAATCCCGCAGCATCATAGATGAACAAATTCATTTTTACTCTGATCAGGGACTCACTCAAGCTCTATGTCTGTCAGTAATTGACAACTTCCACATTAGTGTCAGACACCAGGAGGCTGTCAGGTCTACAACTTCATCGCCAAAGACAATATAGCAACCTTGGTTCACCTCTGGGACACCCCTCTCTCTTAATGTGGAGATAAAGTCCTTCTCTACAGCGGCCAGTTATTAAATTTAGGATGGCGAAGACGCCAATGTGCATGCAACACCAGTCCCACTCACAAGGTGTGAGATTTTCTCATGATAAAATTACGTTGTGAGAAAACAGCTTTTTGTTATGTCAAGATCATGAAAAAACAACTTTTGTTATGTCGGGATCACGAGAAAACAAGAAAGAAAAAATAATAATGCATGGCCTCTTAGAACGTCTGTAGGGGGGACATGATCATGGGTCAATTCCTGGCAAATGTTGAACTGTTCCAGACTTTTGAATTACCTTTTATTACAACTAATTGTATTTGTACCTGCTTAGGTATTTTTTTGTATGTACTACCTGATTATTCATGGCAGTTTCTTTTGTGTTAAAAGCTTTTTGCTTTTCCACATAGTTCTGGATGATAGTGATTTTATGTGTGTTTAAACTGCAAATGAGTTTGCATGTGTTTTGAAGATTGCTTTTAGGGGTGTCAGTAATTTTGCTTCATATGTTTTCTAAGAAAAGTTCTAAGGGAATGTTTCGTTTGTTTGTTTGAGGAAAGGGTGAGCATACTCTTCAAGGCTTTCATCATTTTACAGTCAAAGGATGGCAGCCCAAATGTAACTGTATGTCTTGCAATTCTGTAATGAGTGAATGATCACATAATTGATTTATTCTGTTACTGGAACAGACGTAGAGCAGTTTATTCCTGCTGTCTGTGGATGCGAGTGCATGTGTAAATTTCAAGCATGGTAAATTGGACTTTAAATAACGACAAGTGTGTTAAATTCAGAAAACTGACAAGAACAACAAATGACGTGTTGCGTATCATCACTTACTCATATTAGTTATTAGCTGGGACATCCCCAAGCCACCTGTTCTTTTTTTTATTTTTGTTTTAAAAAAAAAAATAAATAAAATCTTGGCTGCTATCAGTTGTGTCATTATCTGCGTGAACAAAATGTACATGTCCAAGAAAACATCCTACAAACAGCATAAATCTAGACTATAAGGTCACCTGATAAAGTGGCTGGTAAATTAATGGTGTTATCCGCTAGTTCCATATTTTATACGCTATACTTTTAGGTGGGCGGATATTCCTTTCAAGCCCTGTTACTAATACCGTGCATTCATTTCCCCCTTCAAGTACTGAGTAATTATCACACGATTAGTCCCATTACATGCAGTCATACACAGGAGATGAGAAACTGAGCATGTTACACAAGCGCTTTAAAAGGTACCATACGCAGACTGGCTTATGAAGCTGCTTAGTGACAGATACCTCTATATTAATCTCCTTTCCCCAACCTGCTCACACAGGATTAAGCGCTACATGTCATTATGTATCCATGGATAATAAAACCAAACAATGAATCAAAACAGAGTGTGACAGCCCATGGGCTGGAGGTAAGGGTTATATAAACTGTGGCTTTGGAGAGAAGGAAAGAAAATGCACGGTGATGTCATTAGGATGTAGGCTGCTGGCTTCTGGCTCGGTTTCTGAACAGAGAGCAGCTCTTGACTTAACTGAAATCTTATGCTCCCAGAAACAGAGAAAATTACTAACAGATTCTAATGTAACACACTGGGTTCCAAGTTAAAAGGTAATGCTTTTGGCCAGCAAATGACAGGGGGAAAATTCACCACACCCTCTTGCTGTTACAGTTTTGTAATTTGTAATATGTAACCATAATGTTGTAACTTGAATTGTTTGGGCAGAATTTCACTTCGAAATCCATTTTGCATTAAATCCTCTGTCTTGATAAGCAGGGGAATGAGTTGATCTCTGTGTGCGTGTTTGGAAAACATACCTGTGTGCTCATATTTATGCCGAAGCAGCGAGCTGCTCTTCTGGAAGATTTTGTCACACAGGTCACAGGCATACAAGCCATTTTCAGTCTTCTTCATCTTCTTCCTCACCGGCCCGGAGTCCGAGTCTGTCTGTTCCTCCAGCACCGAGGCCGCCTCTGAACTGGCCTCCTGTTTCTCCTCCTACACACACCAACATGTTACTTCGTTTTATATAATGTGTATATTTTATTATGCCACTTGCACAGGTATTCCCACACATCACATGCGATATAATCGGTGCAAACATAAAATCTTGGAGTAACACTGACTCTATACCACCACTAGGTTCATGTAGGCCTACATGGCACTCTTACACTTAAATATAGTATAACTTAGGCTCCTAGTATTACTGGTAGTGTAGGTAGAGATACCAAGCTGGCCAGTGATGATAGCTACAATGGCACAAAAAGCCATTATAAAACCATATTAATGCTATGTCAGGTAACGTAAAACCTAATTCTAGGTTTTTTTTACTTAAACTTTGTCTACTCCATTTTGTGTAAGTAGGAAAAAAGTTACATTTTAGATTTTCAAACATTCATTCTCCAAAAAAAACAAATTAAAAAAAAAAAACATTTTTGTCATCCAAGTCTAAACAAATGAGGTTTTCTTTAGTTGGAAAAAAAAAAGTTCCACTGAATAACAAATGTGGCCAACTAATGCTAGAGATCAGCAAGACTGCATCAAATAGTATAGATACTCTAAATCATCATATGCTGCTGAGCATAGAAAGCTCATAAACACTAAAGTGCATTTAATTCTGTTATTTTCACTTAGGACACAATATTTCACTTCCATGTTTTCACTGGTCTCACCTTGACACCGTTGACTTGCAGTATGGCCTTCTGTGGTGTGTCACCCCCTGCTGGGCTGGAGGCTGTAGTGGTGTAGGTGTAGGTTAGCTGTGGGATTAAGATGGCCTGTTTAGTGGTGGTGAGGGTACGCAGGCACTGCCCAGGGCCTTGCTTGGCGATAGCCACCAGAGTGGACAGTTGAGTGGTCACAATGTTCAGGGGATTGGCACTTGTTTGGTTGGCATAGCTGGCAGTGCTGGTGCTTGCATTGCTGAGCACTTCCTTCTTTGTGCAAACCAAGTTCAGAGGCTCGTCCTGAGCTGAGTAAACAGAGTGAGCGCTGGTTGTATTTGCTGCCGCTACAGATTTTGGGAGAGACAAATCAAGAGGTCCCTCTCCTTCTTCCGCAGTCTGGGCTGGCACAGGCCCATCTGCAGATAGATTTAGTGGTAAAGGGGATGTGGGGCCATTTTCTGTTCCACTTATCCCAGCTGTAGTGCCCTCTGCTGGGCTACGAAGCTCCATCTCCTCCTCCTCCTCTTGGTTCCTTTTGCTGTCCTGCTCTGACACCAACTTGAGGGTTTCCTCCGGAGTGCCATTAATGTCTATCCCATTAGTCTGTTCTTTTTGGGGTGTGGCTGTGGAGACCTCCATTGGAATCTGCCCATTCTGCATCCTCTCAAACCACTTCCTGACAATATCAGTAGGGAGATTGACTGACTCTGATATCTTTGCCAGCTCCTCCTTGGTGGGTTCTGCGTTTAAGGCAAAGTAAGCCTTAAGCAAGGACATAAGGTTCTTCAGTGGGGGCTGCCCAGGACACAGTCCAACATCTGCTTCAGACTTCTCCTCCAAGTGTGTTCCATCAACCTCCTGTTCCTCCTTGACACAGTGTTTGTCTGTTGTGTGACTGTAGAGTTTGCCCTTTTCCTGCTGCCACTCTTCATCCACAGTGATGGTGGTTTTGTCCCTGGTTGTCTTGCTTTTAACCGTCAGGTCCTCAGGTAGTCGTTCAGCCTTGCAGAAGTCTGTATTCTGCCCCACTGGCTCTTTCTTCAAGTTCTGCAGAGCTGCCTGAGCCTGTGATGGGTCAAGGCTGTAGTTGATTATGATCTTGGCGGTACCATCCTGGTCGACAATGGGAAGACTGATGGCTTGGATGACTTGTTGAGGAGCCTGTGCAATAGCCACTCTGCCGGTGTTTGCAGGCTGGCCTTTGGTCTGGGCATTCTCCAACACCTGCCTGATCACATTCCCATCCACTGCCACCTTTAGCATGTTCTGCAAGTCCCCTAGATTAATGCTGATTGGGGAAACCAGTCCTACAGTGGGGAGGACCACAGCCTGAACTGCCCCCTGTAGGGGTGCTGCTGCCCCTCCTTGAAAAACCCCGTTTACTCCTCCAGGGGCAGCCGGGGCAACTACCACAGGCTTGTACTCATAGTCCAATGGCTCAGACTTAATCTGTGTGATCGGGAGCTGCTCCTGCAGGGGTTTACTATGGTCCAGTTTGTCCCGGATCTGAGTCCGGGCAGTGGCGGGGGAGGAGGGCAGGGATGGTGAAGGACACTGAGGGGTTTTGGTGCCTCCTGTGGGTGGCGAGGGTCGGGGTCGGCCGTTGACGGAAATGAGGCCAATGCATTTCTTGCTGCTGATATGGGAACTGTAGGAGCCGGAGTGAGAGAAACGCTTTTTACAGTTGGGGCACTCGTATGGCTTCTCCCCTGTATGACACAAACAGATAAATGCTCTTAGACTTTTGCGCACCTATAATGTTTACATATCTGCCATTACACTACATATAAGATCTTTTACCTAAATCTTTCCCCTATCTTTACGCTTCAATTCATGCTAGCATGGTTCTATTTTATACTTAGCTAGAAATATCCCATTCATTAGGAAAATTAAATAGAAGGCTAGAAAAATATCTTCATAACAAATACATGCACTGAATTGTAAATAAAATTAAGTAAAGCAGACAGTCCAAAAAGCCCAGATGTTCCAGATGAAATCAATTGCTGCACAATTAGTTTCCTTTAACTGCAGAATTAAGAGCCAGTATAAACACAAGCATGTTTCCTATTTCAGAAGGCTAGCCAGAAACTACATATGCAGGACGTTGGCGGTGCACGCTAATGCTGAATTTCCTTATTAACTAACACAAATACACAGACAGACATGCAGTGCCAAAAAACGTTAGTGTGCTCACCACTGTGGATACGCAGGTGTTCTTTCAGGTGGTGTTTGTACTTGAAAGCTTTGCCACATTCAGTGCACTTAAACTTACGGTTTCCTCCACCCCCTGTTTGGGTTACATGCCGCTAGAAAGAGACGGAAAATGTGCTTTATACTGCTGTATTTCCACCGGTGTATTAATATTCATAAAATATCAAATGCATCTTAATTTATTTAACATTTTGAGAAATTAGTGATGTTATTAAACATTTACCCATTCAGCTTCACTAGACACATGAATTTAAAGAAACCCTCATACAGTGAACTTAGGATATTAAAATACTTTATCTTTAAAAGAATCTACTCTCTCAAAGAGGCTATACATTTCCCAAAAAGCATGTATTGTGTTATGTATGATGAATTAAGGATTGAAGATTAAATGCAGTACCTGGTCTCTGCCTGCTTTGTGTGCGCTCATGTGTCGGTCGAGCTGTGTACGGTGGGAGAAAGTGTAGCTGCAAAGCGAGCAGCTGAAGTTGTCCTCGCTCTTCTCGTGTCTATACTTTATGTGCTCCTTCAGAGACGTGTAGCGCTTGTAGCCACGAGAGCAGTAGGGACAGGTGAGGAGCTGAGAAAACGCGTCTGGTGTGCCTGAGAGAGAGAGAGAGAGAGAGAGAGAGAGAGAGAGACACACAGAGAGAGAGAGAGAGAGACAGAGAGAGAGACAGACAGACAGAGCAAGGGGGTAAGTGCAAGGACAATGATATGAGTACAAGGACATGCTGTGTGTTTGAGTCTCTCACACAAACACACAGAGTAACACAAAACATGTGCTCTGTAAATGAGAGAGACACAAATGAAAATAAACTGATTACAGAAAGCCACTGAAACACAGCATTTACTATAGTATATAAAATGTGTATAATGTTAATGAATATACAAATGAGGCTTTGAATAACTGCATCACCTTGTTGGCCCATGAAAAGGTGTAAGTGCATGTGTGAGAGTGTATGAGAGTGTATGTGTGAGTGCGCATGTGTACACGTGTGTGTTATTGCGTTGGTTGTGAAGAGTGTGAGCTGAAGTAGAGCAATATGTGAACTTCAATCGCACACTGTAATAGAGAGAGGCCTTTGAAGTGCACCGAGTGACAGCTACAGCACAACTCAACAACTCTGTCTCTCTCCATCCCAAGATCTTCAGCTCAGAAAGAAAGAGAGGAGCCAAGGAGAAATGAGGAGAAACAAAGGACGAGGAACGGTCGCTTGGTAATCACACAAAACAAAGAGGTGAGCTATTGCCAGAGAATTAGCTGGGGAGGAGAGCACTCTTTTGAAAGTGTGTGAGTGAACGGGGCAAAGAAGACTGGATGAATACAATAGACATGAATAATATGAAATATTTTATTGATTAAATAGTCTTCTGGTGAGAAGCAATTTACACATTTAATATAGATGATTATAGACATTTATTAACTCTGCTTCATATTCATCATGTCTGGCTGACTTTAACTTGATACTGTAATTGTTAAACTATTTGTCAATTTGCCATAGTTCTGCATTGCTAGAGTGAATGTAAGTATTAGAACTGCATAATAATCACCTCAATCTGCATTAATCATCTGAATTATTCATAGGTCAAACTGTGAATAAGAATTGAGGTGCACCTGGCTAACATTTCTGTCTACCTCCATCCAAACATCCCACAGGTAACATATTACCTGTTAACAGGTAACGTATTAATCTCCTGTAGTCAGGTGAATCGCTCCCACACACAGACATGAGAAACTCTCTCAGGTATGAAAGATTTGCTCAGGTGCTGCATTTTCCTACTTTCTGTTCAAACAGGTGAAGTGGAAATTTCAGAGTCATCAAAGGCAAGCTGTGTGTTTAGAGGTGTGTACCTGGGTGTGAAATTTGTGCTTCATCGTGACTCTGAATTAAAATTAGACTGTGTGTTTGGGCATGTGTACATACAGTCCCCTCTGAAACTATTTGAACAACAAGGCCAATACATTTGTTTTTGCTGTAGACTGAAGGTTTGAGATCAAAAGATGAACATGAGAAGAGAGTTTAGAATTTGAGCTTTTATTTCCTGGTATTTATATGTAGACGTGTTAAACGACATAGAACATAGCACATTTTGTATCAGACCACCCAATTTGTAGGTGCGCAAAAATATTGGAGGTGACTGACAGGTGTTACTTGATACCGAGGTGTGTCCTGTTAGATTGATTGTTTAAACAATACATAGCTCTGAACATCTACTCTTGGTTTTAGCCTTCAGCTTCACATGTGAAGACTGCATTTGTTGTTAAATAAGGATAAACCAACATGAAAGCCAGAGAGTGAGAAAAGGGAGAAAAGCAAGCCATTTTGAAGTTGAGAAAAGAGGCAAAATCATTGCATTGCACAAACATTGGACATAGCCAATACAACAATTTGGAATGTCCTGAAAAAGAAAGAAACCACTGGTGTACTGAGCAACAGACACCGAACAGGTCCAAAAAGGAAAACAACAGCAGCTGATGACAGAAACATTGTGAGAGCTGTGAAGAAAAACCCAAAAGCGACAGTCAGTGGCATCACCAACAACCTCCACAGGGAAGGTGAAGGTATCACTATGCACTGTTTGAAGAAGACTTTGAGAGCAGAAATATAGAAGCCACACCACAAGATGCAAACCAATCGTCAGCAGTAAGAATCAGAAAGCCAGATTGGAATTCACAGAGATGAGCCACAAAAGTTCTGGAACCAAGATTAACCTCTACCAAAGTGATGGAAAGGCCAAAGTGTGGAGAAGAAAGGATCTGCTCATGATCCCAAACATATAAGCTCATCTGTGAAACATGGCGGAGGTAGTGAGTTACTGAGATTAAGGTTTAAGTTAGGTTTAGGTGTAGCATGGCATTAATTAGCCATATTAATAATTATGTTAATGGAAGGTCCTTACAAGGAGCGCGTGTGTGTGTGTGTGTGTGTGTGTGTGTGTGTGTGTGTGTGTGTGTGTGTGTGTGTGTGTGTGTACGTACCATTCTCATCATGGCCGCTGGTCTCTGGTGTTCCTTGGCGTGGTTCGTCTTCTGGTGCCTCAGGGAAGATGACTGCAGTGTCTCCCTGTTGAAGCATTTCCTCAACAAGAGCATCCCTACTCCTCTCATCCTCCTCTGACACACACTCCTCTTTCACTACAACACACACATACACACAATTATTGTTAAGTCCATGATTTGGCCATTAAAGGTGCAGTTTGTAATGCTTAGAAAAATTTCTAGAACTAATCACTATTCGTATAGCTTTATAGACAGTTTACTACATTGCAGTCAAGTGGATCTACTGTATTTATTTTCTACCAGTTCATGTTCCTTCATTTACATTTTTCTGGCTCAGAAATTAGCTCAACCTCAGCTCTCGTCCCAACTGAAATTTCCCTATGGGAAATTTAGGACTGATGTGATGGAGAGCACTCTCCACCATCATCATTAAAAACATCAACTGAGGGAATATTTTTTGGAAGAACGGTGTGCATAACCCCAGTACAGATCCAGTGATGCGTACAATCTGTGCCAAGTGCACTGCAGCTGTTCTGGTGGCTCCCAAGACATTACTAAGACCTTTATGTTTACTTAAGACACCAGTCCCTTAATCTGTAGTAAAGGCTTGTCAATGATTAAATGCAATTTGCCACACAGGCAGCAGAGGGCTCTTAAATCACAAACTGCTCCTTGAAAAAATTTTTAAAAAATCCTTTTAAGTAATTTACTGACCCTGAAATTTTGATTTTGCAGGATGTTTCTGTTAACAATAAAACAAAACATGACATCATGAAAGCCGGTGTTATGTTTTTGACGGTCTACAAAGCTCCTTTGGAACCATCTCGAGACCTGTAAATCATGGCATAATAATTCCAAATCTAACATACTTGGTTTATTTCCAGTCCTAATCTAACACACCTGATTCAGCTAATCAGTGTCTCGTAGAGCGGCTGAACATTAGTGCCAGGTGTGTTCGATTAGTATGTAAACTGAACTCTGCATGACCATTACATCTCCATAAATATGTAATGGGTACTCAGCTGAATCCGATGATGGATGCAAGGTCTGCCTACATCAGTCATGACACTCCCCACCACTCACCTCGATCTACCTGACTATGCTAATTAGCTTTCCTTCCTTGTTGGGGAGGAGATATCATTAGTCAGGCTGCATTGTGCTGGGATGAAAACACTTGCAGATACATGGCTGTCCATGGTGCTCTTTATGTCTCAGAGAGCAAGAGTGACATGAATGCTGTCACTTTGACCCACTGAATGAAGGTGGAACAGATTCATATATCAGCCTCTGCAGCATCAGTTTGAGTTTCCAGCTTTGCGATGTGACACTAATGATTAATCCAGTCTAAATATTGGATTATACTTGCTTTTAGCTACATGCACGTGTATACATGATGGCTGCCACATGTACTGTATCTCGCAGTCGTAGCTCAGAAATGAATGCTGCATGTCCATGTCCGTGTCGTGCAATACCAACATGAACAGTGGGGGCACTTTAATATGATCTGACATCATGTTGAGACCAAAAGTGAGATTTCATTTAATGGCCTAACATACCATCTATGTTGGTGATGCTGCCACTGTTTCTGTCATCTATGCAAGATAAACAGTAGTAGCCTTCTCCACTGTTGACATGTTCAACGGAAGAGGTAGTTATGGAAGAAGGGATGTCTCAGCCCTACAGTGCCTCCTAGTGGATATAGATTTAATCCTCCAGATACACATAAGGTATGCAGACAACTATGTGAACAATGCTGCTCATTATGAATGCATAATAAAATTGAAGTATATTTGCAGATTTAATCTGCCATTGAAGGAAAAAAAAAGCAATCTAGCCACCAATTATGTGCACTCTAATACTAGTGTTGGGTTTTCACTTAGTTCCTCTACTCTAATCAAACTCAAATGCACATCATTAGTTTTCTAGGGATTGCATGAACTGCAAGAGCCAAGGTGATGATATCTGTAGGGCATAGTGTATACACTATACAACATCACCTGATTTCCACAACAAGCTCTCTTTCCTTATCAGCAAACACTGAAGTCCTTGAGTGACAGAGATTGATATCAATCATTTATACTGGTGATGCAGGGTTTTGTACTGGACAACACTAAATGTGCATTAAAGACATAATCTGGGAGATGTCTTAGAGTCAGATACAATACAACAATTGGAAGATGCTGATGCATTACACATGAACGCTGTTTCTCAGAGAGAGAGAAAGAGAGAAAAGAAAAGCAAAAGGTGCATGTAGGTTTTCAACACATAATTAGAAGATCAATGTCATAATTATAAAATCAAAGTCACACAGGCAAGAGACACTTAGCCCGCTTATAAAACAAACAAAACAAATTAGTCCTGAATAGCTAACTCAATCTCTCGATTTCCCAATATCCCTTAATGCACAAACTGTGCTCAACCTCCTGTAAAATGAACCGCTTAATTGGAGCACTGTGCTCTACTTCTTTATCGCTCACTAACGAGAGAGAATGAAGAAATGAAGGCTTTGGGAAAAAGCAAGCCCGGAGGCTACATATGTGTATCTCTGTCTGAGCTCTGCACTTTCTCATGCGTGCACACTCGAAATGAGTCCGCAATGTCAGCAATTACAACTAATGGCATTCGCTCGCAACTCAAAACAACATTTGGAACACCTGAGGACAATTGTGCATTTGGGCGTCAGAACGATTTAAACAGATGTATGTACGTGGGCGGTTGGGGTGAGCCAAATAAACACCATCTCTCGTACTTCACTGTCGGCAACAATGACTCTGTGTTAGACAGGTGATGTACAGTGGCAGTGTGCATTTGTCAAACATGCAAGATTTTTCAGGGAAAATAAAGAAATGGTGCTGTAAGCCAGGCAAATGCTTACAGTATGAAAAGAGGATTTATAGATAACATAAAACACAGATTTCCCATGCACAAAGCTACACATGAATAGCCTGAAGATGAGAGAAACAGCAATTGGGCCATTTTTAGAAAATCCATTTTCTTATCAGATGCTTAGGAGGCGAAATGATCGCCAGTAAGGCAGTCATCTCACTGCCTGTATGAGACAGATAGTTTTCCACTATAAACTTTACGGTTTTTAAGGTTACTGTTTTCGTTGTTCTGCTCTGGTTCTTTATGACTTGTTCTACAGTGACAACACACCATCTTGTATGAGTACAACACCCCAATCAAATGTCCATGAATGTACAACATAACAGCTCTCGGGGTGCATTGTAAAACCCAGCTAAGTGTGTACTGCTGTTTGCCGCAGTGTTGTCTATACAAAGAGAGAGCAATGGTGCAGTCGTCAGAGTGACACTTACTGAAAAAGTGCAGACAAACAGTACAGGCTAATTTCAAAAGGAAATTCACCTTAAAAAAAAAATTAATTAAATAAATAAATCAATTTTATATATATATATATATATATATATATATATATATATATATATATATATATATACACACACACACAGTACTGTGCAAAGGATTTAGTCAGGTGTGAAAAAATGCTGTAAAGTAAGAATGCTTTCAAAAACAGACGTTAATAGTTTATATTTATCAATTAACAAAATATGATTAAAAACGTGAGTAAACAGAAGAAAAATCTACATCAAATCAATATTTGGTGTGACCATGCTTTGCCTTCAAAACAGCATCAATTCCTCAATTCTTCTAGGTACACATGCACAGTTTTTGAAGGAACTCGGCAGGTAGGTTGGCCCAAACATCTTGGATAACTAACCACAGTTCTTCTGTGGATTTAGGCAGCCTCCGTTGCTCCGCTCTCTTCATGCAATCCCAGACAGACTCGATGATGTTGAGATCAGGGCTCTGTGGGGGCCATACCACCACTTCCAGAACTGCCTTCTGCTATAGCCAAATATGTAAAATTTTGACTCATCAGTCCAGAGCACCTGCTGCCATTTTTCTGCACCCCAGTTCCTGTGTTTTTGTGCATAGTTGAGTCGCTTGACCTTGTTTCCACAGCAGAGGTACAGCTTTTTGGCCGCAAGTCTTCCATGAAGGCCACTTCTGACCAGACTTCTCTGGACAGGTGTACCAGGGTCCCACTGGTTTCTGCCAGGTCTGCGCTGATGGCACTGCTGGACATCTTCCGATTGTGAAGGGAAGTAAGCCTGGTGTGTCTTTCATCTGCTGCAGTAAGTTTCCTTGGCCGTCCACTGCATCTACGGTCCTCAATGTTGCCCGTTTCTTGTGCGTCTTCAAAAGAGCTTGGACAGCACATCTGGAAACCCCTGTCTGCCTTGAAATTTCTGCCTGGGAGAGACCTTGCTGATGCAGTATAACTACCTTCTGTCTTGCTGCTGTGCTCAGTTTTGCCATGGTGTATGACTTTTGATAGTAAACTCTTTCTTCAGCAATCTCACCTTGTTAGCTGAGTTTGGCTGTTCCTCACCCAGTTTTATTCCTCCTACATGGCTGTTTCTGTTTCAGTTAATGATTATGTTTCAACCTACATATTGAATTGATTATCATTAGCACCTGTTTGGTATAATTGTTTAGTCATACACCCGATTATATGCCTACAAAATCCCTGACTTTGTGCAAGTGCACCTAGAAGAACTGATGCTGTTTTGAAGGCAAAGGGTGGTCACAACAAATACAGCATTTTTTCACACCTGCCTAAAACATTTCACTGTACTGTATATATATATATATATATATATATATATATATACATATATATACACACACACACACACACACACACACAGTATATATAACATTTTATTTGACTGGAGCAACAGTAAAATGTGCCTTCAAGTGTGGAGTAAAGATTATTGAACTGTTGTGCTAATGTGTGAAAATTTTACACTCAGTCCAGACACATCTTTCATGTTATAATAGTCATGTGAAAAAATAAGTACACCCCATGGAAATTATTGTTGTTTTTTGACATATCTAGACAAGCAAACATTTGATCCTCTTAACCCTGTTGGGCATGGAGTTCACCAGAGCTTCACAGGTTGCCACTGGAGTCCTCTTCTACTCCTCCATGACGACATCACAGAGCTGGTGGATGTTAGAGACCTTGCGCTCCCCCACAGATGCTCAATAGGGTTTAGGTCTGGAGACATGCTTGGCCAGTCCATCACCTTTACCCTCAGCTTCTTTAGCAAGGCAATGGTCGTCTTGGAGGTGTGTTTGGGGTCATTATCATGTTGGAATACTGCCCTGTGGCCCAGTTTCCGAAGGGAGGGGATCATGCTCTGCTTCAGTATGTCACAGTACATGTTGGCATTCATGGTTCCCTCAATGAACTGTAGCTCCCCAGTGCCAGAAGCACTCATGCAGCCCCAGACCATGACACTCCCACCACCATGCTTGACTGTAGGTAAGACACACTTGTCTTTGTACTCCTCACCTGGGTGCTGCTACACATGCTTGACACCATCTGAACCAAATAAGTTTATCTTGGTCTCATCAGACCACAGGACATGGTTCCAGTAATCCATGTCCTTAGTCTGCTTGTCTTCAGCAAACTGTTTGCGGGCTTTCTTGTGCATCATCTTTAGAAGAGGCTTCCTTCTGCGAGGACAGCCATGCAGACCAATTTGATGCAGTGTGCGGCGTATGGTCTGAGCACTGACAGGCTGACCCCCCACCCCTTCAACCTCTGCAGCAATGCTGGCAGCACTCATACGTCTATTCTGCAAAGCCAACCTCTGGATATGATGCTGAGCACATGCACTCAACTTCTTTGGTCGACCATGCCGAGGCCTGTTCTGAGTGGAACCTGTCCTGTTAAACCGCTGTATGGTCTTGGCCACCGTGCTGCAGCTCAGTTTCAGGGTGTTGGCAATCTTCTTATAGCCTAGGTCATCTTTATGTAGAGCAACAATTATTTTCTTCAGATCCTCAGAGAGTTCTTTGCCATGAGGTGCCATGTTGAACTTCCAGTGACCAGTATGAGAGAGTGTGAGAGCGATAACACCAAACTTAACACACCTGCTCCCCATTCACACCTGAGACCTTGTAACACTAACGAGTCACATGACACCGGGGAGGGAAAATGGCTAATTGGGCCCAATTTGGACATTTTCACTTAGGGGTGTACTCACTTTTGTTGCCAGCGGTATAGACATTAATGGCTGTGTGTTGAGTTATTTTGAGGGGACAGCAAATTTACACTGTTATACAAGCTGTGCAACTCACTACTTTACATTGTAGCAAAGTGTCATTTCTTCAGTGTTGTCCCATGAAAAGTTATAATAAAAAAAATTACAAAAATGTGAGGGGTGTACTCACTTTTGTGAGATACTGTAGGCAAAGACCAGGCCTTTTCGAATAATGTGGTCTGGACAGATGAATCAAAGATAGAGTTGTTTGGCCACAGTAACAGCAGACATGTTTGGCACTGACCAAAGACAGCTTTTCAGGAGAAGCACCTCATACCAACTTTTTGCATCAGACGGTCTGATTTTGGGCTGAATTTGCTTGGATTATGGTTTGGGGTTGCTTCACTGCCTCAGGGACTGGACAGCTTGCATTCATTGATTCAACTATGAATTCTGCATCATATCAAAGAGTGCTTGAAGATAATGTGAGGCCATCTGTCCAAAAGTTGAAGTTTAACCAAAAGTGGACCTTTCAACAGGATAATGATCCTAAGCACACTAGCAAATCCACCAAGGAATGACTCAAAAAGAAGAAATGGAGGGTTAAGGAATGGCCTAGTCAAAGCCCGGATTTGAATCCCATTGAAATGTTGTAGGGGGATTTGAAATAGGCAGTACATGCAAAAAAACCCTCAAACATCTTGCAACTGAAAGAATATTGTGTGGAACAGTGGTCAAAAATTCCAGCAAGCCTGGTAGACAATTATGCAAAACACCTACAAGAAGTTATTTCTGCTAAAGGGGGCAATACTAGCTTCCGAGGCCAAGGGTGTACTTGGCAAATATGCCAAAAAAAAAAAAAAAGGCCAAAAATTTCCATGGGATGTACTTACTTTTTTCACATGACTGTAAGTGCAATAACAGCAATAAAACAGCAGGTCACTGAGTTAGCTGAATGAGTATTTTAGATGAAAAATTATTTAATGGTTTAAGCAAGTTGCAAAAGTATCACATAATGCCTTAAAACATATGGCTTAACCGGACTTGTATAATTAAATCAAAATAGAATACTGTACAAGAAGTAATTACTGGAATTATATTGTACGAATTACTTTTAATTTCCTCTTTAGTTAATGTCAGCTAGCATTATGGGATGATTGAGACCTCAACACTCTTGATTGGCTAGATTCTTGCCTCATTTATATTCAAAGGTCAGGGCTTACTAAATATCACAACCAGAATTTTTTTTTACACCCAGATTTAAATGATCGTTATACTGATTATTGATCCAACACTAATATTTACTGGTGTTTCCTGAAATTCTGCTTAGTTATAAACTTTCTTTTTTGGTACTTCACTAATTTCATCTCCAAAAGTATAGAAATAAATGTTTCTCAGTGAACAAACAAATTCAGGTAAATAGTAGCTGAGCAGCAGGGAGGGAGGGAGAGGGCAAGAGAGAGAAAGAGAAAGAGAGAGAGAGAGAGAGGGAGGACTCAGTGATGCTTAGTGAAGGCAGGAGATAAAACACCACAGGTGTTGGCCTGCCCTGTATAAGCAAGTGTTTAAATCACATATTCCCATGAACTTCTCGAACTCGACTAGTCCATGTATTCAAATATAAGACCACGAGCGACTGATGCCAGAGCTAAAGAGAGACCTGGCCACCTTGAACAAAAAGAGAAAACATGAACAGAGCTTACAGCATATGGTTAGTGTAATGTGGTTTGAAGTCTGCAGTTGTACACATGTCCACTTCCTCTCTTGCTTACATACACCCAGGTGAAGGTAGAAGATCAAAAAGCACAAGTGGATCACTTGATATAATGCAAAGATGAGTCAGCACACCACATTGTTGTAAAATCATTTTACGGAAAGTACAAAGGGTTTTTTTTTTTTTGTTTTTTTTTTTAAAGAATTTTTTTTAAGCACCGGATGTATAGAGTTTATGTTGCAGAAATTTTGCAAGGGGCTTTTTGTTGTTGGTACTTTATTCACAGAATACAATAGAACTAGGTGTGCCAGGTAAAATCTAAGCATCCATTTAGACTGATTCAGAATTAGAAAGGCTTTAATAAGACTTAACTTCAAATACTACACTAACGACAAATCTACATCATGAACTGATCATTTATTTTTCTAAAAATGTAATGATGCACCTTAACTTACATACCTGCACTACATTTCCCAGAAATAATGGCCTTCACATTGTATCTTCCTACTGGAAGTCCCCCATGCAATTCTTACCATACACTGTGTCAAGAGACTAATCATACTAAAGTTTAAAATTTTCCCTGCTGCACTAACTGAGCCTAATATACAGTGCCCTCCACTAGTATTGGCACCGTTGGTAAATATGAGCAAAGGCGTGGCCACTGAAGGTGACTTGTTTGATCATAGGTTTGGACTGTTAATAATTTGAATTATCTATGAAATCCATTACTGCTTTTCAATTATGTTTAAATACTCACACATTTGTGGATATGCCAAATTACAGAAAAGGGTAACAGTACTGGTGTGTTAAAAATGTGATCTATCTTGCTTCTTTGCTGAATTTAGATAGCACGTGTTAGGAACCAGACCAATTTAATAGCTGTACATTCTCTGTGGTTTATCACCAGATAGTCATTCCCCACACCACCACATCACACCACCAACTTACATTTTTTTCCCATCAGTGATAAGTTGGAGAGGAAAGCAATGTGCACAAATGTAATACCTGTGCACAAGTTTTCCAGATGTCAACACCTTGATTATATTATTGTTGCATCAGAATGGCATCAGAATTCAGTTATATTAATCCCAACAGTTTCTCCTCTTTACTGATCAAAATCGAAATCCCTGCTTCAGGAAGTTTCTTTTGTTTGAAAAGACCTTTATTTAAGTTACCTTTAAAGTGATGCATACATACAGTACACTCCTGGCCAAAAAAAAAAAAAAAATTCTAAATAGGCCAACCCGAAAATGGCAAAACATTAAGCTTTTAATGTCATCATGTCAAATCATAGGTCAGGAAATTAGCAAGAGTTAAACAAATAGATAAAGTAACTTCAGTTACTTCTAAAGTATGGGATAGTTTTCCCCATTGATTTCTTGAAATGTTTAAGCCTTATGGGTAAACTTGCTGAAAGCTTTTTATTTTATTTTCTTTTAAATTTGTACACCCAGACATGTTATTTAGAATTTTATATCAAACATTTTAATCATTATCATGATTTTACCTTCTTTACAAGAAGACTATGTAAGTGAATTTCTAGCTTTTCCCCAAACACTTCACTGCAGCAAAAGCAAACGAGCAAATGGTGGCACAGGAGGTCTCAGGAGTGCATTTGTTTAATTCTTGCTAATTTTCTGACCAATGATTTTTTGTTAAGACCATTAAAAGCTTAATATTTTACCATTTTGGGCTTGGCTCTTTTTTTTTTTTTTTTTTTTTTGCCAATGAAGTGTACCATATATGGTTAATTGTGGGTGTGTCTGTATTTAAATGAGCAGTGAAATGCACACGGGTGGCTACCAACAATTGGTATTTATTAAACTTGCTTACCTCTTCTTATGCATTTGATATATCCCAGTTTTATTGTGCATATGAGAATTCTAAAGTTTATACATGAGAATCAATTTAGAATATTTTCAATACAATGCTGATAAATGAGGCCCCAGGAGCTCTGATCAGCTACATATTAAACACACGTTGTTTTCTGCATTTGCATGTCAAGGCCCCTTTTCTGGAGCATAGTTTTTTTTTTTATGATGTGATTATTTGAGATGTCTGAAAGTTTCCAAATCACACTAGAAAGCTTGGGTCATTTGGAATAAATGTTTTGCCAACGGGGCTTGGGAATGTATAATTTACGAATGGTGAAACCATCATAAAATCTTTGTAAACACTCCAAGAAAACACACTAGGGAATGTAGCCTGGTTGGAGACGGGTGGGGGAGGCAGCAAGAGCACGAGCTCTCCTCCCTCTTCTTTCTCAATTTCAACAGCTATTTAGTTTTGCAAGACTGGAATAAAGCCACCTTCTTTTGATCCTCAGGTCGCTTGCTTAACCATTTCCCAAAAAGGTCTAGCGTGTGCAGTCTGAATGCCTGTGTACGTGGATACCGGGGTGAATTTTGACACCAGGACAATTTTTATTCCCTTGGGCCCCCTGTCTACTATGTCTTCTCTACCTTTACAGAATCTCTGCTTGTGCAAGGACATGTGGTTGGATTGTGAGCTGACAGCACGGAGTAACTGATGATGAAAAGTAAACTAGATGAACTAGAAAAGTGCCTGTGCAGCCACTGTACCATCACTGAGAATAGGATTGGTGTGGTTTCATTCTGGGGAAAATAAGAGCCGACAGCATGCAAGAAGGCAGCGATTGCTTTTAATCATGATGATTGAGAGTGAGCAAGAGAGTGTGAGTCTCTGTTGTAAAGACTAGAAGATGAAGTGGAGGTGTATGGGGGGGGGGGAAGAGGCTTTAAAACAAACACGGAGCCCACAGAGAGTCAGTCTGCCTGCCTCTGCTCTAGGTAGGGGGAAAGAAAGGCGAAAAAGAGGATGGAGAGCTTAAAGAGCAACAAGGGAATGAGGGGGGAGAGGCTGAAATTTGAGACAAAAAAAAAACATGGTTGAGCCGATACTGTAGACCTGATACTGCTAATGAATGTTTTACAGCATATGAGTTATGGGTAGAGTAGGCAGAGAAGTGTGTATATCTCAACTTACATACACAATATCCTGACAGACCAATTTCTGAGATTTAGCCATATCAATTAAATGGAATAAGAAGAAAAAGGACACATGAATTCAGATTTGTCAGTGAGAACTGCTAGCTTGATTAATATCGCTTGGGGGGGGAAAACTGCACATTTCTTTTCTTTAATTTCCCCACTCAAGTAAGTTGGTGTGCTAGTAATGGTTGTGAGGCCAGTATATTTAGTTAAATTTACTACCCAATACCACTCATGTAGCATACACACACACACACACTAACTGAATACACTATATATACTGTAAACATCCACTCCACAGCAGCTCATATCTTCTCCAGAACCTCCCTAAACACTAATGTCCCACACGTCCTCATTCATCAGCTAACAGCTAATGGCCAGGAATTCTGGTGTTTAGCGCTACGCTATTTGTTTAATAAAAATTTTTTTTTTAAAAAAAATCTAACTGCTAATGCCTGATAAACACATGCCTTTCATCTTCCATCAAAAAAAGAAATCTTGGACACTGAAAATATATCTTCTGTTACTGAACAGAAGTACTTAATGTTAATATTAGTTTACTAATTAATTTTTTAGGAGAATTCAAATCTGCACCTATACCACTAGCTGGAATGTTACCTTCATCCCATCTGTCCTCAGGGCCATTGGCGTCATCATCATGGGCAACACTGTCACCATCAGCTCCATCCATGGGGGTCCCATCTTCCTCCACGATATGGAGCTTATCTTCATCATCAGAGTCTGACTGGCCTTCCAGTACATTGCTGTAGTTACTCACTGCACAGAGAGAGAGAGAGAGAGAGACAAGAGAGAAAACATTAGAGAGAGGTGTTCATCAAATGGATGCAGTAAGGGACAAATACATAACCTTAGAGAATATATACACAGGAGGTTGTCCGAGTGAAGGAGTAACGAAAGAGCAGATTCACGAGGTGGAGTGCTGGATCAGGGCTGTCACCGGTTTGATTTTATTTGATAACAGTAAGAAAATGACTGTGTTATACTGTTTTTTTTTTTTTTTTTTTAGAAGGGTGAAGGGAATAGGTGGCCAGTATAAGTCAAAATCAATCAAAATGGTCGACAAGGTGTTGTCATTTTTTTCTACCTAGACTGCACCAAATTCCACCTTGTGCAGCCGGATGCCAATTAGACAACATCGCTCACGTTACAGTAGCAAACAAAACAGTGGAATATGAGAAGTATTCTTCTATTTATACCCTCCTTAGACAATGCTCTGTCAAATTTAGTTACTGCAGTCTCAGCTGTCAAATGTCACAGCCTGTCATCAGTATTAAAATCTTATTAATCCCAATGTATTTCATTCATTCTTCCATGACAGTTTTATCCTGATGGAGGTAGCAGAGGATTCGGAATCTATCTCGGGAACAGTGGGAGCAAAGCGGGAATAGACCCTGGATGGGATGCCAGTACATCGCAGGGCACCATGCACACACACATTCACACACTCATTCACACCTAGTGACAATTTTGGAATAGCCAATACACCTACTGGCATGTTTTGGGGAGATGGGAGGAAACTAGAGAACCAGGAGCAGTATATTTGAAACGCCATACAGGCAGTGACGTGATCTCAGGATTGAACTGGGGACACTGGAGCTGTGATGAAGCAACGCTTCCCACTGTACCACCATACCGCCTTGATTCTAGTGTAGCTTATCATATTTGACGCGCACTACATTTAATATCACAAGACTGATGTTACTTCTTATGGGAAAAGAGAAAAAGTGATCTTCCAAACTAGAATCATTTAAAGAAGCTATACAGACTGTGCGTGTGTGATCGTAATTCACTAAGAGCTGTTGTGTGTACATTTGTACCAATCACAACACAACAACCTGAATAAACCAAAATGCTCCTTACTTTAACAAAAACAAGGAGACTTATTAGTCAAATCTGGTTTGGTGGCATATGGTTGGATCAAATACCTGCAAACCTTGTAGGACTTGTTTAATCAGCTGAAGTCAGAGGGGTGATATATTCATCGTTTCAGCCTCGTGTTGGCCACAGTGTTGGAGACTGAGGCCACATGGGTGATTCAATGTATATCTTATGTTTATAAAGCAAACTGGATGAAATAACAGAACATTTGATAGCATACAAAATAAATTCAGGAAACTGCTGCAGTCCTGGTACCCAATATTCAGAGAGTACTAGTCTGTAAGTATGACTTCTTGACAACCAGCCCAGTGTTCCTTTATCATTCCACATCTGATCTCTGCCCTCACTGTTTCATACCATTAAATCTGTTTTGTCTTTTTAGAAAGATAAGACTAAGCAGCATTGATTTGTTGGAGCTGACCAGACGACCTTAATTAGCACTGCGTGTATGTGTATGCGTATGTATGTGTGCAGAAGTGAGCGTGCTTGGCTCAGCATGATGTGACATTCTATTAGAAGAGGGAATGATGGAGCGATAGCCTCACCTAACGAGTTCTCATTCGTTAAGGTAAGTGCTGGCTGAACGGAACTGGAACAGAGCTGGCAGCATAAATCACACTTAAAGAGTCTGTTTCGTTACCATCAGCAGTACGAGAAAGATGGAGATGTGAAGACGTAACATAAAATATATAATAAATTACATCCTGATATATCCTATGAGGTTCTTAGCCTGGTTTTTGAATATAAATTGTAGTGAAGCTCAGTCAAGAAAATAGGATTTGAACCCTGAACACTGCCAGAAAGATAATACACAACTACACATATTTGCAAATATACTCCAGTTCTTATTGTTAACCTGCCAGTCCTCCTGAGTTTAAAGCAACATGGAAGCATATGTGGAGCAATCAGAGGAGTTCACATGTTTACTAGCTCAGACAAACTCCCGATTCCTGTTTACAGAGAAAAGAGAACACTACAGTCAGGAAATGAGTGTGGATGTCTATAGTTCTGTGTGTGTGTATGAGAGAGAGAGAGAGAGAGAGAGAGAGAGAGAGAGAGAGAGAGAGTGAGAGAGAGAGAGTGAGAGAGAGAGAGTGAGTGTGAGTGTGAGTGTGAGTGTGAGTGTGAGTGTGAGTGTGAGTGTGAGTGTGAGTGTGAGTGTGAGTGTGAGTGAGTGAGATAACACTGTTCTGAGATAAGTGAGTGGGTGAGCCAGATAGTGTACATTCACCAAAACAGTTCCTCCCTAAAGATTATACCCTCCAGTCCTGCAGTCTTTCATTGGATTAAACTTGTGGGACATTTACTCACTTTGAGAAGAGTTAAGGTGTTTTCCCTTAACGTATCTTTCAAGGTGCATAAAAACATACAAATGCTAAAGTGTATTTTGATGATAGAAATAGAATAGAAAAGGTGTTAAAGAAAGAGTGTGTGAGAAACTGAAGTGTGCCAAAGCACCTCCATTTTTTTTACCCACCCCCTTCATCCCATCTCTCTTTTCCACTCATCTAAGTACCTCTCTCCAGCCCGGCCAAATCAATTTTCCTTTGAGAGGCGCAAAGTCAGCACAGGGCTTGGCTATGGAACTGAAACTCACACACACATACACCCGTCTCCACTGCTCGCCCTAATACATTTACATTAAGCTGATTTTGTGCTTTTTATCCCTAGCACTATTTTTCAGTTCTTTCTCCCACTCTAACCTAGACTCTTTTAATGCTGGTAACAAATCTGGCCAATCTCTACACTTGCCATCTTCTCCATCTCTTTTTTTCTTCTGTTCCGTTCAGATGAATCTGCAGGATTTAGTATGTTACTCCTCTTAATCATGCGTGCATGGGCTCTAACGTTCATACACATTAAATAACTAACACATCCACAAGAACGCAAAACTACATTTCCCATCAGGCAGTGCAGGCAAGGGGCACATAAAGTCTGTAAGATGGGGTGTGGGTGACTGATCCGTGACAAATTCTTGCAGGCTGAGTTACACTGTCATGCCTGAGAGCGTTCATTACTGCCTCTAGGAGCTACACGCAGGTGACTAAACAAACACTCGATAAGAGAAATGGCCAACATTAGTTTGGCGACAAACAGAGAGCGCTACACAGACCCAACGGAAAGCAGGGGTCATTAAGCATTGCATATATTACGACTAGGAAATGTTAAACACAAAACAAAGTGCCACTGTTGTTTTTTTTTTCCACAACATTGTAGAGGTGACTGCATCAGAGCAGCACTGTACACGTAAACCTGTATACTAATTTTGCATACCTGTTCAAGCACCAAATCTCATGTGGGAACCCTGCTATAAATAACACAGCTGTTTACTGAAAAACAGCTCTTGTTAGCATTATATACTGTACATCATCATTTATGCATCTAACGGTTTATGCTTTTATATAGATGCTTCAATGCTCATCAGGACGACCAAATCTAAAATCGCTGTTACTCCCTTCCTTTCCTCTTTAGCAGCTCTGATGCAGCCTGTTTTCCCAAAAGGCCTCAGTCCTGGGTTTGTTCTCTGAAGCTCCTAATGAAAGCCAACGCGAGTCTGTGCATTTCAGTTGCCCATTAAAGCCTGAGGCCTGCGGGTCGACACCTGCCACGGGCTGCCGATAAATGCCACCTAACCTGAGATCTGCATAATCCCACAAAGCGCCTGGTCACGCACAGACACACACCTCTAGAGAAAAAAGAACATACAGTGTCTAGACAAAGCTACTTGTATACTAATTATAAAACCACAAGATTATGAAGATGATTTGATTTATGCCATTTTTTCTCTTCAAGATAAAAGACACTGAAGACAGAAGAACAGACAAGGGGTACTGATTTGGCATTAAGATGTAAGTTGTGAGCTTTTGATGATTAAAATGTTAATTATTAGAATGATAATGAACCCCCCCCCCCCCCACCAGTCACAATGTCCTGTTTAGAAAGCTGCCCTTATTAAACTTTTAAATAACTGTTCAGTTAACCAGTTGATCTAAATCTATAGGTAGTCATACACCAACCCCAAAAGTAACCTCTTCCTCATTCCATTAAGAACCTTCATGTATGTTCAGATGATTTTAAAGGTGTGAGAGCAAAGTCTGATCCCATATCAGCAACATAATATGATGCTTAGTATTTCAGCATTTTATGTTTCTTTTGAGTTTATTAAAAAATATAATCTTTATTGTGCATATGAAGAGTTTGTTTCCAAAAAGCGTTATACACCGGATGCTCGCTTTATGCTTTTATCAACATAAGTAAATGCTTATGGGTCATTACGCATATATACTAAGTCTGGCAGCTTGCTTTACAAGCAAATTTGTTTGTTTAGGGGGTTTAGAAATCAGTTTCTTCGCGAAACACATTATCTGCCACACCTGTCGTTTTAACAAAGCTTAATACACAGTGCCTTGCATAAGTATTCACCCCCATGAACTTTTCCACACTTTGCAGGGGTACAACATGGAACTGAAATGGACTTAACTGGGATTATGTCATGAATCTACACAAAATAACCCATAATATTGAAACAGCAATATAAGGTTGGAAAGGTGTGTTTCAGGGACCATTTGAATGTGGAGTTTAAAAAACAACAACCTTTTGTTCTAAAAGCTGTACTCTGTAATAAGTACCTTAACAACCAAATTCTCAACTATATGCATACAATAGGATTCTGCTTCACTAGTAAGGAGTTTTGGAATAATGTACATGGAATAAATCGAAGGAATAAATGTAAATGATTAGCATTAACAGTGCACCATGGTTGAAATCAAACATATGGATGGTGCTGGACATTCTGCCAATTTTGATGAAAGCTGTAACAGTGTTCTTTGTTATAAATGCACTCAAGGTTATATTAACTAAACGAATAGTGAAATCACAAGCATTTAAATAGAATATCCTTTGACCTAATCATTCTGGACAATCCTTACACATAAGTGGCGATGCTATGGTTCACCTTTACAGCTCCACAGCAGTTGTGTTGAGTCTGCTGCTTGTAATAAATGTAGGAAAAGCTGACACACTGATGTGTCGCCATGACACATGCACTCTAAGTAAGTGTTATGATTGGACATTCCTGACATAGCATCACTCCCCAGGGCTGGAGGAGCATGCTCAGCACACTCCGCCTCGGCCCTCACCCGCCACTCACGTGCTCCAGGCTTATCTCTTAAACAAACACCCCATTTTCCCTCTGAAATTAACTCTGAGCCCTCAAACCCAAAATACTACAACGTTTATAATGAAAACACGATTATGAGCCATTATGGTTTTACAGGGTCCTCATGTCACTTCATGAAGGATATGAAGATGAAGCTGCAAATAAATTACCTCAGTTCCTGAGCAAAGAAAAAAAAAAGAAGCTCTGGAAAGCAGAGGTGAAACAGAAACCTTTCTGCAATTTACCCTTCATATTGTATTGGCATCTTACCAATGGACTTGAGGGTTATTTTGTATTTTTAAAAATTAGGCCTACTAGTCTTCTGTCTCACATTATTTTAATTTATTTAAGCACAGACATGTGTAAGAACTCTCATACATTTATGCAAGTACATTGCTAATGAAACTCTGTGTATCAACAAAAGATTATACAGTTGCAATCAAAATTATTCAACCCCCATTGCAAATCAGGTTTATTGTCAAAATTTACAGACTTTCAGCTGTTTGCAGTGAACACGTCAAACAAAAGCAATTGAAATAATTCAACACAGCGAATGCTTCAAGTGGTTTCCGCAAATTCAACTGAAAATGCAACTTATAATGACTTCTACAGTCTCAAAATTATTCAGCCCGCTGAATAGAATCCTTCACAACAGCACAAGTATACAAAACAAGAGTTGTCTCAGGCTCCCCTGATGCAACTAATCAAGGGCTTCCTTAGTTGCACCAGGTGTCCTTGAGCTGGAACACAATAAATACCTGAACTGGCTAGGGGTTTGATGAGTGTCACATTTGACTGCGTGTTAGAAATATGGCTAAGTCAAAGGAATGGTCCAAAAAGTTAAGAGAAGAGATCGTCGCCCTTCACAAACAAGGAACAGGATACAAAAAGATAGCGAAGGCACTGAATGTTCCTAGAGACACTGTTGGAAGCATAGTTCGCAAGTTCAAAGTTAAGGGAACAGTGGTTACACTACCTGGACGGGGCAGAAAAAGGAAGCTATCAACGGCTGCAAGCAGATATCTGAGAAGGCAGGTTGTGAAAAACCCTCGTGTGACTGCAAAAGAACTGCAGCTAGACTTGGTGGCAACAGGAACTGAGGTTTCAGTGAGCACAGTATGGCGCGTACTAAACGCAGAAGGTTTCCATGTCAGAATAACATAACACATGCTTCTGTACTGCTGCATCACAGGGCAGCGGAAGAAGGTGCCATCTGCCCTCTTCTGCATGCAGCTCACAGATGTCCACAACTGGCTAGTGTTGCTGTGATTGGTGGGGGAGAGAGTATGCCATCACTCCCATCCAGACAGCATGACCAGTTTTGCTCCCTGGGTTCCCAGATGGCTGTCGCATTCAAACTCGTGATCTCCCAATGATAGGGTGAACGCTTTTCTGTTGCGCCAATCGGGATCCCCTCAAATGTAATCTTTGAAGGAATTTGACAGCCCTACTGCACAGTAGCACAAAGGGTAGAAATGAAGACACACCCTTTACTCCTGCTATACACAAACACTCCCACAACACACAATTCACAAATACATACAGAGAGAGAGAGAGAGAGAGAGAGAGAGAGAGAGAGAGAGAGAGAGAGAGAGAGAGAGAGATACATTTTATCTCCTATATTCAAAACACATGATGCCACAAAAAGGAGAAGACAAACACAGCAAACCCTTCTGAATACGTTTGCTCTTTGCCATATACACCATTACTTCAGCTTGCTTTGGTCCACACACACACATACACATACATACACATACAAGTATGCACACATACACACACTGACACACACAGTCACAGTCACAAAGTAAACCACATCCCCACCCGGCATTTTTTCTTTCTGTCTCTCTCTCTCATACACATATTCTCTAACCACAAGAAGACGGAACCATCACATCAAACAAAAGCCAGTCACCACACACACACACACACACACACACACACACACACACACACACACACACACACACACACACCCACCTCTGTGTCAGCTATTTAAGCTGTGTTTTTCAGAGAAATGTTACTTCAGTTCATGTTCTGTTTATTTTTAGTGGCATACAGAGGGATTGAATATGTTTCCTGCAGGACAGTGGTGCAATATAAAATACAAGAGAACATTCTAAAGGACTGTATAAAGTGCTGAACGTGTGCGCAGTATAAGACAGATGGAAGCACAGTACACAGTTCACATTGCACAATAATTACACAAAATACCATGAGGATAAACTGGGCAGCACGTATTAGATCTTATACCACAGCAATGTTGAATTAACGACTCGTGAGGAGGTGATTGATTTTCTATAACAGCAGCTCTGACAGTAGTTCTGGCTGTAATTTAAATAACAAGTTAATATTAATGCGATCGTTCTAATTATTGTTTCTATAGTAACAGCTCATTCATTGGGACTTACATGGCGGACGCTCCACATATTAAAGCTTTCCATGGGGAGGAACATTGTAAGTATAAAATAATTTTTTTATGCCCTGGCGGGTGTTGTTATTTAACAAAGAAAAATCTAGACTCACTGAGTCTGACGTTTAAATGCTGACGTTTTCTGTTAGGACATGTTCAGTTAAAATGTATGGAATGAGTCTCCGGTGTCAGCACTTTGTAATCACAGCGTTTTTGTTTTTTTTGTCTTATTAACTTCAGGAGTTTATATTGTAACTTTATGGTGTAAGTGATAACAGGAGCTAATAACCTGTCTTGTGGATGTTCCACAACATTAAATACAAATCTTAATGGTTAAAAAGCAAGACATCATTCAAAAACTGTTCAAAAACATAACATTTGTAATAATTGGTTATTACTGTATTACTGTGGTATAAGGGGAATAAAACACTTTGGGTCATGCTGTTATAGGAAAATAACCCACTTTGGGGTGGTTAAAGTGTCACACCACCCCAACGTAAAGTTATAAATGTACAAATAAACGTACCATATACCATTATAATGGTATACAGTAAGTAAGAAGATGAAGGTGTGTAACTGGGTGTGGATGGGAGTGCTTTATGCAGGTGTTCGGTTCAGGAGGGTGTCGAAGTGGTCTTGTAGCACGCTCACTTCATATTGGTGTATTACTGAACTGCAAAACCTACACTGGCCTCTAGGAGACGCTTTATTCCCAGGAGACAGAACTGACGCAATGGTGACAGATAATGCAGTACTCGACTCAGTATCCTGCTGCGTGCTGCATTTGACTCTCTTCACTGCTCTCACTGTTTACCAAGTGGATAATGTTATTTTGTTCCAATAACATAATGAGGGATGTGACCTGATGCTGTGTTAGAAAGCCTGCGGTGAATGGTGAAAGCTGCATATAGAAGAGAATGACTGGTAAAAAGGAAAACCTAGAATAGACATTCTCATCTAACATTCTCTCTCTCTCTCTCTCTCTCTCCTCTTATAGCTTACTCTAACTAATGGTATTAGAAGACATGTGCATAATTATCCAGTGAAAGGTAACTGGTGTCAACAGGTTACTCTTACTTTTTTATCCTCGTACTAGGTCCAATTTAAAAACAAGCCCTGGCCCAAATAGGAACCAACCCAAGTAAAATTTTCACCAACTAGTAATGACATCATTCTGGTGTGCAAAGACTAACATGGACAAAGCGAACACCATCACTTCTAATGTGCTAATTAGTGACATAAAGACAAACCTCACTGAAGTCTGTTTGGGCTGTAATAATCATGTACTGCCATGGCATTTGGGAAGTTGCTGAGTATTAAAACGGCACATGTACATGTGACGCAGGATGTGTAAACAATCAGCAACAAACAGTGCTGCTGGCTCCACCACTGAAAACCGTTAGTTCGTGTTGGTACTACTCTGAGCAAGAGCAGGACCCAAAAAAACATTCAACTGGTACTTTTGTACAGGTACAGCACGGGTGGTTTTCTGGTGCCAAAACTCTGTGCAGTGGGAAAAGTCCTTTATATACACAGGAAATGTTAATGCTATTGTTCCAACTGTAAATAAAAGCATTATTGTATATAGAGGTGAAAGAGGATATCTGTGTGTGTGTGTGTGTGTGTGTGTGTGTGTGTATTTTGAGCTAATCTTGTTCGGCTAGACTGAGCTCTTCTAAATAAGGCCAGAGAGTGCGATCATACCTGCGCTATGATAACAGAGCCAGAGCTTCATCTGTGCTGC
This sequence comes from Cranoglanis bouderius, assembly GCA_023630585.1. Classification (NCBI taxonomy): domain Eukaryota; kingdom Metazoa; phylum Chordata; class Actinopteri; order Siluriformes; family Cranoglanididae; genus Cranoglanis; species Cranoglanis bouderius. Next base: position 7,944,502 of record CM042562.1, on the reverse strand, counting down.
AGTGCTGACTCGGCTCTGTTTACGTTTGAGGTGAGACCAGCCCCATTCACGGGCATAATGCTCCAAGCGTGTGCGCACACACACACACACACACACACACACACACACACAGTGAGAAAAAAAGGGTAAAGTGTAAGTGACTTACATGGTTAAAGAAGTGTGTCAGTAAGAGTTCTCTGGATGTGTACATTAGCCAATAAGCTATGGGAGGTATGTTACTTTATCATTGCTTTATCATTTTATCACCATTCACAGCTTACTTTCTATCTTCTGTTTCTCTCTCTCTCTCTCTCTCTCTCTCTCTCTCTGTCTCTCTCTCTGTCTCTCTTTGTGTGTGTACTATGCTGAAGGTAAAGTGAGGAAACATCTGCCATGCCTCCTGGTCAGTGTGCACTACCTGTAGGCATGCTTGATTATCTGGACGCCCCCTTGCCCAGTTTCACTACTGCTTTTCTCTCTCTCTTTCAGAATCACTTTCTGTTTGTGAATTCCCCGTATAACGTGGCAGTGTTTTATGTTTTAGCATAGCACACAGGCATGCTGTAGTATCTCAGAACAGAAACCAGCAGAACAGCAACCATGATTTTTGGACTTATTTATTAATCATATTTGACTGTGATATCAGATAATGAAAGGTGAACAGCTGGGTAATGTTACAGATATTATTTCTGATTGACAAGGTAAAAAAACAAGCTCCCCATCCGTGTATTTATTTGGGCACACTGTGGGCATTTAAGTACTAATGTAGAGCATGTATTAATGTACTCTAAGTACTAATGTAGAGTATTAATGTTGATTAATATTTAACATTTTAAAGATAAACTAAAGATACTGTAACATACCTATGGAGCAGTCTTATTTCAATTGAAAGACTTAAACATTTAAAGAATAGAGGCTTGCAGTTATTTAATTATTATTTAAAATAATAAGGTGCAAGTTACCAATTTTGCGTCCGAATAAATGTGATTATTGTGATTTCACTCACATGCACAATAATCATGAATATTACTGTCATTATGAAGCAGTTAAGAGGGAAAGCCCTGGCACGATCATAATTTATAAAATTAGCACTGGCAATGACATAACCAACCTGACTAGTGAGAATACACAGGAACCAACACACACACCTGTGTTAACAGGAAATGGGGAATTCATCCCACCATATGCACATACTGTATAAGCAACAGGCATTTTAATGAATATGTTTTATATATTTTTCTTCTATTTTCTGTCTTTCTGGTGTTCACTCAGTTGTTTGATTCACTTAGAGTCTCTTTCTTCCCCTTTACTCTCTGACTGTGAAGAGACTCAGTGAGGAAAAAGCAATCTATTTATAGGTTTCCTTTCCTGTGCTTTTTGTCATGAATGTATACCCATATCTGTGTTACACACACACATACACACACACACACACACATACTTGCACACATACACATATACACACTTCAGCGTTTAAGCTGTAACTCCTGACCACTACAGAGGGCAGAAATGGGCAATAAACGACTGAATAAGTCAGCAGAGCTGTTCAGTCTAGACATGTCTGAGTTGCCCATCCAAACCACCGAATACTAACAAACAGGCCGAGACTACTTACACACTGTTGCTGACACATACACATACACACACACACACACACACACACACACACACACACACACACACACACACACACACACGCGCGCGCAAACAGTTCTGGTGGTGTCCGTTATGAGGTAACTAGGAAAGCTTGGTTATTCACACTGCTGTGTGTGTGTGTGTGTGTGTGTGTGTGTGTGTGTGTGTGTGTGTGTGTGTGTGTGTGTGTGTGTGTGTGTGTGTGTGTGTGTGTGTGTGTGTGTGTGTGTGCATATGAGCGTGGGCTTGTAGGGCATTTCCCCAATACCACGCCAGGTGAGCTGAGTCAGACAAAGAAAGGAAAACAGAAGTGTAAGCAGAGTGAAGGCTGCTTTACCGGAGGAAAACACACTGTTTTGAGCCGGCATGTTCAACTGATTATGTTTTTTCATAAATTCCTCACTTATTTTATTATTCTCAGTGCTTTAAAATAGAACTATTATCTCTCCTTTTTAAACACACATCTGATACAGAGTGGTGTGTGTGTGTGTGTTTTATGTTCACATGCACAAGCAGTGGAGTGGAGGAGTGTGTCAATATGCTTGATGTACTCAGTGTGTGTGCGCATATACGCATATGGCCTACATAACCAGGCTTATTAATAATATGTGGGCCATTATGGACAGTTGTGTGTGTGTGTGTGTGTGTGTGTGTGTGTGTGTGTGCGTGTGTCAACCACACACATGCTAACATGGATAAATATATCTTACTCACACCTGTATGTTTAAACTGAACAAACAGCTGCAGGTTCTTGGTTATAGGTCTGCATGTAGAGTGTTTTCCAGACTGTAAGAGCCTTCAGCATGAATTTCCCTGTTCAAACACTATTCAAATATTCATAATATTCACCTATTCAGAGACAAAAATGCTTCTGATTGTTTAAGATTTCATTCAGTCGCCTAAATGACATCTATTGAAACGCCTGTTTTCTTAACTTTTTGGATAAATGACCCATTGTGTTGCTTGATGGGGGACACACCGGTTCTGAATAAATGCATGTCATCGTTGGGAGATCATGGCTGCTTCTCAATTCTAACAACGCAAAGGACGGACTTGCGCTCTCGTTAAGACCGATCTTGCCAGGCTAGCTTGAAAGAACGAACTCGGAAGGACAGGAGGACACAGAACGCATCTTTGCAAGAATTGAGATGTGCTGCGAGCTTCCTGTTGTGTAATGGACCGTCCCAGCACATTTCTAGTAGCGGGACAGGAGCAGCGTCTCTTCAGTGCTCTCTGAGTAATATGTTTCAGCTGGTTAATAGATTTACTGTTAACTGGCTGATTAACCAAAAGTTATTTAAGCATGATTTAATGTAGTAAGCTCTCTTGTTTGCAACTGTGACCTCACGTTAAATAAAAACTAAGTTAACGAGTTTACTGTTACCTCAGGATGGAAGCTAGCGTAGATTGATTATATTACTTCTGAGGGATACATTCGACTTTTCAGCAACCTCATATATGCAGTATCTCACAAAAGTGAGTACACCCCTCCCATTTTTGTAAATATTTTATTATATCTTTTCATGGGACAACACTGACGAAATGACACTTTGCTACAATATAAAGTAGTGAGTGTACAGCTTCTATAACAGTGTAAATTTGCTGTCCCCTCAAAATAACTCAACACACAGCCATTAACCGCTGTCTAAACCGCTGGCAACAAAAGTGAGTACACCCCTAAGTGAAAATGTCCAAATTGGGCCCAATTAGCCTTTTTCCCTTCCCGGTGTCATGTGACTCGTTAGTGTTACAAGGTCTCAGGTATGAATGGGGAGCAGGTGTATTAAGTTTGGTGTTATCGCTTTCACACTCTCTCATACTGGTCACTGGAAGTTCAACATGGCACCTCATGGCAAAGAACTCTCTGAGGATCTGAAAAAAAGAATTGTTGCTCTACATAAAGATGGCCTAGGCTATAAGAAGATTGCCAACACCCTGAAACTGAGCTGCAGCACGGTGGCCAAGACCATACAGCGGTTTAACAGGACAGGTTCCACTCAGAACAGGCCATGCCATGGTCGACCAAAGAAGTTGAGTGCACATGCTCAGCATCATATCCAGAGGTTGGCTTTGCAGAAGCGACGTATGAGTGCTGCCAGCACTGCTGCAGAGGTTGAAGGGGTGGGGGGTCAGCCTGTCAGTGCTCAGACCATATGCCGCACACTGCATCAAATTGGTCTGCATGGCTGTCATCCCAGAAGGAAGCCTCTTCTAAAGATGATGTACAAGAAAGCCCGCAAACAGTTTGCTGAAGACAAGCAGACTAAGGACATGGATTACTGGAAACATGTCCTGTGGTCTGATGAGACCAAGATAAACTTATTTGGTTCAGATGGTGTCAAGCGTGTGTGGCGGCAACCAGGTGAGGAGTACAAAGACAAGTGTGTCTTGCCTACAGTCAAGCATGGTGGCTGTGTGTTGAGTTATTCTGAGGGGACAGAAAATTTACACTGTTATACACTGTACACTCACTACTTTACATTGTAGCAAAGTGTCATTTCGTCCGTGTTGTCCCATGAAAAGATATAATAAAATATTTACAAAAATGTGAGGGGTGTACTCACTTTTGTGAGATACTGTATTTCAATCTAAATCATATATCAAAATCATTGTTTTTAGATGCATATTTTGATTTATTTAGATTATTGTCGTAAAAGAGTTGTTAAAACTACATGTAAGGGTCAGGCTTCCATCATCCACAAATCTGCCTGTGTCTCTGGGTGGACGAAATGGTATCAATCACAGCGACACTAGCCAGTCGTAGTCTTCTGTGAGCTCATTTGACGCTGCATGAGCAGCAGGCCGAAAAGATGTGGTTGGCTGGCTTCATATGCCTCAGAGAACACACATGTTTGCCACACCTCTATGGCTGGTAGCTGTACATGTGATACATGTAATTATTTCATTTCCAGTAGACACCTGCTGTGCTGAAATACAACCTACTGTATATAGAGTAGCGCAACTGCAGCAGTGTAAATTTATAGACGTGCTAACATTATAATTCAAATTAAATGCAACTCTTGGAATGGAGAGGAATTTGACTAGCTCTAGTATAAATTCATACAGGTATTATATTGTTATTTTATCACTATCACTATCACCTATTGTTTAAGCTTCATCGGCTGTAAATAAATAGCTGTAAATTCTACCTACAAAAAACTTTGCCACTTTTTTCTCTGACCTGTGAACCCCACCAGGTTTCGTTCTGTATGACCGATCTAATGATGTGATGTGCTGCATTAACAGTACAGAGCATCAGCACACCGTAAATCAGGGACGATGAAACAAACTACAACACAGCGTGTAAACACAAATCAGACCCTGTGAGACGGAATAAATGTGGCTAAAATGGACAAGAGACAGCAAGATAGAGGACTAGGACAGGGAAAGGCATGTACAAAAACTGCTAATGACTTAAAAAGACAAAGCATCGTTGTCAGAGACAATGCACATCTTTACTGAGAGATCGGGCTTGAGGCAAGACACTGTCACACACTCTCTGCCTCACTGAGCAAAACAGAGAATGGGTGGGGGGGGTGAGGACAGAGACAGGGGAAAGAGCGAAGTAGGGGAAGACAGAGTGAGAGCAAAAGAAGAGAAGACGTGAGAGAGGAGAAAGTGGGAGGAATGGCGAGTGTTTGCGTGTGCACTTGTTTTTAAAGGTCAGATCTCATAAAGACGAGTCAGACAGCCTGACACTTAGAGACGCGGAGAGACACCGCAGGCAGGCACACACACACACGCACGCATGTTCACATACACGTGCATATGTAGGCAAATAAGCACGCACACACAAATGCACATAACCCCTAGCAGTATGTGTTTTTACTTTCTCTTTTAGAGTTCATTGCTGAAATCTTCTACTTGTCAGATCAGATGGTCAGAAGCAGCAACACACAGCAGACCTCTGTGATCTGATCTCATTACTGCTCGTATACAACATCTCATTATACTCTTATCTCATTATACTTTTATATACAGTAACTCACTGACTGACAGTCTTTTTTTCTTTACCTCTCAGCTAGCCACACACACACACACACACACACACACAGAGCTCAATCAGGCAGTGTGTGTGTTTGGTGAAACAGGGTAGTAAAGGTGTGTAAAACTAACTAGGCTTGAGAAATAGGCCAGTATATTGGGGTCAATCTTGGAGATAGAGACAGAGAAAGCAGCACTGTAACTAATTAAAAAGGTTGACAAAGGTCAGCTATCTTTCTTTTCTTTGATCAATGTGAGTGAATTCCTCTCCTTAAACACGCACGCATGCCGTGTGTGAGTATGTGTGTGTAAACCCTCTAGTCATTATCTATATAATCACATAATACAAAATGGCTGATTTTAAAAATAGCTGTCGCTGTGGACTCTCTGCTGGAAAATGAGAAAAGTGTCTTTACTGGTATGTATCACACGTAACCTACAGTGGAGACACTGGGGACCTGCCTGGTTTTGTCCCAACTATTTCTGAGTAAAATATATGATTTAATAGCTTGTAACACAAACCGATCCAAAACTCTCTGAAAAATCACTTAAGCTGTAATCAGGGTGGTATCTGTAAGAAAACATCTTTATGTGACAACCTTTGCAAGTTTCTAGGTTTCCATTCCTGAGAAACCAGATGTTTGTTTCACACAGTGATATGATCACATTATTGCAACATTAATTTATTTTTAGAAACTACAATCATGACATTGTGGCATGTGCATATATAAAGTGAGTTTTTATACCTGTTGTAGCTGTCATTATACTGGCCAATTTATTTTAATCAGCCTGTGTAACGGTGCACTCTGGTTTACTTTTTTGTGTGTAGTGTGTAGGTGATGTGATTTGCAGCAACTAAAAAAAAAAAACTTTCCAAAGCAGCAATCATTCCGTGATTGCTGGAAGTGTTTTAAAAAGCAGGTTACAAGGGAAGAGTCTCTTTTCCACGAGACACACTTGAGACAGATCAGAAAAAGAAAAAGAAAAAATTCTTCTTTACTGCAAATTAGTCCAGTCTTGTTAACCAAGCATGTTTTCTAAATCAGATATTAAATTATTAATATTAATATAATTATGTATTTATCTTTAATCTTTCATAAAGTTCCACCTGTGAAATTTCTTTTATACCACTTTTATTCCTATCTTTATGAGGTATTTTGATTGACTTGTGAGTTACTGTAGCTAAATAATTAATATTCCTACACCTACCACTATTGCTAACTTCAACCTCAGTCAGCAAAAAGGAAATCTTTTGGCTCTTTTAGCTTTTCAAATAAATGAATGCAATGAATTTGTAAACGGGTCCTGGTTTTTGATATCTGGTTTAAAATGATAAACATTCATTCCTTCACCAGCCTCGCTCATCTTTTCTCTCTTTCTCCCTCTCTTACTCGATCAGATCTCTCTCTCTCTGTCTCTCTCTTTACTGAGAAATTGGAAAGCATAAACTTCTCTGTCCTGAAGACTTTCCTGTGTTGATAAACTTCGCAAAGCACCATGATTGTTACCAAGCGCTTACAATCAAAACTCCTTCCATTAATGTTAAATGTTTCCTAACAAAAACTGTCACATCAACGATTTTACGTTGTTAAACAACACGTTTTCTGTTTATTACTAGGCTTAGATTATGTGGCGCATAAGTCCCTGTGTATGAGCTCTTACTACAGAAACAATAATGTATTAGAACAAGCGCATTAATATTAACCTATTGTTCATGTACACAGCCAAATACCTGTGCTATTATACAAAAAAATGCACACTTCTGACAAATCAGATTCGAGCATTCACACGCACTGTGGTGTTTGAGTGTTTATGATATTTTGTACATTGATGTAATGAATCTTCTAATCTTTCTATTTTCCACATCACTATTTAAGGGTGGGGCTAGCAGCGGAGACCGCAGATTCTACTGTTGTTTGAAAAGGGAGAGAAATGAGCTGTGGAATGACGAGGTGCTGATATGATTTCAACCAACATAAGCTGGTTAACTAAATGGCCAAAAAATAATAATAATAATAATAATAAAAAAAAATAAAAAATAGTTTAGCCAAGCATGTCCATGGGGGATTTAACAATAGTGTAAACACACCAAAATTATGATGTCATATTTTCATTGCACTCATGCTTCCTCCAGTTTTGGGTTTTGAATATGCAGTGTAAACAACATGCATATAAGTTATATTATATACAGTATACACCTGTACTACTTAGTACACACATACACACACTATATTCTCAGCTAATTCTATGTGACCCTCAACACAGCCCTTCCTGTGCAAGATTGTAGTGTGCACACATAACACTCATTTCTCAGTGGGTGTGGGTGTGTAGTGTCCTGTATTTTAGTCTGGAGGTCCTTAGGCAGATCAGGAAACCAGAACACACCGGCTTTTAATAAACACAATGGGTATGACGCAGCTCTCCTGAAAGGTGTGTGTGTGTGTGTGTGTGTGTGTGTGTGTGTGTGTGTGTGTGTGTGTTCATCTGCGTGTCTAGTGTGTGACTGATGGCCAGTTTGTCCCCGAGTCTACTTAACCTCAACAAAAAAAAAAAAAAACAAGGCAGGAAGAGAGAAAAAACAGAATAACAGAAAAAGGTATATGTAGAGGTAAATGCTTCTGAACTGGGCTTTTTAAAACTATAGCCCTTAAAAAGTAGAGTAACTGTACAGGCCAGCTATATAAAAACAGCCAACAAAAGCATAAAGTTGACGTGTATTATTAAAAAAAAGACAATGCTAGAAAGACCAAGCCTGCACTTACACAGTGAGCTCAGCCTATAGGGAAATGAAATTTTTAAGGAATCTCGAGCACTCCTCTGCTCATTGGGATAATGACATTTGATTTTTGTAGCTAGGCAACACTCCCATATGTGACATTTACCTACCAGGCCAAATAACGTGCCTTATGGGAACACACACACACACACACACACACACACACACACACACACACACACACACACACAAACATTGTGTAAAGTCAGCCTGGGTCTAGACTTTCTCCTGGATCAGATTTTCTGCCTTACATTCTGCAGAATTTGTGAAATGGTGTCTACAGATCAAAATGGATAACCGAGAAGGATTCAACTTACAAAGCTAATTAACAAAGCTAACTATTCAACTTACTAAGCTAATTAACAAACTAACAAAGCTAACAATCAAACTAACAAAGCTAACTATTCGACTAACAAAGCTAACAATCAAACTAACAAAGCTAACAATCAAACTAACAAAGCTAACAATCAAACTAGCAAAGCTACCTATCAAGCTAACAAAGCTAACCAATAAACTAACAAAGCTACCTAACAGCCATTGCAAAATTTGACACCCAACATTCCTTATAAATGTTAAATAAATGTCTAGAAAGCTTCATCATTTCATTATTAGCCTTAGATTATGTAGAATGTCCACTATACTATGAATGAGTTGTTATTATTGAAACAAGTGCATTAATATAAACCTATGATCTGAAATGGCCAGAACTATCAAAACTAGCCATGCTGTTATAGAAAATTAATCCACACCTTCACGGTTTATAGCACTCCAGTATATAAATATGTGTAAAGAATTGGCCGAATTAATCAGTCTACCAAATCTATTTAACCATCTAGAAGCTTCTAGAAACTTCTGGACTGTCCACAATTACTTCAGAATTACTTCAGACTCTACATGTATCAATGAGGTACAGCGCAATAGCAAGTTTACTCCATTTGCAATGCTTCTTACATGCACATTTACAGCGTTTAGCACCCAGCCACTCACACAAGTGTTTTGTAAGTAAAACATGGTCTAAGAATACTATCAAGTTAAAACCCTGTTCAGGAGGAGTTAGTACACTGAGTTTGAACAGCAACAAAATACAGTACATCATTTATTTTTATTATCAATTTTTCTAATTAGTGTTCGTTTGTTAATTAGTGCTTAGTGACAGTGTTCATTCCACCACCTGTGTGCCAATACAGAGTCGAGTCTTAATAATCTTCTTCTCAAATAACAAATCAGGATGAATGCAACTCTCCGGCTCCCCAAGGACGAGAGAAGAGAGAAGTGAAAAAACACAAGGCCTGTTTACTGACACTTGGCCTAACTCACACTGGTCTTCAGTTCATTCGGGAGCGACAGCTCTTTAATTTTGTTTATTCTCCCCATCCATCACAATTTAAATACACACTGCCTCAACCTTCAGCCAGTCACACACCGCTGACAAATTATGTCAGTGAAACTGCCTTGTTCTTTGATGTACCAGGACGAATGAAGAATATTGGAAGTAAAGATAAAAAAGCACAAATATAGACAGTTTCTATTTGAGAGAGAGAGAGATGTCTGTACCTGTTCAAGACCAACATTTCTCTGCAGAAGATGCTCAGGATATTCCACTACTGGCTGTAAGTGGAATATCTTGGGCATAACACATTTATGACAATATCATAAAGTAGTGTAACACAGACCTAAAATAACTGTGACTGGTGAACCAAGACTTCCTTTGATAAAGAAGTCTTGAGAAAATGTTCTTATTCATCAGAAGATCTCTGTATGGCATTGCTGGGTGTGCTGAGCACTGAACACCACTGTGTGTGAGCGCAGTGATTAAAACAGAGCATCCTATGTCTGACTCTGCTTGGTGTCCCATCACACACACACACACACACACACACACACACACACACACACACACACACACACACACACACACACACACACACACACACACAGAGACAGAGTACAGAACTGTCTTTGCATTCCCCTCTCGTGACACGGTCACAATAGTGGAATTTTTGCCAGACTTTATCTGAAATAATCTGCTTCCTGGGTCATGACTTCCTGTTGAACTTCATTTGACCTGAAATGTTTCCCATCACATGACAGACCACAGCATTGCAGTGCTTAAAAGGGGTTCCTGCAACCTCAGCTCTTTCTCTCTTGTTGCAAATTACAAATAGAGCTAAATTGTAATTGTCCACTCTGGTCAAAATTTAAGCTTATTATATCACATCTCTGCTGCTTTTAAAAGTATTCAATAATATTTTAATATAAAATATATAAATATTTATATATTGACAACTGACATATCAAAAATATGATTTGAATATTAATAGTAAAAACATTGCTGGCGTAGCAACAGAGATTTTTTCATACATACTGTAGCTGTTAGCTAATAGCAGTTAACAAAGCCACTGTTAGAAATCCACCATTATGGGTTACAGTCATGGCTACTGTCATAAACAAGCTGTCATTTATAACCACGTCCAACATACCATCGTTTGATATGAACAAAGAATGTCGCAATGGCATGGTGATGTGATCTCGACAGCTAGCGAGTCTATAGCGAGCGATAATATTTGAGAAATACAATTTAAAGTGGGTAAAAACAGTGTAATTTGGATGATTATGTTTTTAGGTTACTTGCCCCTGTGTATATATGATACATTGAACCTCAACATCAGCTCATGTTTCTTGAAAAATATTTTTTTTTAAATATATTAATATAGAAATATAGAATATTACAAATTTCAGTCCACCATGATTACTTTAGTAGCACACCTTAGATGATGAAGTTAAAGCCAGGAGATTATTAAACTGTTCAGCTAACCCGCTATTACGCTACGTCAAAAGCTTAAAATGGGCCGTGGTTGGGTCTTTCGGCAGGACAATGATCCAAAACATGCATCAAAATCAACACAAAAATGGTTTACTGACCACAAAATCAAAGTCCTGCCATGGCCATCCCAGTCCCATGACTTGAAGCCCCATAGAAACCCTGTGGGGTGAACTGAAGAGGACCATTGACCTCAACATTTGAAGGATCTGGAGAGATTCTGTATGGAGGAATGGTCTCAGATCTCTTGCCATGTATTATCTAACCTAATCAGGCATTATAGGAGAAGACTCAGAGCTGTTATCTTGGCAAAGGGAGATAGCACAAAGTATTGACTAAAAGGGTGCCAATAATAGTTGCACACCTATATTTAACACCTATTCCTATAAGTTTTTTGATAAACCTGTTGTTTGTTTGCAATTGTTTGATATCCATGAGAGCAGAGTGTTTTTGTGATTTTTTTTTAAACAAAAGATCAAAAGGTTAAACAATAGAGACAATTTTTCACAGCCTTCTTTGCTCATATTTACCAAAGGTGCCAATATTAATGGAGGGCGCTGTACACTGTACACACAACATACATCCCTCCCAATAAGGAGTTTATGTAGCTTCTGTATTTACATTCCACAAAGTCCTCCTCTGGGGCTACTGAGAGGGACCGGAGTGTGTGTGTGCGCACACACACACACATAAAAATTAAAGACAGCACACAGGCAAGTGTTCTGTCAGTTGTAATACATTACAGTGGAGTTATATAGCTGTCATTCCCAAGTATTAGATAAAAAAAAAAACATTCTGATACAAGCTGACATACATAGCTTGTACCAGAGGTGTGTGCGGTTAATTGGATGTGCTCCGGGACGCCCGAAAAATTCCGAGCTCCCACATGCATCCAAGTGACTAGCTTCCATCCCTCCGGGGCGACCTGTCCACACACCTAATGATCTCTTTTTCACAAGCGCCAAAAGCGTCTTCCTAGTAGACACCTAGGGTAATTACTAACAGTGTAGTGCAGTGAGAACACCTAAAGTTGTTGAAGCCAGAACAGCACATGATCGTTTAAAGAACATGACCACATATATACATCAATCCAAAGTGCCTTCCCAGCTCAAGTCCAGTTTCCTGGAAAAGACTCTGGATCCACTGCAATCATGACCAGGATAAAGCCTCTTACTGAGGATGATGACTCGTGATGACTTGATTAACGTATGATGACTCACCAACTGCTTGTGCAATATATGACATTATTCTGGGAGAAAAGGCATGGCGTGGACGACTGATCGAGAAAAGGAGTCGTCTCTGCATGCGTTTTAGTGCAGAAAGCTTTTGCACCAGCGTTCTGGCATTGTAGCTTTGGCAGCACACATGCATGTGTTTCAGGGTTTGGTTTCGGAGAGACTGATGTAGGGAGAGGCTGTATTTGTTTGGGGTTTAAGTTACAAAACCGGCAGCTTCGGCTGACTTCCAACAAAATCGCTGAGTGTACATTTAAGTCATGACGCTTTGCTGCCTAAAACCACAATCAAAACCATGTTTCATGCTCCCCAGGAAATAAAAAACAAGAGTAAAGTAAGATAAGTACTTCACATAGACACCACACAGAAAATGACTTTCCCAGCGAAAAGGACCTGTGGTCTCTCTGCAAACCTGATCAGTGGAGACTGGTACCTCCAGACGATAATCAGAGGATTATCTATTCATGAAATGAATCATATGATTATTGAAATTCAGGAAAGCAGCCTGACTGATAATGTGATGCAGTGAATACACCTACGAGTAGCAGTGCAGCTGCTCGACGTCCTGAAAATCGTATTCCATCGTTCCTGTTGGCTGAGAGCTGTGGGACACAAAACACACACTTGGAAGTGTTAGAGTCTCTACTGCACATACGTGAGAGGGAGGGAGACTACCTCTGAAGTATATGAGCTGAGTGATAACCGTTTAATCAATAAAGCCCTGTTTCCACGACAACCCTGATCTCCTGTGCCATGTCCTAGACACAATGAGTGTTTCATTCTGTGTGTATGTGTGTGTGAATTGTCTGTAGGTGAATGAAATAAGGATGGCATCAAATAATCAGGATGAAAACATATTTGTCGATAAAGCCATAAACATACACTCAACCCAAATAATTTTTTAAAAAATCATATCATGATACTTTATCATGGTATTCAGGTCTGCTAACCATGTGCTAGAGTTGTAACACTGCATTTGTTAGATTGATCATTTTATTCAACATCGAAAAAAACAAAAAAACAAAACAAGGAATATTAAAAACCGGTACACTGTGTCCTAAAATACCTTCAGAAAAGTGTGTTTTGATGTAATTTATCACAATATCTGAAGTAAAATGCCATCATAACATTATCTAGGCCTAGGCAAAACCACAAAACACAACAAAACCACTCTGCTTCTGAAAAAAGATCTATCACAAATCTATACACACATACAAAACGTTAAGCTGCCTCTTAGCTCTTTTTGGGTCAGTCCGTTGTGCTGTATTAGTCTTCAAGAAACACACAATCATGCTAATCACACTGCTGCTGGGTGCTGGATCAGGCCAATCACAGCTCTGCTGCTACTGCACAGGACAAAGCAGCAGCACCTCCGCTTCAGTGGCAGTTTTCCCTTCTCACACACAAGCTCGGTTTTAAGTGCAAGCGGCATATGAATTCTGAAAGTGTGTTCGGTAAGTCAGATTAGATAATTGTCATGCTGGTGTTAAAGTGCGCTCGATTTCCATTTGGGCCAAAAGAGCTCGCCTAACGCATTCAATGCAAGGTGTTGGCTGTATACATCTCAATTAGCGCGCGCAGACGAGCTCGCTGAGGCAGGTTTCAGAGAAGTGAGGCCAGCACTTGCGCTCTGATTGAGTCAGCATGATCACAGCCATTATTATGCTTCCTGATCAAACCGTGTGACAGAAGAGCTGTGGTTTTAAGGTGAGCTAGTTCTGAAGCGCACATGTTAAACCCTAGCAACTCTGTGCATTTTACACTATAGCACTTGCGTGTCGGGGAAAGTCCGAGTTTCTGTATGCACAGATGCTAGCTCTGACCTGCATACTCAGGAAGACATACAGAGATAAATCTCAGTAGAGGAGATTAACCGTGTATGCTTCAGGTATGTGTACTACAGCGGGCAATAAAGACGTCACATTCTACTAATCCCCGGGTCTAAGTCTGAGCCTGCTAGCAGCCTTTAATCCTGTGTGTTTATGAATTAATGACCGGCCAGATCACAAGATCAATCCTACAATGTTCCCTGCTGACATGGCCAAGTCTGAGGTGATGCTGTGATGATCGGGTATCGCTAAAAACAAAAAAGCAAAGCCAAGAAGCAGACCTGCTGTGTGTAATACCTACCCTGGATCAAATCCTACATTTTTGACCAACGTACTGCATTTTGATCAAATAGGCCTATAATGCATGTCAGTGGATTCCACTGAACCCCCTGCAAAGCCAGGCCTATAATATCCGAGCTGCTAATGACTCACACAACTGTTACAAATCTGATCAGTTTACTCTCTGCTCATAATTACAGTTTAATATTACCTGCTATCTGCTAAGACTGGTTTCAAAATTTTTGACGGGAAACGGAATGAACGCGTTTTTATTCCGTAACATGATGTATTGCAAGTAAAACGGGATATTCATTGAGAAATGATGTACTACTTTAGTTTTATTATTTGATTCAGTTGCGAAAAGTGGACATTCCTAAACAAATATGGATTCAGACTATTCAGACTATACAAACACAATTCAGATACTGGTCTACATCGAATCTTTGAGTACATGATCTCATTGGCTAATGATGTTTTTAATTCATCTGCATATCAAAAATCAGGGTGTCCCCCCACCTTGTACCCCAAGTTCCCTGGAATAGGCTCCAGGCTCCCCCATGACCCTGTGTAGGATAAGTGGTACAGGCATGATGGTGCAGTGGGTAGCATTGCTCCCGCACAACTCCAGCGTTCCTGGTTCGATCCTAAGCTCAGGTTACTGTCTGTGTGGAGTTTCTGTGCATGTTCTCCCTGTGTGGATTCCTCTGAGTTCTCCAGTTTCCTGAGTGGCTATGCTACAATTGCCCCTAGGTGTATGCATGGTGCCCTGTGATGGAGTGGCATCCCATCCAGGATTTATTCTCACTGATCAGCATAAAGCAGTTACTGGAAGTGAGTGAGTATGAAGAACTGTCTTTTTAATGAGTGATACTGATGAACTGTGTAAAATGTGACCATGAACTAACAAGATTAAACAAGTCAGTTCTGATTTCAAGTGGTCTTTAAGTAAAAGACTAAAGACTGCTAAAAATTCCTCTGGTTCACCATTATGACATCGTCCAGAAAAGTCTAGACGTGGTCAGCATCTCTGTGGCCAAAGACATTCTCCTTGATTTAATAGATTTATTAGGCAGTGATTTGATTACGAGAGCAAGGCAGCTTAGCTCTAAATGATAGCTCAAACACAGGATACACAGGCTGCACTGCAGGCTAAATGAAAGGTGGACTGGCCTCTGGCCCTCTTGCTTTCCTCAGACTGAGACCCTTCTTACTCTGCAGAGATTTCAATTTGGCTAACGGCATCTCTAATCAGTCTCATTATTCCGGGAATATCAGGTTTTGAGGCCGGTGAAATCTAATTGTCGGCTGTTCAATTTTCCATCCGTGAGCTGGGCAAGCTTGCTTTCCAGTGAGGTTTTTGTAAGGTGAGCTGAACAGGGCAGAAATGTGGTGATGTGTTTGGGGAAAAAAAGGTGATTTTCATTGTAATGCCACAGAAATACAGCAAAGAGTAAAGGGGTAAATCACAGACTGAAGGAAAAAGCCTTCTTTAGTTAAAAGCCTACCCACACCCTTCTGAGCCAAAGCTGTCCTGCATCATCCCACTTTCTTCCTGTTGTTCCAATTCCCCTCTGTTCTTCATCATGTAGTTTTGAGTTTTGTTAGAACTCAGCCTGTGGTTTTAAAACATCTGAACAGGGATGTGTTATAACTAGAAGATGCGATTTCCTTTTTATTTATTTATTTATTTTTTAAAATTATTATTATTGATAATAATATTTTATTTTATTTTATTTTTTTTTTAACAAAATATTGTTTTGTAAGATTTCTGTTGCCTACACATGAAGAGATACACGTCCAGCTCATATTCAGGTTAGAATCCAGGTGGAGGTCAGGAATGCATGCACAGATCAATTCCAACACACACACACACACACACACACACACACACACACACACACACACACACACACACACACACACACACACACACACACACACACACACACACACACACACACACACGTGAGTCTCACACGGTTATCTCATGGGAGCATTTACCCTGTATGGTTTCATTCCACCTCTCTGGTTCTTCCTTGCGCTTGTCTCTTCCCTCCCCCTCCATCTATTTATCCAGTTTTCATCTCCGCTCTTCCTTTCAACCACTCCCTCTCTTTCTCTGTCCCTCCCGTATTAACAGAGCAGGCACATTAACTACAGGAAGTCAGCAAGCTTGCCTATCAAGATGAACTAAAAGAAGATGACTCCTGAACCAGAGTCCCAGCAGAGTCCCTGTTTTTCCTTTTCTTTTTCCAAAACCTCAGTAATTATACTGTATGTCAAAGTATGACTCAGCCCTCAGATAAATAGTACCACAAAGATTCATACATAAAATGAATTTTTTTTCGTGAAATACTTTAAAATAATGAATCTTAAAACTTGGCTTTGTTCTCAGATATCAAAGGCACTAAACGGTATGAATGCTTGTCACTGGGGTTTATATAATTTTTTTTCAGCCTTTAAGAATGCCTTTGACAAAAGAAGAATGTATTGAAATCATTCTCATGGCTGAATCGGGAAGCTGTCGCAAGGTTGCGATGGACTTTAACAGGAAACATGACAAACACATCACACACAACACTGTTGCCAAACTTTATTTACAAATTCAAAAAGACTGGAAGTGTTACAGACCAACCAAGAAGTGGACGTCCACCAACATCCATTGATGAAGGCACAACCGACGTGATGCTGACAAACATAGTCCCCTATGTATGGAGACTTTTGGGACAGCCTGTAGGTAAGATTATAGATAAGAAATATGTACGCTTCAGGGAACCAGCCCACAGTTTAGCCATTGTCAATCATACAATTTTTTTTGCCTCATTTTTTTCTATGGCAGTGGTAGCTCAGTGGTTAAGGTGTTGGACTACTGCTTGGAAGGTTGTGAGTTCAAATCCCAGCACTGCCAAGCTGCCACTGTTGGGCCCTTGAGCAAGGCCCTCAATTGCTCAGATGTATAAATGAAATAAATGTAAGTCGCTTTGGATAAGGGTGTCTGCCAAATGCTGTAAATGTTCTATGCCTTTGTAAATATTATCATAATATCACATACTGATAACAGATAACTCTCCCAGCTAACTTTCATTCTTTCTCAGCAACTCTACCATTCTGGGTGAAGTGTTCCTTTAATGGAATCAAGATTCAGCGACTGTGAGTCAGTAATCCCGTGTGACCTGCGCTGGCATTGCCAACCTAGGCTAGCGGATACCAGGCAGGAGCACGGCGATGGCCTGGCACAGGCCCACCTAGCAGTAGAAAGGCCAGGGCCAGGCTTTCAGTGGTCATGAACGGGGCTTATTTAAGTCCTAGTATGAATGAGGCCAGTCACTGAATGTAGCACAAAGGGGACGGAGGCTGCTTGGCATGCAGGTGGTGTCGATACAAGAGCAAGAGCTGCAACACTTTTGTGAGTGGAACGTGATGAAACGGAAACGCATAATGATTCAAACTGAGACGCACCGGAGCCATGTTTCTGTGTGTGGGTGCACGTGTGCGTGCGTGTGTGTAGTCAAAAACAAGTCATCTTAGCAAAAGTGGGAGTGTTTTGTGTAAGGTTTGTTTTGATTTTACGATCATGTTACATTGAGGTATTATTAACGTTTTTATCTTTGTTAAGTCTAAAAATCACAAATCAAGCTAAGAGGTGTAGCAGGTGAAATCTTTACTAGAGTGCACCCACACTGATCAGGATACACACTTCCTTGTTTTTTTAAGGGAAGAGTCTTGAGGCTATGCATCCTGGGTAGGTAATCTCTCCTAACCACTTCCTGGTTTGTTTGTATGACATGAAGGACACGGTTGAAAAAAAAAAAAAAAACATACTATTCCAGAATGGGCACAGTTTTCCATTTGAGTCAAGAAATTGCATGCTTATCCGTGGCATGCTGAACGATTCGAACTGAATACAGTTTACATTCCTAACGAACTATAAACCTACCACGCCAGAAGTTATATACAGGATGGACAGTGATTGGCTGATGGGATATTAATGGTTTACTTTCCATCAGTCTCATTGCTAATGAGGTTAAACATCATAGTTAACACACTCATCCCATTATCTTTGCTGTAGAAGAAAGAGAGTGTGGAATAATGCTTTCCATTGCTTTTATTTTAATTCACCATTTTAAGCACAATGTTAGAGTGTCCAGGTTGTCTCTTATAGATCTATTAGTCAAACGTGTTCATTTGGCTTTTAAAGTCTCTTTTCATGACCTCTACTGTATCACTTAATGCTGAACCTAAAAGCATATATAAAAGCAATGCCTACAAAAGAAAAAGTTTTTAAGTTTAAGAATATGACACATTGAATGGACATCTGATCATAAATTGTTTAATCCTGTGTTGTTCTAAAACTGGCTTGTGAAGGCATCAATATTTAAAAGCATTTTCTGTAAGTATTATGAAGGCTACATGCACATGGCTGTTCAGTGTAGTAATGGCAGTGTGCACGTCCAACACCACGTCCAAACACAGTCTCACAGCAACTCTACAGCAGCAGAACCATCAGAAATCTGTGATCCCTACTTGATCTTATGCTTTCCCTCATTTCCTATTCTCCCTCCATCTGAGACTTTGTTTCTTTCTCTTTCCCTGTGGTTCTGTCTTGTAAAGAAAAAAAAGAAAGAAAAAGCAAAACATTATGTCTGTGTACGTTTTTCCAACCTCTTACAGTATCAAAAGGTACCTCACCTCTTCTCTCTCTCTCCCTCTCTCTCTTTTGTCAGGTGTTATTTATGAGTTGTGTAGCGGAATTCCTGCGAGCCCGCAGCACCTGCTGTAGTTGGACTGAGACACAAGAGGCAGCTGCTAGGCCTTGGGAGTGCGGGGGGGAAACGTTCAGAAAGCATTTTGATAATGTTGCCTGAGCGTTCGGGGAGGACCGAGAACATTAAAGGAATATTGAAAAAGCAGAGCGGATTTGTTCAGGGAGGCTGCGAGCGGCAGGGGAGGACTGAGACGCCATTGTGAGGAGGCTGAAGGAGACTAAGAACATTAAAGCCGTGTTGTGAAAGCACTGTGAAAAGCATTGTGAAGGTGTTGGGGAAATGTTCATGTACCCAGAGCAACGGTTACAGTACGTGATGCAGCTGAAAGTAGACAGGCTTGTCTTTTTACTGCGCAGACTTTTCCAAACAATGACGCTAACAAAAAAAAAATAAAGGATAGTCAGAGGCAGTTAGTATTATGCGCAGAGCCACAGGACCCCCTGTTATACATGTTAGCATTTATTTTTAGGATAGTTTATCGCTTTAAATGCTTATAAAAGCTGCTGTGTGGGTCACAAAGGGAAAAGAATGGTCTATTGTGGCTCCTCCAGACCTGCCTGGTGCTCTCCCGTTTTCTTCATTAAGCTAAGTAGTATACAGGTTGAAATTGTGAATAGAGTATGATCACAGCGATCAGGATACACACTTCCTTGTTTTTTTCAGAATCTTGAGGCTGTGCATCCTGGGTAGGTAATCTGTACTGACCACTTCCTGGTTTTGTTTCACGGTGATGAAGGACAAATGGACTATTTCAGAACGCAAACAGACAAAGTTTTTAATCAAGGCCAAAACCGAGGTCATGATCAAATTACATGTTTATATACAGTATAGTATGTCTTACAAAGTGTTTGTTGGTGTTTACTTGCAAATTGTACCTATAGTTCTGTTTCTAGTGTTTTATGGTTGGTTTCCGTTGCAAATGTTTCCGTTATCTGTATTTCCCCACAATAAAACTACTTCGCGTTTGCCTCTGACCCTCTCTGTGATTCCACAGGTGACTTTGTTGGCTGCCTTTAACTCTTAAAGCACCAATTATTCAGTTATTCTTTTTCAGTAGTTACTAGTTATCTCCAGTAGTTACAGTGAAACTAATAGTAAATAAATGTTACATGAGGGAGGAATGTAACTTTGGAAACACTAAGAGGTTCTGGGAGTTTAAGTATTAGATTTTCTAAATGTGTCAATTTGACCAGCATCAGAATATTGTTTGCCATTCGGTATTGGGGTTGAATCTGGAAAAAAAAAAAAAAAGATTCTAATGCACCAATGCATAAAAATAAATTTAACTAACAGAGTGAAATGATTTCACTCATTCTCATTAGAACTTTTTTTTTTTTTTTTTTTAAATAATAGTACACATAATGTTTCTGTTTATTTGATTTCAGAATAACATTTACTACATGTGTAATTCTTTTTATACTGTATATTCACTTTTGCTCATTTTCATCAAGGGTGACAATAATTCTGAAGGGCACTGTATATTAAAACATAGAAAATACCCTAAGGAATTGTGATACCAAGCTTGTTTTTTTGTGGAGGTGAATTATTCTCATTCACTATGCACATTTTTGACCTTTGTTTTGCTGTGTTTGATCTGAAGATCAGTCATCACCTCGTCCTGATGTCGTAACCAGGTAAACAGCAGCACACAGGTGAACACAGCAAGGCCAGAGTTTATTTTGAATGCAAACACCTGAGTCCACAGCCCAGCTTAGGACTTTAGTCTATTCATGTGATCCACTCAGCAATCACAGTGACTCACAGTAAGAAAAGAAAGAAGTGAGCTTTAATACTATTAACATTGATGCAATTTGTATACTGGTAATGATAAACATGCTGGAGTACTAGCAGCCCATAATCACTCAACATTCATTGGCCAAAGAAATGCCATTGATTATATTATCAGATTAAAGAGTGATGTAGTACAGAAGGGTGAGTATAGTTATAGGGAACATGTAGGAAACTACAATTATTATGTTTATTTTTAAAAAAAATTTTTTTTTTACAATAGACTCCTGTGACCTGTGACCTGCAACCTGTGCCCAACCGAAGTCCAGTAACTGCAGGCTCACAGAGTAAACCTGGCAAGGCCAAATGGCGTGTTTTGCAAACACACAGTCAGCAGGTATAGCCATTAGTCAGACTAACAGGAGGGAGTCTCTAGCACCAACAGGTACCAGGTACATAGAGAGAGAGAGAGAGAGAGAGAGAGAGAACGAGCAAAAGAATGAGGAAGACTCAAAAGTATCGCTGAAAGAGCAAGCAAGAAACACATATGAAATACCTGGGGCGTTACCTAATCTCTCCTTAACTGTAAAACATGTTTGTGAGCTGCTGTGACTGAAACCTGAATTTTCCACAGTCAGGGTCCCGTCGGACTCCAAGCTAATTACTCACGGTGTAGGTGAGAAATTCTTGGTGTGCTATTTAACATATGACATCAGAGGGAGTCGGTGGGCAACAGATCTAACATATGGAGCGCTATAGCACGAACAAACAATTTACTAAACACCAACCAAACACATTCATCATCATGTGACAGGCACAAAGCCAACACACCGTAAACACACACACACACACACACACACACACAGCCACATTCATGAATAATTCACTTTGCTGTGGAATTTCTTGTCGGGTTGCATCGGAAAAAAGAGCAAATTACAGGAAGCTCCACCTGTCTGTGATTAGACTGATATATGAATGGATGAAGAAGGGAAGGAAGGAATAAAGCAATAATCGTTTGTGATCTAATCCAATCCTTCTATAATAAAAGAAGACGAACAAATGAGTACAATCCAAGAGGAGAGAAGTCTCTTGGCCTGTAACTACGTACACATCTATAATGTATTATATCAAATGAAATCTAAGCAACATCTAGGCGGTGTTCCCATCACCTCTGTTTAGGAGAATATATCCATCCATCCATTTTCTGTACCACTTATCCTACACAGGGTCGCAAGGAGCCTGGACCCTATCCCAGAGGACTCAGGGCACAAGATGGAGAACACCCTGGACAGGGGGCCAACCCATCGCAGGGCACAATCACACACACACTACGGACAATTTAGAGATGCCAATCAGCCTACTACGCAAATCTTTGGTCTGGGGGAGGAAACCAGAGTGCCCGGAGGAAACCCCCAAAGCAAAGGGAGAACATGCAAACTCCATGCACACAAGACGGAGGCGGGAATCAAGCCCTCAACCCTGGGGGTGCGAAGCAAACATGCTAACCACTAAGCCACCGTGCCCCCTATGAGAATACATGTATTTTACACCTTTTATGTATTTTACATCTGTGAAATTTTACACTTTCACTACAGGAAGTATAAGAAGAGTTTATGAACAAGTTAAAAAAAATTTGTTTCGGTGCCTGATATTAGCTGTGTTTATTCTGCATGTATCAGGTGGTGGTACAAAATGTAGGAGAATGTGATACATTTGATAGCAGTACTTTGGCTCCACTTCTGAATAACCAACTCTAGTCTCAAAGACTTTTACTATTCCTCATTCTCCTCATTTTCTAACATCGGTGCTTGTATATGGCCTGTTCAGCATTTTGTCCTCACCAAGCCTATTAAGACATTAACTGCTCCTGACATTCAGTGTGACATCTAGCCTCTCACTATGACTAACCCACACATGCATGCTCACTCACACACAGTGACTAAGTGGTTCTTCCACAGCAATGTCCGTCTGCATCCTCTGCATCACAAGCCTGACCTAAGATTTTACTTACGCACTCATGTCTCGGGGGGTTTAGATTGAAACACACACACACACACACACACACACACACACACACACACATACACAAACACACACCTCTGGGGGTCTCTGATAGTGAAAAGATTATTAAACAAGAATGTCCTTTTAATTTCAAGATAAAACATACGAAGTCCAGAGTGGAGAGAGAAACAGATCCTGCTCTGTCGCTCCACTGGCATTTCATACATCACTCTGATTTATCAGTGTATCGCTTCACCTCCATCCCTCCTTAAGCAGTGTGTTCACACAGCACAACAGCGCCTGGAACCAACACCACTACATGCCACATTTATCATCATGCACTTCATATTATAACCTTCTAAACGGTTGCAGTGTATTTTATTTCAGAGTTTGGTGTTACAAAAAGCATAAAAATGTAACAAGAATGTGAAGACTCTTGGTTTTGGTTCGGTTCAGATAAGAGGCAACATGCTGAGCGGTGATAAGTGTGCTGAGGACGAGATGGCAAGTTTTTCATTCACCACTCCACTGATATTAGAGGGAGAGAGAAGGAAAGGCTGATAGCAAGAAACACAACAATGTATACTAAAAAAGAAATTTATGATGTGGACAGAGTCATTATAAGGAGAAAAGACATGATGCTGTAGTGTAGTCCCACCCTCTCATCAAAATGAGACAGATGCTTTGTTGGTAATAGAGTGAGGTGAGTTTGTTTTGTACATTCGTGGAAGGCACAGATATAGGGTACACTCTGGTTCTCTTCATGTCAAAAGCAACTGTCAGATAATAACTATAGAGATAATACAAAGGATAAACGGTTCACTGTGGATTAGCTACAAGTTTATATAATTACCCTTAAGCTAGCTGTACTATAACATATTGCATATTTAAAGGCAGCCCACTGGTTATTCCTTTACTGAATGTTACCCACATTCAGTTAGACATCTGTTTAGATGGATATTCATGAACTGGGGTGAACTTAAACTGTAACAGCCATAATGTGGAACGAATTAGCTCCAGCTAGCAAACCTCACCACATATTAAAGGCAGCATGCTAGCTAATACTTTAGCTACTAACACCTGTGATGGTCCTGGCTGGTTTTCTTCATGTCAAAGCAACTGTCAGACTTCACTCTTAACCTGCCTAAATAACTAGGTACTCCAGAGATAATACAAATGATAAATGGTATACATGAAACAGAACTGGTTATGCATACTTTAAGCTGGCTATTAAATAACAAATAGTGTAAAGGCAAAACACTGGCTAATAATTTAGCTAATGTTACCCAGGTTTAGCTTCAGCTTAGACCTTGAATTAGATGAATATTCATGAGGTGGGAAGAAAATAAACTGCAACAGCCAAACTTCAAGGGAATTAGTTAGCTCTAGCTACCAAACCTTGATACAGGTTAAAGGCAGCATGCTAACTAATACATTAGCTAATAAGCTTCAGTTTAGACTCTGACCTAGACAAATATTCATGAAATATAATAGAAATAAACCTTAAGAGCCAGAATAACAAACTTGAGCCGAACTAGCTAGCTGTATAGTTAGTTCTGTAGCTAAAAGCTAGGCCTTATGTTATACCATATACAGTGCAGGTACTGTATGTATAGAGTAGAAAACCTCTGATCTGATGATCACTGAAAAAATGTGAGGAGAATACATGAGGATCTTTTTTTTGTTTGTTTGTTTTTTTTTTGTTTTGTTTTGTTATTTCATCCAAATACCACAAATTATTTCTGTCATTTTTTCCCTGATTTTAATAGTGATTTCAAATGGCTGCTTCAGGTTACTGAAGTAGACAGGACTGGTGTTGTATGACTAAAAATAACTACTGACAGACGTAGCCAAAATGGCTGCCTTGTGGACAGGACATGGTGTGGAGTTAGTGTGGACCAGCAGTCCACGTGTTGTGAAGGTAAGTCCCATGGGGAGTAGCAGTGCGCTGAAGCTCAGTCCCTAGGAACATTATTAAAAACACTGAGTGTATCAAACATTCACTAAATTACCCCTCACAAAGGACAATTACCAATTCTCTCAGGTGTCCTAAAAAAAAAATACAACAGGTGTATGCACAAATATGCACACACACACCCTTCTCCTCAGAGCATACCACTTAAGCTGTCAGCCGAAGAGTCGTTTAGACAGGTGTACACACACAAACTTAATATCGTCCCTAAGACAGAGAGGGAGGGAGAAAAGAGGGAGGGGAGTGAAGTCTTAATTTCCTGTGTGGTGTGGCACTGACCCTTCGACCTTGGCTGCTTGTACATACACACACACAGGTCCAGAAGGATGGTGGATTGTATTAGATGAGGTAATGTACCTCTCACACCTGTCTATATGACTCACACTGACAGCTGAATCAAGTGTGAGTCTAACAGCGTCATCGCTCTCTTTCACTCTCTCTCTAACACACACGCACAAAACAGGAATGACGATAATGTAGTGTAATAGTCGTGTCTACATCTAATCCACAACCACATCCACATCTACTGCTGCTGTATACACACAGAAACACTTGTGAAAATTTCTAACCAGCTGCTATTATTTTGGTTTGGGGTGTCACCAACCATAATGTGTGTGTGTGTGTGTGTGTGTGTGTGTGTGTACTTCAGAGAGCCCTTTTCCACTGACAAGGTGCCGGTGCCGGTTTTGATACCGGAAATCGGTTCAGTTCAAGCAACAGAGTGCAGATGGTTGTTTGCTGCACTTACAAATAACATCACCCAGTGTTTCAGGGTGTGTTTCAACCTCTCCTACACTGCAGGTGAGGTACTGTGTGTTACTCTGCCTACCAGGTTTGGCCCCGCCCTTAATTCAGGCTGCAGCGAGGATAGTCTGCACGAAGGACAGAGGGAAATTCTCGGCTTTTTGCAATTGAGAAGCAATCAGATTGTTTTATATTGCATGGGTATTGTCGAGTCACGCCCGATCACAGTCAATCCGTGCCGGAGTCAGTGCAGTGCAATATGGAATAGACACAGCAGTGTGGTAGAAACAGAAACATGATTACAACAAAATAATAAGTGAGATCCTTTTTTATAGCCAGGTATACCCCATGAAAAAAGACCTCAAAAACAAGTGGAAATTTAAAGTTGGTTCAAGCATTTGATTTATTTAATACAAACAGACATGAAGTGCGAGAGAAATTCATTGGTTAACATGTTCGAACATTCATTTGGGATTTAATTGTGTTTAAGAAACAAAAAAGATATTTGAGAACTTAAGTACAGCCATCTGTTTAACCTTTGTCTCAATGGAGCACGGATCTACATGTACTTCATGTAGCTATGTTGCTATGTTGATGCCTTGTTGCTGTGTACTTAGACACTGAATGGTAAAGCAAGTCAAAGCCAGAGTACCTGTGAAAGCCTTCACATTGTTATTTTTACACTTTAGGTTTGGAAACACCCACATCTGATTATGTAAGCTTTAGCCCTTAAAACAATGGAAACTCAGAACGGTTCTTAAAAAAAATTGCTGATTCTGTGAAGCAGCTCTGGCACCAGCACTGCTGGACAAGGACATAAATCTGGTTTGTTAACCAATAATGATTACAATAAAGATACACTCAAATGCAACAAGGCAGAAACTGAATAACAGCCTAAATGCATAATAGATAGACATGTGCATGCACACACAGACACCGTGATGCCCCCATATACCACCCTCCCTCGCTGTGAAGAATGGGACGTATGCAAATGGGAGTCCCGGCATGGGCCGTAGTTTCCCACAGGCAGAGAGAGAAAGAGCGTACCTCCCCTATCCGCACTCTTTCAATGGGCCTTTTCTTCCGCCGTGGAGCCCTCTCTATGTCCAATAGTGGTCCACTGCATAGGTAGCAAAACCCCTTTCTCTCCTCCCCTCTAAAGCCTTAATACACAATAGCTCACTTAAGCATTCTCACACACGCACACACACACAAACACACACACACACACATACCAGCCAATAAAGCACAACCATGCACAGCTACAAAGGGGTTCATGAGACTTGGACCCTTTTGTAGAGGAGCGAGAGGGGTAGACAGAAAGAGAAATAAAGCTCTTTTCTTGCAGGGTTTCTTGCACCTCTACCAACGAGAGCATAATCGGGGCTAATCATTAATCTCCATTTGCAAAATCACAGACAAGCTTGGAGTGCTATTCACTTCCAAAATCACTTCTGATGGCCTAACATATGTAAGCAAGGAACCAATGCACTGGCTGTTATTAGACCTAGCTGGAGTACAGTTCTTGTTTTGAGGAGCATACACGTGGTTCTAATGGCATGGTTACACTAAGTTTGTATCACTCTGATTATGAAAAAATGCTCTATTGTAGCATTATGTGTATTGCTTTAAGCCTTTTTTTTGCCTTAAGCAATACAGAAAAGGTCGCTTTGAGTCACCCATTTCCCATTCTGGCCTTTCCAGCAAGTGTAATTAACAAAACAAAGGTGCCAATTTCCTTTTCTAAAACGTTAAGCAGATTTAAAACAAGTGGCGATACACAAACATTCAAACACAAAATTGAACTCAGTCCAACACACTCTTAATAATGTGTTGCGCACTCTTTTGCACATTCTCACACTCTAGCCTTTCTCAAGAGGGCATCCATGTTGTTACACAAAACATAAGATGGGTGAGAGGAGCTAGCCTGCCAGTTTACAACAGCCCCTCAATGACACCTCAGCAGGCCTCCAAAAAAACTGACCCCTCACCTCCTACAGTCCCTCCCCCACCTGACCTCCACATGGGGGAAGAGCTTGCCCTAAAGGGGATGATCTGAATGGGGAAGAAGGCACGTAGGGAAGAAACAGAGCCTGGCCCAAACCGAGATCAATTCAATGTGTGTGTGTGTGTGTGTGTGTGTGTGTGTGTGTGTGTGTGTGTGTGTGTGTGTATGTGCGCTCAGAGCTTTGACACACAGCCAATTTGTTACGCTGGACGCCTCACAATGGCACAGGGGGAGAAAGTGAAGTCATACTCGAGGCAATGCATGGGCGCCCATGGCAAAGGTCACTCAACATCTCCCTGCTACTGTGTCAGAGAGTTAGAGAGGTAAATATAGAGGGATCAGAAGAAAAACACAAAACGTAAAATATGATAGAAGAGGAGAAGCGAGACTGAGACAAGGGGGATGGGGCGCTAGTGCATTTTTCTCCTGACTCAGCAATTTCAATTGGACTTGAGGAGGAAGTCCCTAAAAGACAGCAGATAAATGAAAGGTTCCTAAACTTTGCACGCCGGGAGGAGATCTCTTAAATGTTAACAGATGGCTTTTAAAATGTTTAGCATCAAGTCATCTCACAGTAACGCACCCCAAAAAGACACCCAGCACAATTCAAACCGAACCATGCATTTATTCACAGCCAGATAAAGACTTGTGTATTAAGCCCTAGTGAAAATTGCCTTTTGTCAATTTAAAAGGAATTGGCTGCAATCATCAGTTTTCCATCACAGTGGTGAAAGTTGAAGGGTCCTTCATATTGCAGCACAGAACATCCGAAATATAGGAAGCACTAATCCTGGATACGTGAGATTTTATATAATACTATAACTTAAAATAATAATATAAAAATAGTAGGGCTGCAAGATTTTGAAGAAAAATGTGATATGTGATAACTTGTTTAAAGTTTTAAGTATTAAAATTATTCAGTTATCGCAAGCCCTCGCAATATGCATACGATATGTACGTTCGCGATATTTCGATATATTGTGCAGCCCTAAAAAAAAATAGGTGCTATGGTATACAATTAGTCAGGATGTTCAATTAGACTATTGTTTGACGCAGTTTGTTACTTTTTACAGATACCGAGTTTGGCAAGCGAGACGGATTGCTAATGAACTCTCAAAGTTCTCTACTTTGTGCACTGTACACGTTTACAGCCTAAAAACAGTTTAATGTGTGACTACACGTTTATAGCCTAAAAACATTTGAACGTTTTTAGGCTGTAAACGTGTAGTCACACTAGAACTTTTCAGTTTGTGTCTCCTTTTAATATGTGTTTGATAGAAAAGCTTGGTGACAGAAAAAAGTGTTCATTTTGGTCCAGTGAGAAATTTATAAATGTTATTTGGCATTTTTGCTAGTGGTATTGTGAGAATGTGGAAACATTGGAGAAGGGTACTGTAATTCAACTTTACTAAATTCATTTAGAAGAACTATATACAGTGCACAAAGTAGAGAACTTTGAGAGTTCATTAGCAATCTGTCTCGCTTGCCAAACTCGGTATCTGTAAAAAGAAACAAACTGCGTCAAACAATAGTCTAATTGAACATCCTGACTAATTGTATACCATAGGACCTATTTTTTTTGGGGGGGCCGCACAATATATCGAAATTATCGAAATATCGCGAACGTACATATCGTATGCATATTGCAAGGGCTTGCGATAACTGAATAATTTTAATACTTAAAACTTTAAACAAGTTATCACATATCACATTTTTCTTTAAAATCTTCAGCAAACTGAGCAGTTTTTTTCTTTATACTTTATGCTCACATACTTCATGGCTCTAAGGTGGAGAAAGTCATTAAAACTTTTTTTTAGCAAAATAAAGTCCACCACACCTACCACGATGGGCCTGTTGGCCTACGCCTCTCTCTCAGGGAACCGAGACTAAACTAAATATCTGTATTACAGCTAACGTTGTGGTGTGTATGTAGGTGTGAGTGAAAAGGTTCTGCCCGTGTGCAAAAACAGAAGTGTAAATTTGGGGCTTTACAACATCTCAAATTATACAAAAAACATCAAGTTCCTTTGAAACATAACCTCCATTTTGCCAAGCCACTACAAAGAGCAGCACACCCCATGGAGCGCTGCCCTGTTTATTTTCTTAACCATGCTAATACCGGTCAGCCACATTCCTGTGCTCCCAAACTGGGAGGTTTCAGATTGCCCTGTGGTATTCCTGTGAGCACGGAGGTGGAGGGGAACAGTGAGAAGAGGAGAAGAGAGGCCTGGCCCGTGAACGGCAAACACCTGTCGCACTGCGGACCGTTAACACCTCCACGTTACGCTTTCAAGTCCTTCAGGTCACATGACTCAGGAAGGCTGCACAGTCAGAAATTCTGATATTTTCAAGACGTGCGGTGATTTAATACATACAAATCAAACAACGCCAGTACTTTCCCATAAGTTTGCAACTGTGCTTAGGGCTTCACAGTGATTACAGTGGCTTTATTTAGTTTTTAGTTTTTATGAACACTGCTTCACCATGCCTATCTTACATTCTGGAGAAAACTTCTGCTAGAGTACGACAGAATAAGCGTCAGGTATAGGAGGCCATATTCCTTCAGAGCTACTCGACCACCTGAGGTATTTACATCAAACAAGAAATATTTCATTAATATTTTGTAGCCATTGTGAGACCATCACCATCTTCCATCATTTATAATGTTCTGCTGTCTGGATGGGAGCTGTTTGAAACAGCTGTCATGGTTCGGATGGTGTGAAGGTGTGTAAAAAAAACACAGCTTTGAGTGGCACTCCCAGCTTGCACTAATGAAGCGTCTCCCATCTGAAAAATTCTTCACCTGTGCCCTAACAGCCCCTACTCTCTAAATAAGGGTGAACAGTTCACCCCGACACAAAGCAACAGCCACACCAAAGATTTTTCACCTGGTGGTTAAGTGCTACCTCCTGCTCGCTATGAACTGAGACAACCCCCACCCCGTCCAACCTCCAAACAATGTTCTCCACACACACACACACACACACACACACACACACACACACACACACACACACACATTCAGTGAGGATGTTGACAATCTAAGGAATTATAACATAATGCATTTTGATTACAACTATCAATATGATCAGAAGACACCATGGTCAAATAATACAAGCATTGAACGCTAGTTTATTATCCTTCTGTAGCTGTGACTAATTGGGTCCAGGGATTGTTTAAAGGGGGATTTGTTTTCAAATAGGAGTCAGATGGTCAGCTGTCAGCTGACAGCCCTAAACACCTCAGCACGCCTCCTCAGGCTCAGTCAGCCATGCCGTGACCACTTGGGAGAATCTGGGAGGCAAATCTGCAATCAGATGTGCTTTTAAAAAAAAAAGCTAGTGAATATGAGTAGTTTCCATATGGATATGACTATTAGACTATGGTTAGTCTCGCTGTGTCATTAAACTGACTCTCAGTACAGATTCAGCCAGTGTGATCACGTGCATGAGTAATACACATGAATAGTCATTGGTTGGTGCAATTTTCCTGAGAATTATGTAAAAAAGAGTTCAGCTTTTTTTTTTATTTTTTTTTTTTTATAGACCTTACAGAATACAAAGTGTCAATAATTAATGTAAATACATTTAAAGCCTTTTTCTTTGAAATAGTAAATAAATTGCAGTGCTCAGGTTATCACTGAACAGCTAGATACTTCCATAAAAAGTACATGCAGTGCTGATCATAGTATAACATAACATCATAACAGTCTGAACTGAGTACACGGTGTGATCAGCCGTCATCGCCCCTAGTGAAGGGAAAGTGGGCGGAGCGTATGCTAATGACGTAGCGGTCGGGTGTCAAATCACTGACCCTGTTGGTTGAGGTCAGAGCCAATCACGGGTCACTTATTAAACTGCATTATACAATGCTAAATATGTATGTATACAATACTGTGTCTTGTAGAAGTAAGATATCTGTCGGGAAAATAAACAAACACACACACACACATATATATATATATATATATATATATATATATATATATATATATATATATATATATATATATTTATTTATTTTTAACAGAATTTTTTTATCCTTCCAATCAACTCCACCTTTACTGTATGATCAGCTCAGGTGTGTGAGATCAGCGCAGTGCGGTGAGAGCTCTGAGCTCTGCGCTCTGATTAAAGCATCGGGTTAACACACAAATACAGCAATGCTGACTGACCCACATCATTAAGAGTGAACATGACCTCCCAGCACATCTCTAGCCTAAAACACATCGGTGTTCGTCGTTAATACAACGACAAAAGGGTGTAGAAACAAGCAAGCAGCACCTTTCAGTCCATAACTCTTGGCACTTTCCGGGATCATGAACACGCACGACAACGACACACAAATACAGCGATAGCGTGTGGAAAACCCACTGGCAGCATGCGAGACACCGGAGCGGCTGTTTTTCTACCTGCACAAGTTGACATTTGGTGCAACGCCTTTGCCTTCGAACACCTTTCAAAACGGATGGAGACGATTTCGTCTGTGTCCGCGTCTGTGTGAACGTAGACAAATCAGATGCACAGCACTGAAAAACACACAGCGTCTATATTTTTTCCCATTGATAAACCCTGAGCGATGTTTTATGCCTCCGATCAGTTGAAAGCAAGCTGCGTGCTGAGAGCACCGCCAGGGAGCGCATGGCGGAAACGGAACCAAAACACACCGTTATTTCTCAAGTGGCACATAAACAGGAGAAATCGAGAAAACCACAAGATCCCCATGTAGGACTTTAGTCTTTATATCTCGAATATAAAGTCTGCAGATAGCCCGATTATTGTAGTAGCGACATGTTTTAGGTTTTGCATCAGCAGCATAAACAGTCCGGAATAGAGCTTAGAAATAAGGGTGGGGGGTGGTGGTGGTGGTGGTGGGGGGGTGGTGACACGACATAAAGACGGATCAGGAATCCCATAAATACAGTACAATACAATAAAGTCGGAATTAACTGGTTATTAGCTTTAAAGAAGAAAAAAAAAAGTAGTAGTAATAATAATAAGCAGATATGGTGAAAATAAAACTTAGATGATGTTCGAGCGCGTGCAAAAGCCCAAAAGTTCATTCTCATGAAGTGGTCCAGTCCCAGTGTGAACTCCTGTCCTGCATCCAGCCCGAGTGAGATTGATCAGAATCGCTGGTCAGTCTGTATATACACACGCCGCATTCCTTATATAGGCTGAGCTGCAGTTGTTGTGCAGCCGCGCAGATTCCTTTCCTTTTCTCCTTCGAGTTGCCACCCAGAGACAGAAATGTGGCTACAGCCCACAAGCAGGTTCCTTCTCCCACCGCCTCATACACTTACACTCACTCACACTCGCGGCTTTACCCGCTAACGGTGCTGAAAAGATGCTTCATGGCCAATGTATGGCTTAGACACGCCCTTATTGTTCTTAGACAACTTCCCGCAAAGTTTTTTTTTTTTTTTTTTTTTTTTTAGAAAACCACACAACAACGAAATGAGGACTTTAGGACTTTCCGTTTCTTCTTCTTCTTCTTCTTCTTCTTCAGCCAAACAGCGACGCGTGTTTCCCGTTATCTGAGTAACGGTTTACTCAACCGAAAGCACACACCTCTAAACGAATAAGTCGAGTTCAAAAATCCCACACTCCGATACAGACCTCTATTTGTGGACATGTTTGTTTCGATACTGAGAGACTGTATATAGTATATAGTGGGCTAGCACACTGGCTACCTGCTACCACGCAGTACACAGGCAATAGCGGAATAGCGGAACAGCCCATTGTACCGAGTATAAGTTTATACCAAAGCGAAAACGCAACGAACTTCACGAAAAAAAAACACGCTTTCTAAATACACACACGTTTGTTGCCTCAAAAACACTTCGAAGCCGCGTTAAAAACAAACAAACAAACAAACAGGTTGTTTTGAAACGGAGCGGAGATTAGACTACAAACAGGTACATTCTGCGAGAAAATAAGTTTCGAGGAAAACAGTCGATGATAAGGAAAATAAAAACAAAACTATGATTCTCGGATTCAACAGGAGAAGAGTACATTCTATACGAAATGTGAGGAAAAGTAAAGAGTAAAGGAGGAAAGTAAAGAGGGAGTAGTGAGCGCATGGGACTGGGAGCGTATAACGGTCCAGGGTGCGCGGTGCCGCTAGGCGGAGAGAGCCAGGTATAACGGTACACTCACTCACACACACACTCACACACACACACACTCACCGCTACTTTCCGCTCACTTTGGCTGATTGGAAAAGTCCCGCCGCACAATTTCAGCCTCCGATCGAGTCAAGTATAAAGCCAAAAACGCTTTTTTACTCACCGCTCGTCCTCTTTGGGTTCGCCTGCTTTCTGCGCTTACACCTGGGGCCATCCGCCATGATCCTTTCGCTGCGTGTAAATGCCGTGGCGGAGAGTCACCTCCTCTCGGCCCCCACACCTCCCCTCCACCTCCCCTCCCTCCCCTAACACTCCACCTCCCCTCCCTGCACCTGGTTTACGACACTCGGCTTTACGGCATTATACCTTCTGGCTGCATACACCTCTCTCTCTCTCTCTCTCTCTCTCTCTCTCTCTCTCTCTCTCTCTCTCTCTCTCTCTCCTGGAAACCGCACACTACTGTACTGAACAGTAGGCTGTGCCACTCGCCTGCCACCTGTGGTATAGGGTAATACAGTAGTATATTTCGGACAGAGCCTCTTTCTCACACCCACAGTAATTTACACAACTCACACAAGCCCCTATAGCCATCTTCACTGCTTTCACGCTTCACTTTGCTGCTTTATTTTGTACTTTTCAAGACTGGACACATGGTACCCTAATGCCACGCAATGCTTTTCATATAAGTTTGATTACTTTGTTTTAATAAAATAGCTAGCAGAGATTATCACTGGCAGCATGTTGGCACAGCGGGCACCAATTTAATCGGGTTATTGGGTTATTCCTCCGGGTTTTCTGGTTTCCTTCCCCCATGGGCAGTGGTGGCTCAACCGTTCAGGCTCTGAGTTAGTGGTCAGGAGTTCAAGCCCCAGCACCGCCAAGCTGCCACTGTTGGGCCCCTGGGCAAGGCCCTTAACCCTCTCTGCCGTATCATAGGGGTGCTATGACTGGCAGCTCATTTTCAGTCCCTCCAGGATTTTGCGACCGCACAAATGAACAAACTCTGCTATATTCAGAGGAGCTTGCAATTTTTCAAAACTTCCACAGATTTGGGCCATCTCTCTGGGCCCTCTTTGATTAACGTGCATCGAACGTGAGTATAGCTAAAAGGTCTCATTTACCAACAAACATCACTGTGAAAGACCATGAAAAACAATTTTGTGCAATTGTAATTTCGCCAGTTCAAGTAGTTTTCCGCAAAAAAGCACAAAAAAATCTGCAAGTCGCATCGCAAATTTAGATAAAAGCCACAGCAAAATCAAGCATTTTGGGCCGCAACAATCACAAAAAAAACCCTGCAAAATCTTGTACGGACTGCATATTCCCAAGATGTGATGTGGTGTGTCCAGGTTTGTAGTCATGGTGTGCCAACAGAAGGCAAGATCACACTTTGTTCATTCCATTGACACCACCTTTATATACAACCATGGTTCCCAAAGTGGGGTCCAGGGACTTTCGGTGGTCCATGAAGCATAGGCATGGGGATCTGAACGTTTATATTGTTGGTTACAGTGGTGGAAAACCCTTACAGTTATTATCCTGCTTGACTGGTTGTTTGAATTGAATGGGTTAAATCTTAATAACTCAAAAACAAGTAGGCCTTTTAAATAATGTCAACCTGGACTTAATGGCAGTTTTAATAAAATGTGATCTGTGAGTGAAAAATTCAGGAATAAAATATCTATGGCTCCTAATATTTTTAATAATTGCATTTGCAGAATGATGATGTTTATAAAATATATTTGTATACAGGGGGTGTATGGAAAGCAGTCCCAGACTGCAAAAAGTTTGAGAACCACTGTTGTACATCTACATCTATTTTGTTCCTTCCTGTAAAACAAAAAAATGACAGTTACTTCAATGTATTGGTTTCATAATCGCTCTACAGTTTCTGATGCTTAATGGAGTCAAAATGCCTATGGCACAAGAATGATTTAAATCAGTACAGGCTAGGTATAATCAGTTAGCTCTGCATGGATTATGAAGGTGTAACAGAGAT
This sequence comes from Cranoglanis bouderius, assembly GCA_023630585.1. Classification (NCBI taxonomy): domain Eukaryota; kingdom Metazoa; phylum Chordata; class Actinopteri; order Siluriformes; family Cranoglanididae; genus Cranoglanis; species Cranoglanis bouderius. Next base: position 7,908,619 of record CM042562.1, on the reverse strand, counting down.
GAGCTGAGGTGGAAAGACTTATTTCAAGGGTGACAAATGCCACCCTGTACCACCCATGTGACCACGCCTCAGCATAGCTCCTAGTCTATTCTCCAAACAGAAGAGGTCTCTGAATAACCCAGTGAGCCCCAAGTGACCAGAGACATGCATGAACATCTATTATTAGGCCAACCTAGCTTAATACGTTCAGCCCACAGAGGATGGAAACTGGTGGTGCCGATGCAGTAAGTGCCATCGCCTGTTTTTTTTTATTTATTTATTTATTTTATTTTGTGTGTGTGTGTAGAAAATGGTTAACTGTCTTCAACGTTGTTTTTCTTGGGTGTTTCAGGTAACTATGTCTCTCAAAAAATGGGGTGCATGGTGGATTAGTGGTTAGCATTGCACTACCAGGGATGGGGGTTCGAATTCCCATGCTTCGGGGGTTTCCTCTGGGTAACCTTGTTTTCCTCTCCCAGTCCAAAGACATGCGTTGTAGGCTGATTGGTATTTCCAAATTGTTCGTAGGAACATGGATGGATGGATAGACTCTAGTGTTATCTCAGTAAATCCCACCAATCAATTTTATATGAACAGCACTCTTTTTTTTTTTTTTTTTTTACCTGATCTCATGCAAGACTTGTACAACTTTAAACAAATGTTTGGCTGGATTTCACTTGATTTCATACAAACAAAATAGTAAGAAAAGGTACAAATGCTATGCTTGTCTCATGGTCCTAGCCTTAACCTTCATACCTTTTCACAGAGAAGGTTTATGTATTTGCAAGGGTGAGACCATATTGGTAAGGAGATAGGAAGCCTGCCACTGGAATGCTAATTTTCCTTATTTGTACGATAGATCAGAGTAGGATAATTGTATTACATAAAAAAAGCGACAGATCAAGGTCAGTGTCTCTGATTGGTGGCTTTCAAAGCAAAGCATATCAGATCTTAAAAGTCTGACTCCACCTGACATCCCATTTTACCTGATATCACCTGATATGCTTTACAGAACTGACAGAACTGACAAAAATTTCTACTTTTAATATTTTATTGGACACTTTGATTTTTATTTATTATTACATTAGTGCTTACATCTTTAGGTGTAGCTTACAGGCAATGTCAGCATATTGTTGGTCAGATTGTGTGTGAGTGTGTGTCTGTAGGAAGAAGGAATGTGATGTGTATCCCAAGGCACAGCAAGGATCATGGGACCATTTCTGTAATGATTCAATCCTCTACCCTATGAAAGGAGCTCGCTGTTCCCCTGGGACTGTTTATGCTGTTGCACACAACCAGAGAGCAGAGAGAGAGAGAGAGAGAGAGAGAGAGAGAGAGAGAGATGAGATAGAGAAAGAGAGATTGGGGAAAAATAGGGAGAGTGATAGAAAGAGAGACACAAAGAGAGACAGAGAATGAGAAATAAAAGATGCCAGAAAAGGTTAGCAGTGTCCACATCGAGTAGGATGTTTCATGTCCTATCAGGCAGAGTTTATAATAAAGATTTACTAGCCCCTGATCACATGATGAGAGTTTCAGAAATATGATAACATCAAGGCAACATGTGAAAAATGTATTCATACTAATGGGAATAATAATGGGAACTGAATTCATACTAATGGGAATACAAGAGTCATGTGACGCAGAATATCACATGCAATACAGCGTGGTGTAGAGCTGTTTTTCTGTTCCAGGTCACAAACGTGTGTGTTGTACAGTAGCAGTGCTGGTGTTAGCGAGGGCAGCGCTGGGCTATTCTTGTACCTGCTGATGACTATCAGGTTTCTGATGGACCTCAGCTGGGTGTGGTACAGGATTGAGTGGACATTGCTTTTTCTATTGCGTATCTATATAATATAATGTAGTATACAGCAAAACCACTAAGAAGAAGCATATTTATCTTATATAATATCAGTACCTCTTTATCTGCCAGCCAAAAATTCATTTAATTAGACACACACCCTAACTTTTGAAGCAGCAAATTTATTTCAGAGTGTGACTATGGTAATAAATATCCTGAAATCATGTTCATGTTTCAGATATGTTCATTACCATTGGAAACTATGAAGTAAGTGGGTCATATGATGCAATTATTCCATTAAATCATAAATTGGACCAGCTCACAAAGCACCTCTATCTGAAATCGCCAGTCGTTTTTCTGTTGCCTCCCGTAGATCATTCCCCATGTGCTCTTTTACTCAATGTGAAGGCCAGACTGGATTGAAGAAGGTGCTAGTCCCTTCATCATGTCAGTGCTTTCCCCTGGCTGTGGCTGCACACAGTGAATTATTCAGCAGGACAAAGTGCTCCACTCCTAGGGTGAGGCCTGAAAGAACAACACATTATAGGAGCATTAACATCCACAGCATCTCAGTGGTAATTGGCAACAGTACTAACAGCTATATTTTAATGCTGATAATTGCTCCAGATTTGATACATGTTTTAATGTTTCCTGATTCTTGGAAACTTTTTAGTTTCTACATTAAATCACATGAGTAACACAGGAACAGCTTTGGCCCTAAGAGAAACAAGGCAGACAAGTCTTTCTTAAATATTCGTAGTGAACATAAAATACACCAATCATTTATTATTGGTATTTCCTAACATATTTTACTTATGCGTAGTGCTCATAGAGCCACATGACACCTACATAAACCCTTCATGGAACCTGACATAAACCTATATAAACAGTTCATAAAGGCTTTTTTCCAAAGAGCATTTCTTCATTCCTCGATTTTGACATCAAGCGACTTAACACCTGAGTTGAGTGACGGAGCTTCGATTATTATTATTATTATTTTTTAAATAGTTGTTTTTTAATCTATTTATTATTATTCTTAGATTATGTAGAGCTTCTGCCATACAAGTCCCTGTGATTAAACTAGAAATGATAATGTATTAAAATGAGTGCATTAATATACACCTATCATCAGCACTACTGTCAGATCTGCTGTTATAGAAAATTAATTAACACCTTCTAACCAATCAGATTCGAGAATTCAACAGAGCTGGGATATAAGATGCCATAACATGCTATTTTAAAACAACTTTATTATTTTTTCTAATTATTTTTTTTAGCTCAGTTACTTCTCATATATTAGATTTATGCAGTATAGCTTTCCAAGGGAAAGTTCTTTACAGCAGTGACAGAGTTATGTATATTTTCTCTGGCATTTCTGTAGAGTGAGTCTGACCATTTTATGTATGGAAATGCGACATCATTGTAATAACAGCGTTATATATATTTTCTCTTATACTAATTTAGAAGGAGTTTAGTGTAGTTTTAATGACTGACATCAGTGAATCACATCATCACCATCATACGTCTTAAATCAGAAATCAGTAATCCATATTTGAACAATAATTTAGTTCACTTTTATAACAACTATTATATTAACTATTATAACAACTTGATCTCAAAATTGACAAAAGCAGTCAATGCATGACAGCTATGAGTTGTTATAAAGCATTTATGCTGGTGGCAAGCAAGCCTACAAACACTAAAGTAAAATGTTACCATTAATTATTTTTGGGAATGATAATGGGAAAAAGGTAAGATTTCAAATGATGGCAAATGAAAACGAGGCTTGTAGTATCATTTTGATGGCTCTCAGGGCATTCTGGGGAACTTACTTACAGGAAGCTATGTTGATAACACTGTAGTGCCTTAAGACTGCCACGTCACTAGTCTGCACTGGCTCCAACTGTAAATATCTGGAAAAGGAAGGGTCAGAGAGAGAGAGAGAGAGAGAGAGAGAGAAAGAGAGAGAGAGAGAGAGAGAGAGAGAGAGAGAGAGAGAGAGAGAGAGAGAGAGAGAGAGAGAGAGAGAGAGAGATTGAACTTTATTGGATGAACCTGATTGAGCTTGGAACCCTAGTGGTACCACAAAAATCCCAAATCCCCAAGAGTATTTTAACCTGTGCTTTTGGATTTTTGTGGTACCTTTATGGCTCCCAGCCCAATCAGATCCATCTCTCTCTCTCTCTCTCTCTCTGTCTCTCTCTCTCTCTCTCTCTCTCTCTCTCTCTCTCTCTCTCTCTGACCCTCTCCTTCCCTTTCCTATGGCTTAGAAACTAAGTAAACAAACAAACCACTTTGCAAGGATCATGTCACAGACACATGGTATACGTATATACAAGGTATACATCACTGAGTGAACCTGATTGGGCCTGGAACCAGAACACTAACAGATGCTGAAACATAAAGGTGAATAACAGACTGACTGGCTGCAAGAGAAGGTGTTTTAGTAAAGAGCTGGCTTCAACAAAGATCAATGACGAGGTGTTTCGAAAGCCACACACACTCTCGCATTCTTGCTTTTATGCTAAAGCAGAGCAGACTGGAAAAAAGACAGAGTTATAACTCAATGGAAAGTCCAGTCTTTTCCCGTTTTCCTTGGATCAAGCTATTTTAGTAGTCATATTTTCTTGTGCCAGTGGAAAACAAAGAGTAAAAATAATGCTACCACAAATATGAAGCAGAATACAGAAATTTGGTTATTAAAGCAGTAGCCAGGATGTTAGAAGCCTCTGTTTTGAGGTGGTGCTGATGGGACCACCCATCTAGATTAAAATATAACTCGACTGCCATTCAAGAGCCCCTGAGCTGATTCCAGTGCGCACATGGAAAGCAGCAGGTTAAAGCAACTCGGTGACTTCATCAACCAAAATCATATTTTTCACCCAAATACGTAAAAAGGCAGGAATACCAGACCTCTATTTTTGTCTGTCATTTTCTCCTTGTCCTTCTTTTTTTATTTCTGTCATTATACATGACCGTCCCCCCCCCCCCCCCCCCACACACACACACACACACACACACTCCCCCTCCCCTTTTTACTTTGGTGTCTCTAATGCATGGGAGGAGGCAGACAGTGGCTTGGAGAGGATGAGGGGGGTGAAGGCAGAAAGCCATCCTCCGTGCTCTACATTAAGGGATCAGGCTGTGTCTCTGTAAATGAGTATTGATCCTGCTTCTGGCGGGATCGTTTAGGAGATTAATGCTGGCAGTAGTTGTGGTGGTGTTGGTGGGAGGGGGGTGTCCAGCCGAGGCAGGGAAGCCGGGGCAGAGCTACCCAGGACAGAGGACCTGCTGTGGGGTGCTGAGGAGAACAAACCCCTGCCTCCCCTCCTCACCATCTGGACCATGAGCCCAAGGCACCAGCTGCATGGGGGAAGGGTAGAGAGAGAGAGAGAGAGAGAGAGAGAGAGAGAGAGAGAGAGAGAGAGAGAGAGAGAGAGAGAGAGAGAGAGAGGTGGAGAGTAACGGACTGAGAGAGGAAGAAAGGAAGGAAGAGGGGGATGGATAAAGGGATGAAAATGAAAAGAGAACTGCAAATGAAAGAGAGCACATAAGGATAAGGGAGAATGAACCAATGCGAAGCCAATACACTTACTGTGAAAGAGGGAAGTGAAGAATCACAGGCAGCAAAGAGAAATAAGAAGCACAGGAAGATAACAGCAATGAAAGAATGTTAAACATGAACATAGATTTGTATGATGAACACATGAATATATCAGATAAGAATATAAGTGTATGGGAGTTGCATGGAAAGAATGAGAAAGATGTGAGAAAGAATAAATGTGAGAGGGAAAATAAAAGAAAGAGACAGGTGGGAGAGCAACTGAGCTAAACATTAGAGCTGATGAGAGAAAGAGAGAGAACAGAACAGAGGAAATCAGCCATGATGGATGAGAGGAGGAAAAAAGGGAGTAAGAGAACAGAGTGGCTAAAGTGGCCCAGGGGACTCTCCCCAACATGGGGCCTAAGGAAAACCATTACAGAATTACAGAGTGAATGAGAAGAATTCGTTTAAAGGTGCATTTTGGAAGCTCATAAGAGTATAACAAACTCAGGAAGCTGGATGCCGGTGCGGAATCTTTAATGAACAATATGAAGCAGAACAATAAAACAAAACTGAGACAAAAACCTCACTAAAACATTAAGTTAAGGAACTAGTCACATTACAAAGTGTCATGAGTCCGAAATGGCCCCCTACTTCCTATTCCCTGCAAAATACAAGGTGCATTATGGGTACTCTGCATCAATAGGCTAAATAGTTGGGCTCTAACCTGCTGTTGGATTGTAGGAGTATACAGGGTTATTCTACACTATGCTTTCAGATATGATTTTAAATGCCAAGCTCCCTGTCTATTGCACTGGTGTGCGATGTGCTGTTGGTGTGCTGTTGGACATCAGAAGGGTATAAGTAACAGACTTCTAATGAGGAGTTGGTGACAAGCAGACCACAGACAAGACCCACAGCACTGTAGAGCACTGAATTGTTGTGTGTTGTGTTGTCTGTGATGTGTGTGTTGTGAACTGTGTTGAATGCATCGTGTTGTGACCAAACATCAAGAAAAATATCTAATACATGCAAAGGTATATGGTGAATAAAATTATTCTGATTCTGAATAGGAGTCTGAGGAGGAGTGACTGGAGGTGTGCCCAAGAGATACGGTACTGTGCACAGAAATGCTGTAGAGCAAAGATGCTTTCAAAATAATTAAATTAAATGTTTCTACATTTAAAAAAAAAAATACCGTAAACAGCTCTAAACTGTAATCATTGAAACAAAGTCAATATTTGGTGTGACAAAAAAATAAAAATAAAAATAGTAGTCTCCGGTATAATTAGTGCAGTTTTATAAGGAAATGAGCTGGTAAGTTTTATTGAGCATCTTGCAGAACCAGCCACAGTCCTTCTGGAGACTTTGACTTTCGCACTCGCTTCTTATTTTTGCAGCAAAACCCAGCAGCCTTCATTGTGTTTTTTGGTCTGTTATGTAATATGCTGCTTTCTTTAATGACATACAAACATTTTTCTGTAACATTTCATTTTGTGTTAGAAAACTAATGTTTGGGAATCTAAAATGTTTTTTGTACTGACTTGATAATGTAGAAGTCATAAAATAAAAAAACAACAATGTTTGTACTAAAAAAAATAGGGTGCCTAAAACCTTTGCACAGTACTGTATAATATACTACACACATAGCCTATAGGTGCACCTTATTTCTTGCACACAATGTGTTAACACCGCTTAACAATGTCCATCAGTGCAAACTTACCACCAATATGATGCACCATGCTGTGTTCACAAATAATTTTTATCTTACCACTAAGAGTTCTCTCAGTTCATGTGCCACTAAACTAAGAGTTTCTAACTAAGGCTAACTAAGAGCTTTACCTTAAAACTTATTTTAAAAAACTGCTGAAAGGAATATTTACTAAGAAGGAGTTTTGTGATGGGTGGTTTCGCCAAATTCAACCTACAAACATGCCAAAAGAGTGTAATGTCAGTGATGCGTCTTCAGTATTTAACAGTTACATTACATTTATGGCATTTGGCAGACACCCTTATCCAGAGCGACTTGCATTTATTTCATTTACACATCTGAGCAATTGAGGGTTAAGGGCCTTGCTTAAGGGCCCAACAGTGGCAGCTTGGCAGTGCTGGAATTTGAACTCACGACCTTCTGATCAGTAACCCAACGCCTTAACCAATGAGCTACCACTGCCTTAGTAGCATAAGAACTTAAATATTAAGTACTAAATAGAAATAGAAAATAAATCAAGGGAATGGTACATTAAATTGTATAATATAAAGTATATAAGGAGTAATGAATGAAGAAAAGCTGAAATGCAACAAGGAGTTTGTTTATGGTGATGATGTGCATAACTAAACAACAAAGTTCTCTTCTGTTACATGATGTGTTAGTATGTCCCAGTACTTTTATAATCTTTTGCTACACACTCAAAAGTACGTACTTTTTTCTTCACAAAAAGAGTACATAAGTTTTAGTGCATAATGTAATTAGGCAAATTAGGATGTAGCACTTATTTGCAGCAAAGTCAGCGTAGCCTGTTAATTTGCCATTTAGGATGGTTTGTGGTTTGGTCTTAAACGGATATTTCTGATATTTTTGTCTGCTCTCATGTCACCACAACCCACACACTCTTGTGAGCATGTCGGAGATCTATGCGGAAGTGAAGATATTTTGTGAATAAAGACTTCATTTTAGTTTTTTTTTTTGCGAACACAAATCATTTGTATTGCTTCATAAAACTGGGATTAAACCACTGGAGTCACATGGATTACTTTTACGATGCCTTTATGAAGTTTTTGGAGCTTGAAGGTTTTGGTTACTTGGACTGTAAACGGAGGGACAGAAATCTCCAAGGTTTCATTTAAAATGTCTTCATTTGTGTTTTGAAGATGAACAAAAGTCTTATGGGTTTGGAACAACGTAAGGTTGAGTAACTGATGACAGAATTTTCATTTTTGGGTAAACCATCGCTTTAATTCATTACAATTTACCTGGTGTACCCCTATTTGCAGGTTTAGAACCTGCTTTTAATGCTAAAATGTTGTGTTAATTACTCTTAGAAAGAAACAGGATTTCCACTTAAATCAGCCTGTTCTCAGCTAGCTTTTGTATCCGAATACAGCCCCAGATGTTATATCCAACTAAGAGTGGCGCTGTGGTCAGAAACTGACACTAATAAAGTGCTAAAGGATGAACACAAGCTGTGTATGGGGGGGAAAAAACAGTCTCTAACTTTACACCTGCAAGATGCACCAAACAACTGCTAGTAAATGGACACAGAGTTTAAAAACCTCAGAAACTTTGCTGCACCTGATATACTTGTATTAACGCCAAGCACACGACCAGTTAATGTTAGTGTCACTGCTATGCCCAAATAATATCTGTTCAGCTCTGGTCCCTTGTTGCTCCCTTTATATTGATTAAAAGATGGAATGGGTGTAGAGACAAGAACACTAATAAAGCAGCCAGTGAGTGTATATTTCCTTTAGAGGAATAGTTTAGCCAAAAAATGAATTTTATGAAAAGATCACATGAGAGTTTCTTTTGTTTTGGACTAGTGCTATGAGGCTTATATAAAGAACAAGTGATGGTTACTTGAAATGAAAAACATGTTAAGAGTAAAATCAAGAACAGGGCAGTTTCGAGTATTCTGATTTAGCTTTGTCTGCAAGTAGAATAAATCTGACTGTGCAAATGCATTTTCATATGAGAAGAAATCTAAGAGCGGAATAAACTTTTGGCAGCAGAACTTTTGGCAGTAATACAAAAAGAATTGTTTATCTCACATAATCATAGCTGCACCAGCTTACCTATAATGGCCAACAATATGTTAGCATTTTTAGAAAACCCAAAACTAGTATTGTGTCAGAGCATTGCACATGTTCTTGTGTTTTAGTATGAACGTCCAGCAGTAGAAAGTCCAGTTATGAATGTCATAATGCTGAAACTATTCCAGCATCTTGCAGCGCTCACAGGCCCAACAATGGAATGTTTTGAAGGCGAGATCATGATGTCAGTTGTACACTGCTGCCCCTTCCAAGAGCAAATTTGTTATGAGCTCACTTCCCGTTCTGCAGATTGTCCTTGAATGGAGCTGTGGGTCCGACGCCCAACAGGGTCCAGCTGCTCCCAGAGTAGATGAACATCAGGTCAATTGCTGCAGAGTGCTTCAACATCTGTACCTCAAGCATTTCAAATAAATGTCTTCATCTGTTGTGTGAAAAGGTTTGGAGCATTAAGTGTAAAGGGCATCCACATACAGACGGGTGACAAAGGGAAAAAATGGTGATTTGGGTCCACTTGTTCATTTAGAGGGAAGAGTCACTGCAAATGAATACAAAGTTATTCTGACTCATCAGCTTTATCTTATAAGGAAACATTTCTATGCTGATGTTATGTAGTTATGGTCTCTTCCAGGATGACCCCACCCCCATTCACTGGGTTTGATGAAGATGAAAATGATGTAAATCAATTATCTCAACTCAGTTGAACACCTGTGAGAGATTTTGGACTGACATGTTAGACAGTGCTCTCCACCACTATCATCAAAACACCAATTGAGGAAAATATTTAGGAAGAATGGTGTGTATTCCTCTAGTACAGTTCCAAAGACATGCAGAATCTATGCCAAAGACCATTAAAGCTAGACCTTACTAACACACTTTATGCTTTTCCTCTAATTTTACACCATGTCTGTATCTGCTAATGTAATGGTCAATATCTAAGAATGACTTGTGCTACTTTGAAAGGTAGTTATGTTGCCTTGTTACTAAACCATTTGTCCAAAGGCCTGATCTGAAAAAGACGTACACATGATAATGTGAATTTTTATGGATGGAAATGTGTACATACAGTAGAGACTCTTGGATATATTTCTTTATATGTTTGGGTTTGGTGTGTGGTTTGTTAAGACTAAAAGTGTTTCTAAACCTATAAGGATTATATAAAGTAATCTCAAAGATAACATAGAAAAAACAATGAGCCGTAATATAGCTATGCAATGCATTTGATTAGTTTCCTACATTTCTGACTTCACTTTTCTGGCCTGGAAATTAGATTCATCAGAGAGAGAGAGAGAGAGAGAGAGAGAGAGAGAGAGAGAGAGAGAGAGAGAGAGAGAGAGAGAGAGAGAGAGAGAGAGAGAGAGAGAGAGAGAGAGAGGAGAGAGAGAGAGAGAGAGAGAGAGAGAGAGTGTGTGACTTTTGCTTAAATGTACTGAATATGCTGAATGAATGAAATTGTCGACGAACACTGCAATTAAATTAAAATGTGTGTGCATATACAGTATGTGCAGAGAGCGAGAGAGGTTTTGTTGGACTATATAGAGAGTACGGGTGAGCTAAGTCTCAGTTCAGCAAAGATCCACTCCAAATGTTCCGTCAAAAATCACCTCACAACCACAACTAAAATTTATTCTGTGTATGTTGGAAGCTCAAGCATTTTCTACTGCTCAATTGCTGGCTTGACTACCTGGAAGAATCACACACACACACACACACACACACACAGTTCTATAATTCCGTATATCAAAGCTGTTTTTGGAGGAAACCTCCCACATCTTAGGTGTGGTAGAGAGAGAGAGAGAGAGAGAGAGAGAGAGAGAGAGAGAGAGAGAGAGAGAGAGAGAGAGAGTTTCAAGCACATTCAACATTTTTCCAGACAATGTACTGGTAGTCAGTCCCTGTTTTCTTCTAAATTCTGCTTCCCATAGTTCAATCTTTCAACCATCTAATTAGTGGTTAGATTAATTTAGAACTGATGTTTTTTCTTTACTTCCAATTCCTCCCATTGTTGATTTTTTGTTAACAATAAATTATGATTTATCACATTCAATTAAGACTGTTTTTTAAACACCTTTTACTCATGTTTTAAATTCTTACACATTATTAAAGATGAATAGTAACTTTTGCATAATTGAAAGCAATGATGCTGAAAAATTACTTTAATCCATCCATTTTCCGTACTGCTTATCCTACACAGGGTCACGGGAGGCCTGGAGCCTATCACAAGGGACTCGGCGGCACAAGGCGGAGGACACCCTGGACGGGGTGCCAAACCATCGCAGGGCACAAATGCACACACATTCACACACTATGGACAATCTGGAAATACCACTCAGCCTACAGCTCATGTCTTTGGACAAGGGGGAGGAAACCGGAGTACCCAGAGGAAACCCCCGAAGCACGGGGAGACCTTGCATGCTCTGTGCACACAGGGCGGAGACGGGATTCGAACCCCCAACCCTAAAGGCAAACATGCTAACCACTAAGCCACCGTGCCCTCATAAATACTTTCAATTAGAGATATTTTTTTTGGATGTATCACTGTTCTCTCTCAAAAGATCTCATGCATGAGCAAAATGTAATAACATGACTTTTACATGTGACTAGTTATATCTTTTTGAATTCAAAATAATAGCAATAATATTAAATATTTCCCATTTCTGATTCAAAATGAATATGGAAATCCATTAAGCCTAGCGATTCTCATTACAGATTATGTTTTAAATGGAGCAAGAGGTCATACATGAAATATACAATCACTTTATAATCACAGCCTGGCATCCTAAATCGAACTCTAATCAAATTGTGAGGTCCCTCGAGATTTCAGTAAAGTGTTGTCGTGTGCAGTGGGTCATAGCTGCAGCCTGAGACTCACACACTATACAAGATATCTTATACAAGGCCTTATTATCAAGACCTTCATTAGCTGAATTAGGTGTGTTAGAGTAGACAGAAACAGAAGGTGCTCAAAAGGTCACATAGGTCTCAGACTGAGAAGCACTGGCCGAAAAGAGCTCTCTACATATATTTTCATCCTTCATCTTCAGTAAGCGCTTTGTCCTTGTCAGGGTCGCTGTGGAACCGGAGCCTGTCCTGGGAACACTGGGCAGGAGGTGTGAACAGCCCCCTGGCTGGGATGTTTATTGCAGGGCAACACACATTCACACACTAATTTCCTGTATACATGTACAGTATGCTCATTCTGTACACGGGGTTACGGGTTTGTGTAAAATGGGAGCAAAGGACATTCAGGTGGTAAAAATAACATTTACAGCCTAGTCTATGATGGGTGAGAGGCCAAAGTTAATCTGTAAGGGCTGCAAGAAATACATGTAGCTAAACACACACACACACACACACACACACACACACACACACACACACACACACACACACACACACACACACACACACACACACATCAGAGCGGATAAAAGGGTCAGCAGTGCATGAAAGCTATAACTGTCTACAGGTCCAACCTCTCACCCCATAACTTACGGTGTGTGGTGGAAGATTTGAGGAATGAAGGGAAACATGTTAAATGGATAAAATCACTTTTACTGCACTTTTCACCACATCCACAGAGGTGCCATATGTCATGAACCCTGCACCACCCCTCGAGGGAGCGAGAAAAAGGAGGTGGAATGGACTAACGGCACAGAGGAAGAGGACAGCCGAAAGCAGACGTACAGGTGTGTACTCTCGGTAGAGCTTGTGTCTGTCAAATAAGCTTTTCAAATTGTTTGAGATTTGATTTAAAGCTGTAAAGTGTCATACGCTGGGAAAGATACGACATGTGTCCATGCTTCTTCTTTTCGTTTCGGCTGTTCCCTTCAGGGGTCGTCACAGCGAATCATCTGCCTCCATCTAGCCCTATCCCCTGCATCCTCTTCTCTCAGACCTACTACCTTCATGTCCTCCTTCACTACATCCATAAACCTCCTCTTTGGTCTTCCTCTCGGCCTCCTGCCTGGCAGCTCTAACCTCAGCATCCTTTTACCGATATATTCACTCTCCCTCCTCTGAACATGTCCAAACCATCTCAACCTGCCCTCTCTAACTTTGTCTCCAAAACATCTCACATGTGCTGTCCCCCTGATGTACTCATTCCTGATCCTATCCATCCTCGTCACTCCCAAAGAGAACCTCAACATCTTCAGCTCTGCTACCTCTAACTCTTCCTCCTGTCTTTTCCTCAGTGCAACTGTCTCAAAACCATACAACATCGCTGGTCTCACTACTGTCCTGTACACCTTTCCTTTCATTCTTGCTGATACTCTTTTATCACACAACAGACCTGACACTTTTCTCCACCCATTCCAACCTGCCTGCACACGCTTCTTCACCTCTTTTCCACACTCCCCATTGCTCTGGACTGTTGACCCTAAGTACTTAAAATCCTGCACCTTCTTTATCTCTTCTCCCTGTAACCTCACTGTTCCACTTGGATCCCTCTCATTCACACACATGTATTCTGTCTTGCTGCGACTAACCTTCATTCCTCTTCTCTCCAGAGCAAACCTCCACCTCTCTAGAGTTTCCTCCACCTGCTCCCTGCTCTCACTACAGATCACAGTGTCATCCGCAAACATCATAGTCCATGGAGATTCCTGTCTGACCTCATCTGTCAGCCTGTCCATCTCCACCGCAAATAAGAAGTGGCTCAGAGCCGATCCTTGATGCAGTCCCACCTTCACTGTGAACTCCTCTGTCACACCTACCGCACACCTTACCACTGTCCTACTGCTCTCATACATATCCTGCACCACTCTAACATACTTCTCTGCCACTCCAGACCTCCTCATACAATACCACAGCTCCTCTCTTGGCACCCTGTCATATGCTTTCTCTAAATCTACAAAGACACAATGCAGCTCTTTCTGACCCTCTCTGTACTTCTCCATCAACATTCTCAAAGCAAATATTGCATCTGTAGTGGTCTTTCTTGGCATGAAACCATACTGCTGCTCACAAATGCTCACTTCTCCCCTTAGCCTTGGTTCCACTACTCTTTCCCACAACTTCATTGTATGGCTCATCAGCTTAATACCTCTGTAGTTTGCACAACTCTGCACATCTCCCTTGTTCTTAAAAATCGGCACCAAAACACTTCTCCTCCATTCCTCAGGCATCCTCTCACTCTCTAAGACCTCGTTGAACAACCTAGTTAAAAACTCTACTGCCATCTCTCCTAGACACTTCCATACCTCCACTGGTATGTCATCAGGACCAACCGCCTTTCCCCTCTGCATCCTCTTCAAAGCTCTCCTAACTTCACCCTTGCTAATCCTTTCTACTTCCTGCTCAACAATATTTGCCTCTACTACTCTTCTCTCTCTGTCATTTTCCTCATTCATCAGTTCCTCAAAGTACTCCTTCCATCTTTCCCTCACCCTCCTGTCACCTGTCAACACATTTCCATCTCTATCTTTAATCATTCTAACCTGCTGCACATCCTTACCATCTCTATCCCTCTGCCTCGCCAACCGATACAAATCCCTCTCACCTTCCTTACTATCTAACCTTGCATACACGTCCTCATAAGCTCTTCCTCTCACTGTTCCACTTCTTCCTAGCTAACCTCTTCCTCTGGATACTCTCCTGAACTTCCTCATTCCACCACCAAGTCTCCTTGTCTTCTTTCCTCCTTCCAGATGACACATCTAGCACCTTCCTACCTGTCTCCCTGATCACTTTGGCTGTAGTAGTCCAGTCATCTGGAAGCACCTCCTGACCACCTAAAGCCTGTCTCAACTCGTCCCTGAAAACCACACAGCACTCTTCCTTTTCCAACTTCCACCACTTTGTCTTCTGCTCTGCCTTTGCTCTCTTCCTCTTCCTCACCACCAGAGTCATCTTACACACCACCATCCTATGCTGTCTAGCTATACTCTCTCCTACCACTACTTTGCAATCGCTAATCTCCATCAGATTACAGTGTCTACATAAGATATAGTCCACCTGTGTGCTCCTGCCACCACTCTTATATGTCACCCTGCGTTCCTGCCTCTTCTGAAAGTACGTGTTCACCACAGCCATCTCCATGCTTTTAGCAAAGACATGTGTCCATGCACAACAATTTATTACCAAGTTTAACTGGTCAAAGTTTAAGCAAAGATGAATTAGTGATTACCTCTAAATAATAATAATAAAAAAAAGGGTTAAATCATCTTGAATGTCTGATTCTGAATATACATATACATATACATACAGACACAGATTTGCTACCTCAGCACGAAAGTCATTTAGAAAAGAGGCTTTTTCAGTAGGATTCTGAAATTTGCGACCACTTCTGATATGGAAATTATTACTGGATAATGTTAGCAGTAGAAACATTAGCCAATGAACCTGTGTGCTAATCTAGTTAGCTTGCTAATTAAGCTAATGTTAGTGAGGAACAAACAGTAGTTATGGTATATTTTGACACATTTGGATAGGCTACTTTTAAATAAATCATTATGAATCTAACAATGCAGACTCAGAACTGAAGTCGTACTCGTATCTACCTGTAACAGAAGTGAGCAGGTTTACTTGCAGCTAGCTAGCTGGCTAACTATTAGTGATGACAGGAGGATATAGTGGTTTCCAGTTTATATATTAAAGCATAGAGGTGTTGTAGAGATGATCCTAAGCCAATGTAAATTTTTAGCAATTGGTCTGAAGTTTCTTAGTAAGAGCTTTTGTAATCCAGGAGGATGGTTGTGTAACATCTAAATCTGATGTATTTACTAGTCACTGACATTGATAATATGGTCATGGATTTTAGTGGGGTTGTGGGATATCAGGGACTGACATGGAGGCCACTCAATATATAATAACTAATAGCACTGCTAAGATATTAGCATTCCTACCATGTTCCTACCATATTGTGTATGGTAGATCTTGGTCGTTGTGTACTTTAAAAAACAAAGAAAAAGAAAAAGCTTTGCACGTTGATGAAAAGCAGCTGATAATCAGCTACACTTTTCCAGCTACTGAACCTGTGGAACACAATACTGCACACTGACTCACTATTTCTCTGACTGTGTCTGCTGACGATGACAGATTTCACAGACAAGTATGTCCAAATGGCTCTTCCCGCTGAACAGACAGTGCTATAGCCCACTGCCAGAGAGAGAGAGAGAGAGAGAGAGAGAGAGAGAGAGAGAGAGAGAGAGAGAGAGAGAGAGAGAGAGAGAAAGATGGAGAAAGGGAAAAAGACAGAGAAAAGAGTGAGAAAGAGATTGGGGAGAGAGAGAGAGAGAGAGAAGAGAGAGAGAGAGATAAATATATTTGCAATAGAAAAGCTACACAATAAACAACTGTTCAGTGAAAAAGCAAGTCCAAACATGTGAACTAATCACTCTCAGTTCAATTCAACAAGCTTTATCGGCATGACCATATACATGTACAGTATTGCCAAAGCATTACATGAATGTAGAACTGTTAATAAACATTAACAGTAATATAAACATATTAATAAGCATTAGTTTAGTGTTCGTATTAAGATATTATCAGAATCTGAATAAACATATTGTATTAGTGTCTGTATAGAAACATGGAGATGAGAGAATAGAAACCAAGTGTCAAAACAAATATTGAAGTCTTAAGTACAAAAAAAAAAAAAATAAAATAAAAATATCAACAACAACACCAAAAACCCCCAGAAGACAAGCAGGGCTGTGTGTGTGTGTGTGTGTGTGTGTGTGTGTGTGTGTGTGTGTGTGTTTGGGTGGGTTACTCACTGTCCCTCAGGTTGTGGCAGGCAGATACGTACTGTCCTGCTAAAACACAGCTCTCCTTCATTTCTCCTAACAGAATGGGCAGTTTGACAGTGTTGGGCAGAAGGGAGAACTGGGGGTGTGTGACTTGAAATTGACTTCTGACTCTCAGTTTTCAGTCTCTCTCTCTCTCTCTCTCTCTCTCTCTCTCTCTTTCTCACACACACACACACACACACACCCATCATTAAAATAAGGAAGGTTGTAATTCAGTGCAACAGGTGAAAATGAAAACTGATAGGGTAGTAAGACATTTTTTTTTAAATAAGTTTATTTATTCATTTATATATTTTACTTTTTAAAAAAAATATATATATATTTTTAATTTTTATTTTTTTAAGTTTACGGTTAGAATTAAATTTAGGGCTAGAATTAAATGATTAAGTGTACCCTACTCATGAGGGACTTACTAGCCATTTTCTCTGCCATACTAATAGTGAAAAGTTTTATATGTAATTATATTAACATTATAATGGTGGTAAATCTGTTACAAAGTTACAAATCACACACAATCGCTCACATCCTTAATCAAAGGATCCTTCCAACATGCCTCAACATACAGACAATACAAAAAATTACAGGAATATAATTAACTATTCCACAAACAAGAAAAGATAACAATTAGGTTTCAAGCTACTCTACGGTCTCCTAAATGTGATAGTCCCCCCCCTCCCCCTCAGTAAAGGGGCGGGCTCGCCTGTACTTTGCGAAGTACATGATTGGATAGCTGCATTTTCGCCATTTCTGATTGGCTACATTTCTCGCGCTGACCCGGTGTTTCGTGAGCCGTTCTATTTCTTTTAGCGGGGTAAACATCCGACAGTTTTTTGAACACATAATAAAGCATAGCTTGTCTGAATCGGTCTTCAGGCTTATATTCTGTTTTACATTCACAGTTTATTCAGTTGTGAAATGTCTGCACATGATATGACACCGGCGTTTATTCACTAGTCGGGGATCTTAACACTAATCCTCCCCACATAGAGTTAATCATGGTCTGGTCCAAAATGGCTGTACAGAAACAGTTGTGAAGATGTGTCGTTCTTCATAAGAAACGAATATGTTGCATTGTGCAAATTTGTGAAGAGTCCTCCGAGGGAGCAGGAGGATATACGTGAAAAGGTAAATACAAAAGATGTTACGTTTGTGTCGTCGTGGCGTTTGGCTTTTCCTGCAGGAAATAAAACCCAATGGGGTTCCTGTGCAGTCTTACTACGGCGGTGTTTCAGCCAATAGGAGAGGACAGTGCAGTTTACAGGCCGTTACTGTATAATAACTCGAGATAGCAGACTGTATAATTCCTTATAGAAAACATGTTCCACAGATAATAACAGCAACCGCCATTTCTCAGGCTTGTCCATAAGATTGCTTCAAACATTGTTCTTGCATGATAGTCGACGTAACTAGCTAGTTTTATCATTTCTGTCTTAGCTCATTATCAGCATTAGCTCTGCACTGAACTGTGTAATACCTACCAAGAAATTACCATACCTCAGGTGTTGTGATGGTTGTCTGCTACTAAATCACTTCTAATAGACCCAAAAGAGCAATTACTTAAGAATAATATGTAGCTAGAATTAGGAACGACAACAACACGTTAACATTTAATAACAGGAAGGTATAAACATCCAGTGCAGTGAACTGCAACACTTGTCTCTTCCCTGAATGCATCATTGCAGTGAATGCTGGTAGATCAGTTTAGTGAGGTTTTGAGTAAAACATTGGGGGGAAAAAATACATTAACACTGTAATTAACAATGAACTGTCAATCCAGCCAGTCATTAGCCTGTTACTACTGCTCACTGTGTTGCAGTTACAGATTGTATACGCTCATGAAGGTGAGTTTCAAAAGTGTATTAGGCATAATACATAGGACATAAGCCGTACCATAGCTGAGTAAGGAAATAGAGCACTTTAGCAAGATCAGGACTGAGATTTAAATGATATGCGCGTCTAAAGATTAGCATATAGAATAAGTTGTGTGTTTTTAACATAATCTCTCTTCTTCATATTGATTATATGCTGCCCTGACTGGCATAATATGGAGGTAGCTTGTGATTATGTGGACTTATAATTAAAGATAGAGTCCCTTAGTTTTAGACTTTAAAAACAAAACAAAACAAAGACGTCTCCATGGGGAGAAAACATTTCTGTTGCTGTAATTTTTTCCCCTCTTTTTGTTGTGGTGCTTGATTTTGTGTTTTCTGGATTTTGTTCCGATCTCTTGGTCACTGTTCATTCTGTTAATAAAATACAGGCCCAGATGAAAAACTGTGGGCATTTTTCCCACACCTCAGACCTTGTAGACACAAATAATGTTGACCCCACCATCCTGCCAGTCCGTTCTCCTAGGTGTTTTTGCACCGTGTGAGAAGTGCATTTGTAATAAACCTCTCAGTATATTCAGTCATTAAACTGTCAGTTAGGAAGATATGGTACAGGTCGAGAATGGAAGAACAAGAATGCTTTGTGTTAAGGAAGCTGACCGGAACATGATCAGACTGGAACATTGCCTTCACATGCATTGTAACAGGTGGCACAGTGGCGCAGTATGTAACACTGCCACCTTACTGCTCCAGAGTCCTTGGTTTTGATCCTTAGCTCGAGTTTCTGGATTTTTGCATGCTGTCCCTGTGTTCGAGTGGGTATCCTCCAGGTTCTCCAGTTTCCTCCGACTGTCCAAAAAAACGCAATCAGGTGGATTAGCGATGCCCTTCTGAGAATGTACCCCACCCATTTGGGTTGAATTCTCCTTATAGGTTTCGACACTGACCAGAGAGGTTACTGAAAGTGAGAGTGTGAGGCTACGACTGCACAATTAAGTACACTTGTGATCACATAGTTAACTGTGATAATGGTGAGCTTAGCTAAAGTTTAGCAGTTGACCAATTTTCCAGTGAAATCTTTTCTTTGCATAGAAGGGTCAGGGTCAGCCATGATACAGCACCCCTGGAGCAGATAGGGTTAAGGGCCTTGCTCAAAGACCCAGTAGTGGCAGCTTGGTGGTGCTGGGGCTTAAACCACCAGCCTTCTCATCAGTAATCCAGAGCCTTAACCGCTGATCCAACACTAGCTTTTACTTATGCATAAAATTTGGAATTTCCAATTCTTATGTTTTTAATCCATTAATTTCCCTTTTGCTTTTCCTGGTTGGAGTTACAGTGGCAAAAGTCTGAGAAAGTGAGTCCAGACATCTCAATCCTTAGCCCCAGTTCCTCCTGGGGAAATCCCCAGACATTTTCAAGCTAACTGTGAGATAGAATCTCTCCAGCAGGTCTTGGGTCTTCCCCGGGCTCTCTAAATCCAGTAGGACATGCTTAATACAGCTCTACTGGGAACTGACAAGGGGCTGTCCTTGTAAAATACCAAGCCTCAAACCACCTCAACTGGCTTCTCTCAATTCACTCTCAATTCACTTGTATTGTTGAGCTCCTCAGCTTATCACGGAGAATAACCCTGAGGAGAAACCTCGTTTCTGCTGCCTATACTCGTATCCTTATTTTTTTGAGTCTCTACCCACAATTTGTGAGGATAGGGATGTAGATCCACCATCATAGACCTGTACGGTGGCTGTAACACTGCTGCTGCTGACCTGATCTGTTTGTAACCTCACACTCTCTTTTTCCATCACTCATGAATGAGAACCCAAGGTACTTAAACTCCATGAAGGCAAGGCGTCTCCCCTCACCTGAAGGGAGCATACCACTCTCTGTTGGGAGAAAACCATGGCCTCGGACTTAAACAAAAACACAGGGATTAAATGAATGCATCAGTAGTCATTCCCTGTGTAAGTACTTGGTAGAAATACCTCTGGCTGCAATTACATTTACAAGTCTTCTGTAACATGTCTCCATCAGCTTAAGGTAGTTGTCCTGTTGGAAAGTGAACCTCTGCCACCAGTCTCAAGTCTCTGGAACAGCTTTTCTTGTAAGATTGCCTTGTATTAGGCTCCATCTATCTTGCCCTCAACTCTGAAAAGCATCCCCACAACATGATGCTACCACGACCATGCTTCACTGTTCTCAGGGTTTATGAGCAGTGTTGGGTTTCTGACAAACATAGCACTTTGTGCCAAGGTAAAAAGTAAAAAAGACAACACTGAAGAAATGACACTTTGCTACAGTGTAAAGTAGTGAGTGTACAGCTTGTATAACAGTGTAAATCTGCTGTTCCCTCAAAATAACTCAACACACAGCCATTAATATCTAAACCAAGGACCAAATTGGGCCCAAAGTGTCAATATTTTGTGTGGCCACCATTATTTTCCAGCACTGCCTTAACCCTGTTGGGCATGGAGTTCACCAGAGCTTCACAGGTTGCCACTGGAGTCCTCTTCCACTCCTCCATGACGACATCACAGAGCTGGTGGATGTTAGAGACCTTGCGCTTCCTTTTGAGGATGCCCCACAGATGCTCAATAGGGTTTAGGTCTGGAGACATGCTTGGCCAGTCCATCACCTTTACCCTCAGCTTCTTTAGCAAGGCAGTGGTCGTCTTGGAGGTGTGTTTGGGGTCGTTATCATGTTGGAATACTGCCCTGCGGCCCAGTTTCCGAAGGGAGGGGATCATGCTCTGCTTCAGTATGTCACAGTACATGTTGTCATTCATGGTTCCCTCAATGATCTGTAGCTCCCCAGTGCCGGCAGCACTCATGCAGCCCCAGACCATGACACTCCCACCACCATGCTTGACTGTAGGGAAGACACACTTGTCTTTGTACTCTTCACCTGGTTGCCGCCACACATGCTTGACACCATCTGAACCAAATAAGTTTATCGTGGTCTCATCAGACCACAGGACATGGTTCCAGTAATCCATGTCCTTAGTCTGCTTGTCTTCAGCAAACTGTTTGCGGGCTTTCTTGTGCATCATCTTTAGAAGAGGCTTCCTTCTGGGACGACAGCATGCAGACCAATTTGATGCAGTGTGCGGCGTATGGTCTGAGCACTGACAGGCTGACCCCCCCAACCCCTTCAACCTCTGCAGAAATGCTGATGGCACTCATACGTCTATTCTGCAAAGCCAACCTCTGGATATGATGCTGAGCACGTGCACTCAACTTCTTTGGTCGACCATGGCGAGGCCTGTTCTGAGTGGAACCTGTCCTGTTAAACCGCTGTATGGTCTTGGCCACCGTGCTGCAGCTCAGTTTCAGGGTGTTGGCGATCTTCTTATAGCCTAGGCCATCTTTATGTAGAGCAACAATTCTTTTTTTCAGATCCTCAGAGAGTTCTTTGCCATGAGGTGCCATGTTGAACTTCCAGTGACCAGTATGAGAGAGTGTGAGAGCGATAACACCAAACTTAACACACCTGCTCCCCATTCACACCTGAGACCTTGTAACACTAACGAGTCACATGAGACCGTGGAGGGAAAATGGCTAATTGGGCCCAATTTGGACATTTTCACTTAGGGGTGTACTCACTTTTGTTGCCAGCGGTATAGACATTAATGGCTGTGTGTTGAGTTATTTTGAGGGGACAGCAAATTTACACTGTTATACAAGCTGTACAACTCCCTACTTTACATTGTAGCAAAGTGTCATTTCTTCAGTGTTGTCCCATGAAAAGATATAATAAAATTTTTACAAAAATGTGAGGGGTGTACTCACTTTTGTGAGATACTGTACATTTTAAACCTTAACTCTATAAGCTAATTAAAGGTCATCTTCCTACGTAAAAGATGCATACTAAAAGTCCTCTTGATGGTACCACCCCAGTGACAAGGAAAACTGCGGCAAAAGTGTGATATATTTATTTCTGAGAATATGGGTGTGATCCACCACTCAAATACTACCTGTTCAGAGATGAACCCCACAATAGTGTCATTTTGCTGATGGATGTGGTTAGGAATGGGCCAAGTCAATGCACTGCATATATATATATATATATATATATATATATATATATATATATATATATATATATATATATATATATATATAATGTTTTGTCAATTAAGTGGTGCAGTCTTGCATTTTAACGTAGATTAGATGTATTGCATCGGCTCTAGATAAGCAGCATAGAGTAAGGCAGTGTTCAGCTGAATTAGCTTGTTAACTGGATGTAGATTTATCCTAAATTTAACGGTAAAATCTGGGCCAGCATCGCTTTTCCTCTGTGAGAATGTACTGTAGGTGTAATGGAAGCTTAAGTTTGCTAATGAAAATGAGGTGAGTCATTATCTCTTGATGGTTGCGTGCCCTTTGGCAGTTAAAAAGTAAAAAATACAAAATCTGTTTGGGTGTGCTGCACTGTGGAGAAATATGCTCACAGTACTTTTAGAGGATGTTGGGGTTTGTTTTTGCAGGTGAAAAGACACTGTGTGGTTTCACATGTGGTGAGAGAGAGGGGGAGGGAGGCTTTTCCTCATTGCAGATGCTTATTTAACATTTCCGGTCAATCAGAACCATGTCAACATCACCCACATACGCACACGCACACAACTCTGCATGTACACAACCGAAACCAGAGAGTAAAGGGAAATTATCAAATTTTCCTCCTAGTGGCCTGCCAGTGTGTGAGTTTGTAGTGAAGGCTCCCAGTGATTCACACACACTTGGACTCGAGTACTCTAATAGCAGCCAGCTTGTATTGTGGACATCAGTAATACCGCGTGTGTCCGTGTTGCAATTAGAGCTCAGGACCGCACGGGGAAAACCGGGCTTTAATCACTGAGAAAGTTTCTGAACATATGCAGAACAAATGTCTTTGTTTTAAGATTAAAGTGTTTCATTGTAAAGTGCAACACTATGGCCAAAGAAAATATATGAACTTGTAGTCTTGCATATTTTGTGAGTAACTCAACTTCTCTGTTCAGTGGAGCTGGAACCTTGCTGTCAAATTCAGGGCTTCATGCCTGTTCTTAACTCATGTCCTGCATTCAGAGAGGTCACAGAAAAAGGGTTGAGCAGAGTCATCTGTTTTGTTTGACTTTGGATTTGGGCAGCTTTGCTAGAAGCTCATGCGTCATGCAGTATTATAACCTCAACACGCACATAGTGCTTATATTATTGCATACTGTGTTTCAAAAAAATATACCTGTGTACTATGTGAGACAATTCTTTTCTCCCATGTGTTCACACTGAGAAGTATAAACAGAAGTCGTATACTGTCCTGGATATTTTGCACTAACCTGTCTCATGTATACAGAGCAGGACAATGACTCCCATAATGTGACACAGATACCTTTCTCAGGGCTGTATCAGTCCTGCGCCACGTTCGGATGTGGTCCTCGATTGGACACGCATCTGATTTCCATGTGATGTGAATGAAAACCGAGTGGAATTCATGTTGTGTGTGTGGAATCAGTTCAGGCAAAACTAGAAGGACACTAACAGTACTGAGCAGTGTAATGGAACAGTGGCCAAGAAATCAATGTGTGTGCATGGGGTGTTTCGGGGACAGGTGTGTTCAAATTGAAGACATGTATGGGTCACATGCAGTTACAAATATAAAACACCAAGATACACAGATCTGATCTGAGCAAAAAAAAAAAAAAAAAAAGAAAAAGAAGAAGCTTAAATAAATGTAACCATCACTGTAGAGTTTTACTTTTTACAATGACTTTTATTTCTGTCACTGTGAACGAACTTTACAATAAAATGAAAAGCTCGTACAAAAATCACACATGGCCAAAAGTATGTGGACATCCAGAGTTGGACCCCCTCTTTGCTGCTATAACAGCCTTCACTCTTCTGGGAAGGCCTTCCACTAGATTTTGCGTGGACATGGGGATTTGTGCCCATTCAGCCACAGGAGCATTAGTCAGGTCAGGCGAGGAGGCCTGGGGTGCAGTCAGCATTCCAGTTCATCCCAAAGCTGTTCAGTGGGGTTGAGGTCAGTTCTCTGTGCAGGCCATTCGAGTTCTTCCACTCCAGCATTGGCAAACCATGTCTTCATGGACCTCACTTTTGGACATTTACAGAAGTCCAAAAGTAGCTCAAAGTATTTTGTAAAAACAAGCAATTGATGAAAGGCTACTGGAAGCACTACACAAGCTCTACACATACAAGTTACCGTTAATCAGCATTTGAGTGCTGTCAGGAAAGCTGAATATCAAAGATGTATCAGTCTGTTATGTACAGTGAGTGGAAGTATCTACTGACTGGAAGGAATCACCTGCACTCTACAGTCCGCTCTATAATTAGCTTCTGAACTTGATGTGGATCGGGCCTGTATTTAAATCTGGGCTTTGTATAAGAGATGGCGCTGCATTATTTTTCTTCACTGTGAAACTAAAACTAAATACTCCTTGGAAGCTAAGTGATACGTCACTGTTTTTTTAATGGTCGTGTTTACCAAAGCTTTGAACACATTTGTAATGGATTATTAAATACAAAGCTGTATGGGTGTGTTCGGCTGTGGAGACATGCACTCAAATGAAATTACTGGTGTATCCGCCTCACTGAAAGTATACACCAGTTGAGTACACAGAGCCAGACCAATGCTGGTATCAGCATAAAAATGTGTTTAGACACTGCTCAGATACTAGCATCATTCCTCTGGATCCCTCTCTCTCTCTTTGTTTATGCATGTTGTCTTTTACGAGTCAGCTAGCGGTGAAAGTATACAAAGTATATAAAGTATACACCCAAAGGCGTATTGCATACTCATGCTATCATCGATTCATCAACTCCTAAAGTAGCTATTTTGTGACTTGCCTTTTGCATCATAAAGGCAGGAACCAAACACACCGTATGTACAAAGAACAAGGAAAATGCATAAAGTGTAAATAATGAATGCGGCTGGAGATGTAGAACAGGAGACCGAGTGAACGTGGTAATGGCCTAGTGAATGTTTCATTCCCCAATAAATTGCACTCGTCGACAGTCTGCATGAAACTTCTCAACAGGCCTAATAAAATAACGGTCTTGAAACGTAGAGACAGTAACCTGACTTTTATCCCAAGTCACTGCAAGGCACTAAACACTGAGAGACTGGATGCTTGTAATGAGCCTACATGAATTCCAGTCAAATAAAAACAGTGGAAACGTGAAAATGGCTGAGACTTTAGTAGCAACCCAGCTGATGTTTATGTGTGGGAGTAAAAATAGCAGCTGAGACACGGTTCCCACAAACTGAAGTCATGTTCCTGTCTCTTAGTCATACGACCTCTTTCCCTTTAAAGAGATCGATTGGTTACAGATGTGACTGTGGTTAAAAAAAAAAAAACCTGCATGATTACTTGATTAGAAAATAAACGTACTTCAGGTGTGTGATCAACTGCTATAGTTAAAATAGTGACATTTCTTCTTGTGTAAAAAATAATAATACAGAATGACTCGGTTGTATCAGACAGGAAGGAACTAAATACTGATCAAATGACTGAGGCAGGAAACTGCTGAATACCAGGCCAGTGACTGCTCCATCTGCTCTCTTCCTTTTTTCATTGCAGAATCGCAAAACACGCAAAACTTATGTTATTAGATGTATAAAATGAACATTGATGCTTATAATACAGAATTACCCAGGAAGTAATCATGTAGCTTTCCTGTAAAGCCTGTCCTGTAACATTGTTCTCAACATATGTTTCATTTTTTTCCCCTCTTTCTCTTAAATCTACCAATTACTTTTTGCCTGCCATCTTTCCTCTCTCCATCTCCTTCCTCACTCCACATAATGAGGTAGGAGTCACCTCATTATGTGGAGTGAGGAAGGAAATGGAGAGAGGAAAGATGGCAAGGAAAAAGTCAGTGTGGTTATGTGGTCGAGGGAGTGAACCTGCTCTTATTATTCTGACCACATTAACGTGTCTCATGCCCAGCCCATAGGCGGCCTCGGCCTCGCGTCATAAGGTTTTATTGCCATGCCAAACACAAACCTGCTATAGTGTGTGTGTGTGTGTGTGTGTGTGTGTGTGTGTGTGTGTGTGTGTGTGTGTGTGATTTCAGTATTACAGTAACAAATATGATATCACAATACATGAAGCCATTTTTTCACAATATGTATGGCAGTATTTAGGTTTATTAAGAGCGTGGCAGCAAAAACAGTGACGCATTTTAACAATCTGATAACCCACTGTCTACAAAATAAATTATTTAACAAGGAAAAACAAACAGTTGGTTCAATTATTATTTATTTATTTTTTTAAACTTCCGGTCATCTACTTGTTGCTGTGAGTAACAATAACCTCATCAGTGTTCTATATAAATATTCATCACACCTGCAATGCTCAATTTGCAATCTGCATTTATTTATTTGTTTGTTTGTTTGTTTGTTTGTTTATTTATGGGTTGCCAGATTAGTGTTTGCCCCCAGTTGTGTTGATAATAATCCCATGGAAATGGGACAAGACAAGGATTATGAACTTAAGTTAACAGATAGAATTACTTCTTTACTAAGAGGGTTTTGTACCAGTATTGAATGGAAAATGTTCTCCAATCTGGCAACCCTGTTACACTGTGATTTATACCACAGTGTAGTTGTATTTTCGAATCTGATTTGGCAGAAGATGTTGATTAATTTTCTATAACAGCATGACTCTGACATAGTGTCAGCTGCAGTTCCAATCACAAATTGATATTTATGTGCTCGTTTTAATACGTTTCTTGTAAGGCAGACCTCATCTGACTAAGTGGATTAAAAAAAAACTTCTCTAACCATGAAAAATGTACAGTCATTGCTCTGCTGAGGCTTTCTGTAAGGACACATTTAACATTTTATGAAAGAAGACTTTAGTCAGGGTTAACGCTTTGAGATAAAGCTTTTCATTTAGGTTTTCTGCCACGGGGAAAGAGGACATTTGTGACTTTTCAGTTTTGTAACTATAAATTGATAAAAGTATGACGTGTCTTTATTTAAAAAAACAACAACAGTGGTAATTGTTGGCAAATTGCTATGATGTAAGACAGGGGTGCCTAATCTTATCTGGAAAGGGCCGGTGTGGGTGCAGGTTTTCATTGCAACCAAGCAGACGCCACATTTGAGTCTATTGAAAGCCAAGCTCTACTGATTAAACAGGTGGACTCAGGTGTGGCTCCAGCTTGGTTGGAATGAAAACCTGCACCCACACCGGCCTTTTGCGGATAACACTAAGATTGGACACCCTTGGTGTAAGATGAATAAAACATTTCAGGACATGCCGTTATTGGAAAATAATCGACTTAAGGGTGATAACTGCCCTTTGCTTTGGGTCGGGCTGTGGAACACCACCACACTGCTGAGTATTTTCCTATATAACATGCTTTCATTCATCATATTGCCCAGCCCTGTTTGATGGCGGTAAGAAAAGTGAAGAGAGAAGAAGACAAAGAGTTAAAGAGAACACAGAGCCAGAGCTTTAAAAGTCTTCATAGATGGCACAGAGTCTGTTTTTTCTGTTTTTTTTTTTTTTTTTTTTTTTTTTTTTTTTTTAAGTGCACACTTACAAAGTAGACCTAATTACCAATTCCTCAAACCTTAGCTTAGAGCCGATGTTTCTGCCAGATAAAAAAGGCCCAAGGAAGCAGTTTAATGTTTAAACTTTGAAGAAGTCGACTCCAATGTGTCTACAGCAACCCAGTTATCCACCCTGGGTGTAATCACTGAGCATGGCAGCTTTGTGGCAAGATCTGTTTTCATAGCATGTTTGGCTAGCTCTGAGATTCGTAGCCTTCATGGAATGTTGTCTCCGTCCCCGAATGCTGAACTGTTCTTTTGAAACACAGACCCATTAAAGTATGTGATGGGAGTTATCAACATGCTCTGAGACCCACCGGCCTGGTGTGTGTGTGTGTGTCTGTGTGTGTGTGTGTGTGTGTGTGAGAGAGAGGCAGGGTGCCTCCAGGACAGGGGAGTGATGGACAAAGTATGACATCAGGATGTTTTTCCCCCAAAGATGATCCTTATCGCCCGATAAGCACATGATGTTATGGTCTCAGAAGACTTGAGAAGCATTTGTGTGTCATGTGAATACATTGATAATGATAAGTCTATGTATGTAGACCACTGTTGATCAACCGTGCATCAGAGAATATTAGTTCGGTAATCCTTTGCAGTTTTATGTTTGTAGCTAATTAAGTTCTTGGATGTGAGGTCATTTCCAGGCCAGCCAAGGTGAAGTCGTACTCCCCCAACAAACCTGAGGAGTTGATGATAAAGCTTATTCATTGCTTTAATAACTACAGGGATATTTGGGTCCTTGCCTAATGGCAATAATGCTAAACAAATTACCTCCATCCTATGAGAACCATGCACTAATTATTGCCTTGTGTTTTAGTTTTAGCAGGTTACATGAGGTTCACAGATGGAGTAATTATCATATGTTTTTGCTAGAAGAGTACATACACATGTAGAATTCTCAAACAAGGCACTTCAACCCCTTTGGTCGAGCTGTTTTCAACAAGGTGAGATCGAAAAAACATTGGACACATCGCTTCAAGTGGTGCGTGTTGCACAATGTATGAAAGCTATCTGCTCGTTGGTTTAAATGCCACATGCTAAGTAGTACATCACAGTTTGAATGTTGGGACCAGACCCAAAGCAAGATTAATGAGAACAATGTCTCCCATTTGGAGGGGAAAAAATGCATGCCCAGCATAAATGATGTATAGAACCACGCAATCACTCCACAGCTTGGCTGAAATTTCAAGCATCGTCACCTGTGATGATGACGCCCCTCCTCTAATAATGTCAGAATCAATCCAGGGTGGAGAACTGTGTGTGTGAAAATGCCCTCGTGGATGTGGATGAGACGAAGACCAACCTGGACCAGAGAGATGGAAAGAATCGACGGGGAGAAAATGATCCAAAGCAAGCACCTCATCCGTGCAGTATGGTGTCATGGTCATGTACGGCTGCCAGTGGAACGAGCTCACTCGGCTTTATTGATGACGTGAATGCAGTGGATTCAGAACTGTGTACAAGATTTTCAAGCGAACGCTTAATAAATTGGTGGATGCCAACACAGTGAATGTATAAGAAGAGCTGTGACTCCATTTCAATTTACTTAAAATTTATGTAGCTACCTTCAAGTGAAAGTTTCTCCAAGCCAAGGTTTATTATGTAGAGATTGGCCTACATGAGCTCAAATATGAGTTTATAATGCTTATAACTTGTTCCCTTTTCCTATCACATATCATTTGTTACTGCTTTTACTTGATCCCCTGTTCACTAAGTGCATTTCACAAAGTGCTCTTTTCTTAAGACATTACAGCCTGGAACGCTGGCCTGATATCAGATCAGATTTAGCATTTGATCTGCTGCCATTTTTAATGCAGTGAACGTGTGCTACGTTGAGTCAACCAACGCAGATCTCAAGATGTGAAAACAAGGCACCATTTGTTTTGAAGCATGTTGTCATTGTGCCGCTGAAACATGCAGAGGGCATCAGCTGGGTATCAGCTGACCCAGTGCAGTGTCGTATTGACAATAAAAAAAAAAAAAAAGTACATTTGTTTTCCCTTCTATAAACCAGCGTCCTTAACTAATCATGATCTCTTGATGCTGATGTTTATAGCTGTGGGACGGCTGCATGCTTTGGTGTAATAAGAGAGCTAGACTGGCGAGCTGGACAAATTGTCTTGTAATTGGAGGTTTCCAAGCCTCTGGCAGTATGTGCTTGGAGGCAAAACAAAATGGCGCACTGTGTGTGTTTATTTTTGGATTTTTGAGCAGAATCATGTTCCCAGGACTGCATACTGATAGTGTTTACGGGTCTGCATGGATGAGGAATAATGCACTTTCGTTAAACAGCGTAAGATCATAAACACACCTGATTTATTTAGAACCAGTTTGCAGTGATCTGAGATCTCACTTGGATCGGATGATCTTCAAAAAGGCGCGTCTTGTCTCTGCATGTCTTTTTGTTATTTCTGGCCTGTTCAAATCAGAGGAGCATTCCACAAACAAGCCTGAAAACCTCTGTGTAGGTGTTGATGCTGATTTAAATTCCTTACACACAGATTTAGATCAAGCACAACATGTGTACTGTATGCTAAATAAATCTGTGGTGTCTCCAGTCAAGGCTCACTGCATACTGAAAGTATTCACACCCTTTCACTCAGTTACAGCTTTAACAAGTATCAATTAAAAAAACAAAAAAACAAAATCTAATTTCGAAAAAGATTTTGTGACCCTTTTGCTGTCACACTCAAAATTGAGATCTTGGGCGTTTCCGCTTCCATCGATCATCCTTGAGATGTTTCTACAACTTGTTTAAAGTTAACATGTGGTAAATTCAGTTGATTGGAAATGTTCTGGCAAGGCACACATCCATCTATAAAGCGTCACAGCTGACAGAGGAATAAACAATCTATGAGGACTGTAGACCTCTGAGAAAGAAGTGATGATGCACAGATTCTCTAAAAAGCGATGAAGGTGCCAGAGATCTCTTTGGCTTCTATTGGTCTTAAATAGTAGACATTGATGACCTGCCAAAAAGATACAGGCTGGGTAAATTATAAATTCATTAACCAGCCCACTGCACAAGCCACAACCCCAATGTCCCATGTTCTGCTTACCCAGAAGGCCAATTAACTAGGCTAACAAGTGCCAATTAACATAAACTTAGTATGACAAGCTAATTAGGTGCGTTAATACAGACTATGGAAGACTATCAAGTCTTTATCCTCTTGATAATGTCTCTGGTGAGGAAGCACATTGATTTATGTGGTGTCTTTTGAGTTAGTTTCTAATAAAGCTCGCTTTATATTTCTTCTCAATTTTGGGCTGAAGGAGATCCATGCTAAGGAACATACCTACTATCCAGGTATCTAGAGGGTGTCCCAAAAGACTCCATACACAGGGGACTATGTTTGCCAGCACCACGTCAGTTGTGCCTTCGTCAGTGGATGTTGGTGGACGTCCACTTCTTGTTTGGTCCACAACACTTCCAGTCTTTTTGAATTTGTTAAAATGTTTGACAACAACGTCGTGTATGATGTGCTTGCCATGTTTCCTGTTAGCGTCCATCGCAGCCTTGTGAGAGCTTCCCCATCCAGCCATGAGAATGATTTCAATACCTTCTTCTTTTGTCAAAGGCATTCTTAAAGCCTGGAAAAATATATATAATTTAAACTAAGTATGAAAAATTTTAGAAGACATTTTGCTAAACAGTCTTCATTTCCCCTATGTATGGAGACTTTTGGGACACCCTGTAGATACAGCATGAAATATTATTCCTGAACTTCACACTGCTTCATGCTAATACATCCCGTCTTCAATTTTCGGAATTATGTATTGATATATACGCATTAATATGAACCCCAGCATCACTGATCCATTCATACCACTGAAACACACACACTCCAATGACACAGTGTTGGTGCTGTGCTGCGGATGAGGCATACCAGGCAGGTCTAACTCAAAAACTGTAAGAGTAAGTTGTTAGTATAGAAATGATAGTGTATTAGAACGAGTGCATTAATATATACAGGTGATTAGTCTTGTAGCCAGCACTACTGTCAGAGCTGCTGCTATAAAAAGAAAATTGAGCAACAATTTCTGTCCAATCAGAATTGAGAATACAACAGCGCAGTGGTATAATATTGAGATTGTGATGACACAATCTGGTACAGGACACATTTATCTGAGATAAATAGCTGTTTTCAGTGTGTAACTAACTTTTTAAATACTTAGTCACATGGAGTTAATTGGCTTCTACGGTACATTTTTGTACTAAATGTTTCATGGTTGTCCTGTTTCAGATTGCGAAAACCATTGTTTTCCCCCCCCCCCCCTCTTTTTTTTTAATGTAGCACTGCTGTTGCCACTCCTAAATCTCTCATAAAGCTGAATATATTCTTTTACATATTGTGGATGTTGTTTTCAGGTCTTGTAATACGTTTATATATTTTATTTTATATTTCACTTATATTTCACCCAACCCTTTATTCAGTCGGCTGATGTCCTGGACAGCCCTCGCCAATCTGACCAGTGTGGAAGTACACACTACAGATAAAAAGCAGATGAGGACAAAGTTGTGTTTTTCATTAGTGCCCAGGGTTTTGTCGTCAGTTCAGTAAGGTGTGCTCTTGCTGGATGAGACAGTACATTAACCCAGGCTTCACAGTCACACCCAGTTAAAATCAGCCATGCTCAACCTTTCACAGCACACAGGAGACGTACAGAGGACTGCTCCCAAACCAAAAACACACGTGTGTGAACTTTTTCCCAGCTCTGAGAAGCCTCTTTTTCTCCCATACTTCATCTTTTATACAGCTACAGTTTAACATTATCGTGTTCACTTTATTCTGTCAGGATTTTTTTGTTGTTTTGTTTCCCCTTACACACACTCACGCAAACCCTTACACACACCAGTGTGTGGTGGGCTGAGAGGTTAATGCTGGCTGACTGCGTGCAGTATCTGGAGGGTTTTAGAGGAGAGATAGTGAGGTTCAGCATGTACCTGTCACTACTAAATGATTGCTCGTTTCCTGCACGGAGGAGGAGGGCCAGTGTGGAGTAATAGAGCCCAGCTGCCTCATCTGGACCTTACCTTTCCTCTCGCTCCCTCGCTCATTCTGTCATTGTCTCTTTCTCTCATTCTCTCCCTTCTTCATATATGGCGCACACAATCCTCACACTGCCTCAGAGAGGTCTCACCTGCACTTTTTAGGGCATTTCAGATTTTATTTTTAATTCCTTGGTGCTTTGAATGACCTCTCCTTCAATCAGCTCCTCATGTTTGCCAGCTTGATCTTTTTGCACAGCTGTTCTCTTTCGCGATCTTTTCTCAAATCATCACAGCAGATTTCTAAACAACCTCCACATCGCCACATCTCACTGTTCACAGATGATCCAAAATTATGAAAGAGAATTTTCACACGCATGAAACGTATGGCTGTTTACATCTGGGTTGAAGAATATCTGATAGTTTTGACCTGGTGGGGACATTTAACTGGTCCACATGAGGAAAACAGCTTTTGTACAAAAACTGCAGCTTTTATTGAAAAAAAACAACAACAAACAAACTAAAAGAGCCATTTTGATTACTGAGGTTGAGATTATTAATTAACTACATTACTAATTATGTCAGTGGAAGGTCTTCACAAGGATAGTATGTCAAATGCGTGTGCGTGCGTGTGTGCGTGGGATTGGGATTAGTTTAGGGAGGGGTTCAGTTCCAGATTCCATTCTGAATTCAAACCAGGTCACATGATCTACAATGGAACTTTCGACAATGACCAGCTGTGGTCAACATTCCTCTGTGTTCATCAGCCAATCGAACAGTGTTCACTTCACACTGCAGGTGCTGCTCAGCTAAACCAGTGGTGCCTGTAATATATCAGCTCATCACCTCTGATATTCTGTGTTCTCACGAAGCCCTCGCGAAAAAGAGCCTGTCAATCACAAGTAAAGTTATAAGGCTGGTTATCCCCAAGAGTGAAAAAAGGTGACCATTTAAATATAATTTAAATATACCATTCCAGTTTCACTGAAAGACAAGCAACTGCTACACTATATGGCCAAAGGTTTGTGGACACCTGACCATCACACCCATACGTGGGTCTTTCTCAAACTGTTGCCACAAAGCTGGCAGCACACAATTGTCTTCCAGTACAGAATGTCTTTGTCTTTGATAATGCCCCTGTGCACAAAGTGAGGTTATGAGTGGAAGAACTCAAGCGGCCCGTACAGAGCCCTGACCTCAACCCCACTGAACACCTTTGGGATAAACTGAAATGCTGACTGCACCCCAGGTGCTCTCACCCGACATCAGTGCCTGATCTCACTAATAATAAATAATAATAGTTCCTTACATTTATATAATGCTTTTCTAGGCACGCTTTACATAGTACGGGGGAAATCTCCTCAGACCACCGCCAGTGTGTAGCAGCCACCTGGTTGATGCGACAGCAGCCATTGTGCGCCAGAACGCCCACCACACACCAGCTATTGGGGGAGAGGAGAGGAGAGTGATATAGCCAATTCATTGATGGAGATTATTAGGGGGGTATGATGGATAAGGGCCAAACGGGGGAATTTCACCAGGACACCGGGGTGATACCCCTACTCTTTAGGAGAAGTGTCCTTTTGTGGATTTTTAATGACCACAGCGAGTCAGGACCTCGGTTTAACATCTCATCTGAAAGATGACACAGACCACAGGGAGAGCACCACCTGCTGGCCTCCCTAATACAACTTCCAGCAGAAACCTTAGTTTTCCCCAGGAGGTCTCCCATCCAGGTACTGGCCAGGCTCAACCCTGCTTAGCTTCAGTGGGGAAACCAGGTGAGAGCTGCAGGGTGATATGGGTCTGGCAAATAATGCTCTTGTGGCGGAATGAGCACAAATCCCCACAGCCATGCTCAAAAATCTATTGGAAAGCCTTCCCAGAAGATTGGAGGTTATTATAACTTCAGAGGAAGACTAGATCTAAAACACCGCCCTGCATCTAGAAAAAACGTTTATGCTGTTTTGCAAATCACACTTGTTTTTACCTATTTTGGTCATGCTGAGTTCAAATATGCCACTGAAAATTCCCTATCACGTACTGTTTTCCCACAAAATAAGAATGAAGTTTTTAATAATTTTGCTAAATTTATATTGCTTTCAGGGTTTTATTTAAATTGGTAGAAGCTGTCAAATTTCACTATTATTATTTATTAATTACAACAATAGGCACACAAAACATAACACTTGTTTACAACGTGAACAGCAGACAAATAGTCTGTGAAATGTTTGTGAAAATCTCTAAATAAAGCTATGTCAAAAGATGAACATTATAATAATATGCAGAGTGCTTAAGGAGTGAACTTCCTTTTGAGGGATTTTCTGGAATGGCAAAACACCCACAGATGTAGCAGAAATCATCTGGGCTATGCTCGCATTTCCGTCTTTCACTGGTCATCATAAATCCCTGAAATCAGGAGTTTTGTGTACATGTAAGTGTGCCTAGCATTCATATAAGGGCTAATCAGAGGAAAAGTGATAAATGTTGCTCACCTATTATACATAAACATAGTGTTTCCTGTGTTGGTGGCAGTGTATCTGGCAATAGCTCTAACGTTTATGGTCCATCTTAGGCAAAAAAGCTTTACACTGGACATCAGGCTTTGTGAAAAGTTGTGATGTTGTAGAGCAAAACTAACAGCATATCTGGACTCAGCATCTAAGTATTAGTAAGAAACAACTATCAAATCCTATTCAGAAAATCTGATGCAGGGCAGTGTAATGGGATGTTCAAAAAGCTCATATGGGTGTGGTGGTCTATATACTTTTGGTGTCTATATACTTTTGATTATATAGTGTATTGTAACTGATCATCATCCACATCAGAGTGTCTAGTTTAATTTCCTGAGGTAAATATTAGTCATGGCATTTGATGAACCACAGTCTCCTTGTCACTTTTTACTTGATTGATTGATTGACTGTTTGCTCTTACATCAGTGCTGAAATAATCACTGACTGTCACTTGGGTTTTGTTCTGTTGGCTAAATTTCCCATTTTTATTTTTCCATTCAGACAATACGAATTTGTCCGCTGCTATCTCTACAGTGTAAGTGATTGTGTGTGTGTCGTGCATATTTGTGCTTAGTAGAGATACGAGCATAGCCCAGATGATTTCTGCTACATCTGTGGGTGTTTTGCCATTCCAGAAAATCCCTCAAAAGGAAGTTCACTGTTATAGGCAGAAAAACCCAATTTTTGTCAAAATCTTATTTATTTATTTATTTATTTCCATTTCTGGCTGTTTTCTATCCAGGCCCACTTACAAATATTGAGTATTGAGTGCTTAGCCTGTGTAGACACCTGCCACACACACTCAAAAATGCTGAAGTATTAATCCCCAGAATACCTCTTCGAGTTCTGGGCAAGGGGAAAAAAGTGCCTGTATAACGTTTCAGTAAAATGCATGCTATGGAAACTCATTCAAAGAACCCTTATAAGTAGTATTTGTCCTTTCAATAGGCTTTAAATGATCAACAGAACAAACCCTTCTGGATCGCTGAGTTTTCTTCTCCACTGATGCAACACAACATTTTAGAGTTTTCATGGCAGATTTCATGTGGACCTCTTTACAGAGTAAATGAATACAGACAAAATCCGAAAGACACGAATGCAGAACTGCTAAAGACAATTTTAAAAGGAATTCGACAACCCCAGTGTAAATTCAGATCATTATAAAGAATCATCTGACTTGACTGAATATTAACCCAACCCTCTTTTCTTCCATCTGTTAAAGAGTGGATCTGTCACGCTGTACATATAATCCCTGATGTACTCTCCTCTTCCTCTGCTCTAATGCATTTGCTATACATATTAAAAGTCATGCAAGTTTTTTTTTATTGCAGTAAATTATGTCACCCCGAGGATATGCTGGAATCCGTTCTGCATACACACACCATCATGAAAACAGGACACACTGTTCTCACATCTGCCTCGGTGACTGATAGATTAACAAACATTTTTATATGCTGTTCACCGAGCATGTCTGCAATTTATCACTTGGCCTGACTGCCAAAGTTACCTCTTTACCTTTTCATTCCCTTTCATCGCTCTTTCACGTGGTCACTTGCTGACTGCACTCTGTCTTCTTTTATTCATTTTTATGAGATTTTTTTTTTTTTTTTTTTTTCGGTGATGCTTGTTCCAGTAAATTTTGATCCATGCCAGTTTTGTGTTCTTGTGTTTATTAAGTCTCCAAATTGTAGAACATCCATGTTGTTATCAGCAAATGTAGTTTGTATATCATAACAGGTTAAAAAAGATTATTGTCTTTTATCCTAATTAACCTGTATTTTTATGGATATGTTTTGTGTGGGTCCTGAACACATTTTTTAAAAAAAATCTTCCTTTCCCTTTTTTTTAATAATGCCATTTCCTTTCTTTATTTTTCATGTTCTTTATCTTTTTTCTGAGCAAAACATTTGTTTGTACATGTGCAAATGTGTTCTAGATGTGGATTCAGTAAAACTGTGATTTATGTTTGAATCTTTATCCTTTTTTTTTTTTTGTGGTTGCTTGCTAAATTATTTTGTACATTTGGTAAATCTTTAGATGTTCATTGCATTTTCAATGACCTTCAACAACCCATGAACCTTCACTAGCTTCACCGTTGCCCTGGGCTTTACCTCGATGCTTATGTTGTATACAGTGTTTGTCTCATCTTCTATACTAGTTTTTTTAGTTTTTTTTTTTTTTTTAGTTTTTTTTTTTTTTTTAAATTAAGCAGTGTAATCAGCAACACGTCATCTCTTCTGTGCCTGCTGATGATACTCTGACAAGTCATCAGTGTGGAAATAAGTCAGATTCACAATGCATTACTTTTCCTGCTTTCATTTTCCCCCTCTCTCTCACACTCTCTCAAGGCAGGAAAGGGTTACTTTCCATGTTTCCTGTCCAATTCCCACAGCTTCAGATCCTTTCGGATCGCTTTCTTCATACTAAACATTCCCAGGCTCCCATAACCTCCTGGCTTCCTCGCACCGGCCAAGAGCGGTCCCAGGTGAGTGTGTGGGCGGACCTCCTGTTTTTAAGGCTAAAATCTCTCACCCCTTCTCCTAACCATGGCAGTGGTAAACATGGTTTCATTTTTAAGCACAGCCCTTCATCAGGCAAGGGATATATATATTTCATGAAAATGATGCCAGAGGTTTGAGCAAGAAGAGCGCCAAAATGAGGCACTAGTTGAACCTTAAGTTTTAGTACCCATAGAAGCAAGCTGAAACATCTCCTCCAGGGCCTTGAGCACTGGTTGTATGCCAAAAACTGTGTGTTCAGGCACTGAGACCTTGGAGCAGCCACAGGAAGGGGTTCAAGCAAAAAGGACATAAAATGACGAGGCATTTGAGAGCTGTTTACTGGCGCTTATAGGTGTCAGTCAGTGCAGGGGATCTGTTCCAATGATGCCATAAAAAGGCAATTTGTTTAAGGGAGTTTTTCAATTTAAGTGGTCACATGATCACATGACACTTAATACACATCTTAATACAGTGCCTCTGTAATTATGCAGTTTTACAGTAATGAACAATTTGCATGTGTTTGAAGGAAAGGAAGTAATTATTCCCAGCAAAAACTTTTCAGGGAAAATCCTATGACCTCATGGAAGAGATTCATCAGCATGACCACTTACCTCTACATTCTAGTTTAATTTAGGATGATGGTGTTTCATAGTGATGACACTCAATTCTCCTGTCTTTTCACTTTCATATTCTTAAGCTTTCTAGTTCTCTAGAGTCGTTTTTTTCCCAGTGTGGTCGCTCTCTTTAACTGAAATGCTCACCTCTTTGTAAGTGGAAACCCAGGACAGGGTGGAACAAACAGACCTGGATGTTGTTTGGAACAGACCCAGAAATGGAACTCTAAATTTAGTGTGGTGATGCACTGACTAATTGCCCTGCGAGCACTAATCATTTCCAGCCCTTCCAGCTTCTCAAACAGCTGACAGAGCCAAGACAGTGCTGCCCTCGTGCTGCGCTGGAGCCAAATACCACTGCCATGCAAACAAACAGTACATACTAAACACATCCACTCAGAGTAGAAGAATTTCTCAGAGGTTAGGCAGTAACTATCAGGTCTCCACATACCTGTCAGAGATATACATAGTTAAATACTCCTGTTGTGGTAGCTCAGTGGTTAAGAAGTTAAGAAGCTCCTGTTGGTGGTGGTAGCTAGTGGTTAAGAAGTTGGGCTACTGATCACAAGGTCATGAGTTCAAATCTCAGCACCGCCAAGTTGCCACTGTTGGGCACTTGAGCAAGGCCCTTAACCCTCAACTGTTCCCTGGGTGCTGCAGCAAAAATGGCTGCCTACAAAGTCTACTGCTTCAGTGTTTTTAGATCTTTTTGTCAGATGTTAATAACTGTTACTGAAGTATAATCACAAGGATTTCATAAGTGTCAATGGCTTTTATTGACAATTACATGAAGTTTTTGCAAAGAGTCAATATTTGCAGTGTTGACCCTTCTTTTTCAAGACCTCTGCAATTCGCCCTGGTATGCTGTCAATCAACTTCTGGGCCACATCCTGACTGATGGCAGCCCATTCTTGCATAATCAATGCTTGGAGTTTGTCAGAGTTTGTGGGTTTTTGTTTGTCCACCCGCCTCTTGAGGATTGACCACAAATTCTCAATGGGATTAAGGTCTGGGGAGTTTCCTGGCCATGGACCCAAAATGTCGATGTTTTGTTCCCCGAGCCACTTCGTTATCACTTTTGCCTTGTGGTAAGGTGCCCCATCATGCTGGAAAAGGCACTGTTCGCCACCAAACTGTTCTTGGATGGTTGGGAGAAGTTGCTCTCTGAGGATGTTTTTGTACCATTCTTTATTCATGGCTGTGTTCTTAGGCAAAATTGTGAGTGAGCCCACTCCCTTGGCTGAGAAGCAACCCCACACATGAGTGGTCTCAGGATGCTTTACTGTTGGCATGACACAGGACTGATGGTAGCGCTCACCTTTTCTTCTCCGGACAAGCTTTTTTCCAGATGCCCCAAACAATCAGAAAGGGGATTCATCAGAGAAAATGACAGTACCCCAGTCCTCAGCAGTCCAATCCCTGTACTTTTTGCAGAATAGCAGTCTGTCCCTGATGTTTTTCCTGGCGAGAAGTGGCTTTTTTGCTGCCCTTCTTGAAACCAGGCCATCCTCCAAAAGTCTTCGCCTTACTGTGCGTGCAGACGCACTCACACCTGCCTGCTGCCATTCCTGCACAAGCTCTGCACTGGCGGTGCCACGATCCCACAGCTGAATCAACTTTAGGAGACGGTCCTGGCGCTTGCTGGACTTTCTTGGGCGCCCTGAAGCCTTCTTCACAACAGTTGAACCTCTCTCCTTGAAGGTCTTGATGATCCGATAAATGGTTGATTTAGGTGCAATCTTACTAGCAGCAATATCCTTGCCTGTGAATCCCTTTTTGTGCAAAGCAATGATGGCTGCACGTGTTTCCTTGCAGGTAACCATAGTTAACAGAGGAAGAACAATAATTTCAAGCACCACCCTCCTTTTAAAGCTTCCATTCTGTTATTCTAGCTCAATCAGCATGACAGAGTGATCTCCAGCCTTGTCCTCGTTAACACTCTCACCTGTGTTAACGAGAGAATCACTGGCATGATGTCAGCTGGTCCTTTTGTGGAAGGGCTGAAATGCAGTGGACATGTTTTTTTGGGATTAAGTTCATTTTCATGGCAAAGAGGGACTTTGAAATTAATTGCAATTCATCTGATCACTCTTCATAACATTCTGGAG
Organism: Cranoglanis bouderius; assembly: GCA_023630585.1. Taxonomy (NCBI): domain Eukaryota; kingdom Metazoa; phylum Chordata; class Actinopteri; order Siluriformes; family Cranoglanididae; genus Cranoglanis; species Cranoglanis bouderius. The sequence continues at coordinate 7,867,663 of CM042562.1, read as the reverse complement.
TATATGCAAATTGCCATCATAAAAACTGAGGCAGCAGACTTTGTAAAAATTAATATTTGTGTCATTCTCAAAACTTTTGGCCACGGCTGTACTCACAACTTCTAATGTGTGTGCACTAACTTGGATGGGTTAAATGCAGAGGACAAATTCCAAGTATGGGTTACCATACATTGGCCTTCACATGTCATTTTCACTTTCACTGTTCTGGCCTTGTTTTTTCCCATTTAAATCTAGAATGATTTAATATTACGAATAATGTTTTAATGATTAATATTTTTTAAAGCTTTGTTAAATATTGGCCGCGTTTAAGCAAACGTATTGTTTCACTAACTACATGATTCTTGCCAATAAGAGTGATGGGAGAGCAGATCTAGCTTGGTAGGTAGCACTTCCAGAAATGTGATGTAGACGAGCAAGATGATCAAAAGCAATTGAAATCCAATATTGGGCTTCCTTCCAGCCCTGTGCTTTCTTCAGACTTAGCCTACGTATCGCTCTGCATGCTACCTGTGCGTAAACACAGCGACACAAACCCGTGACCAAGCTTGCGGTCTCACACAGGAAGCGTCCGCCACCCAACGGATATCCTTCCAACTCCCACGGCTAAATAAAGCCTTACGGGAGAGAGACGTGTGGTGCTTTGCGTTCAGTTATGTAAATGCAGGTTGTTGAAAAGAAGTCTGCGCTATGACTGGAAAGACTTCTAGTTACTCTTTTTATAGTTTAACAATAAATTTAATCTTGTTGTTTCTGTATGTGCTGAATTTGGAGTTTCCTGTATGGTTCCTGTCCCCTTGCTCACCGCACAGAGAGGTGGGCCATCACAGGAATCAGGCAGCTGGTGGGCTGGCTTATATAAGAAAGGTAGAATAAGCAAAACATGTTTTAATATGAGTTCCTTCCTGACTTCTCTGATCAGCAATTTCAGACTGAATTGAATATAGCAATATGATCACTGTGTCTTATTCCTGAATGCCTTCGTTGTTCACAGCTCTTACACAGACTATTAAAAACAGCCTATGTGAGTTGTTTATTATGTTTTAATACCAAAGGCTAGACTGGCCTAGGAACATCTCTATGTCTTATCATATGGGTAAATCCACGTCAAATCACCAGATTTTTAAAAAATGTTCCCAACTGACTATCTCACCTCTATATATCCATACTAAAGCACATCTGTCACCTAGTCCATATTTTCATCTATTTCATATCATATGCATGTCTAAAAGAGCTTTAACTTTGCCTCAGTAAGAAGATTACTGTAATTCACATCTAAACTTAAAATATGGAAATGTCTACAAAAAGGAAGTTATGAATCAGCATAACCCTGCACATCCTGTACCGGAAGGCCTTGTTTAAAAAACATCTATTAGCTGCTCTTTTGTTCAAGTGACCTTCATTACTTTTTTGAGCTGAAAATTAACCATTACGATGAGAACATCTACAAAGTCCCTCAGCTCCACAGCATGTTCATGTGTGTATTCATGTGTGTTCACGTAGCTAATCACTAAAGAGACATTTCTTTGTATTTTTCTTTGTATTTTGCAGTTAATAATTGGCGTCAGTAAAAAAGCAACAGTTATACTGTGATATGAATTTACACAGTGCTGCTTGTGCATAAATGAGGCCTTAGCAGAAAACGCTTGGATCATGGTGTACTTTGGTGTGAACAGGTGAAGGTTGGGTATATATTTGAATCACTATTGGATAATTTATTAGGTTGTTTGGTTATTCATGTCCACTCTAGATGATCAATCACAGGTGTGTAGCAGAAAGCCGGAGGGTAGCAGTTCAGTGCCAGCCTCAGTGAAGTGCCATTAACTACTGCTGAGTAAGAAGATGAGGTGCTTGGCATTTCACTACGTGATTCAGTTATTTTGTGGTGTAACAGAACCTGAGGGGGAGGGAAGGTTGTAGTTGAAAGATTTTAATCATTCTTCTCGCTCTCTCTCTCTCGCTCTCTCTCTCTCTCTCTCTCTCACACACACACACACAAACACACACACACACACACACACACACACACACACACACACACACACACACACACACACACACACACACACACACACACACACACACACACAAATACACATATCTTGGTGTCCTGTGCAGATGAAACACATTTCTCAAATAGGAGGCAGTGCTCCACCTGCAGGGCCTCTGATTGTGATTGAAACACACCCACATCCAATCCTATGGGGGGGGGGGGGGGGGACTGGCTGGGGTGATAAACCACAGACAACATGCACGCCCACCGTTTATGTACAATTACACATTTTCACAATCCAGTTACATGGTAAATAACTGTCAGGGCTTTTCCACCACACTGCATGGCTTGTATTTCCCTCCTATATATATATATATATATATATATATATATATATATATATATATATATATATATATATATATATATATATATATATATATATATATATATATATATTTATGAACTATAGAAAAATCAGAAATGCCAGCACTGTCAGCATGGTGTGTGAATTCTGGCACTGACAGTTCCTCAACCTCAATTACATCACTAAGTTCATAACTGGTCTCAACTACTGATTTTAATCCCAATCATGGGGTTGCTATTTTTGTTGGTACCTGCCTGTGATATTTTCTCTTGAATTAAGTTGGTTCTATTTCCCCAAATATCAACAAACTAGTAGCTTAATTTAAACCACCATGACCAGGCAGTTATTAAGGACCACCTTATTTGTCCGTCTCTGCCCCATGTTTGGAGTTTGGCTGATTGTGCCCTGCGATGGGTTGGCACCGAGTCCCCTGGGATAGGCTCCAGGCTCCCCACGACTCTATGTAAGATAAGCAGTACAGAAATGGATGGATGGATGGATGGATGGACTTTATTTGTCCTGAAAGCTTCATATCTGACTGCTTGCCTGCACCCGCACGAAAGTAAAAACTTCTTGCTCACGCGACTTCTTCATTGTGCCTCACAGGATCATGGTCCCAATGCATACCTTTATTCTCAACCAGATGCCCTGTAAACCTTTCGGACAAAACCAATAGTGCACCTCCTATTTGTATCTGTATTTGTATGTGTTTAGAACACATTATCTCTTCGTTCAGAATAATGTATTTGTATTCATTTACATCCCTACACTCTCATCATAACTATCAGATGTAAATGGTTTACGTTATGCTTTAAGTTCTGAAAACTCTTGAGTGTCTTCCCCTTCCTGTAGATAGGGGTGCTCTTAATCTATTATATTATAAATATAAACTTGGGGCATGATCATGATAAACAGAAGTGAACGGTTTATACTGAGAAAAGATTAACAGATGCTCACACACTGATAGTTGTACATGGAATACTAGTTGAAATATGTTCTAACTATTTATCAGAGTTATCTTTCTTGCTTTCTGATAACATCCAGCACATGCTTAGTTCTCTAATAAGATGCCATTGTTATAGATGCCAATTAAATGTTTCAAAATCCTGTCTAGTTTCCATCACAATGAAATCATGACATTTCCTTCAGCGGGCTGGTTCACTACTTTTTGTTGACCAGAAGGCATGTCTTTTATTTTCTTTTGTGCTTTCCTCTTTTTCTTCGGGCTTGCCTCACATCCTGTGATTTGTTGAGGGGCTTAATCCAAATTCCTACATAAAACCTTGAGAGTCTCTGTGGGATCAATTTAAAGGAAGCCCCTTCTCACTGCTCTACTCTGCTCCTAACTATTCCTCTCTTACAGTCCTCCTAGGTCTTCTTTTCTCTCCTGGCTGAACTGGGTTGTGCTCAGTGCCAGCGAGGCTCGCTTTAATTTGTCACTGTCTCTTCTGGTTGCCTGGTGGTTTTTGGCTCGGTTTGTTTTATATTTACAAGTCCATTTTGCATTTGCTGCCACTTAAAAAGAGGCAGCAACCAGGAAAAATAAAGATGCGCCAATGAGCCAGAGGTTTAAATGGTTTTGACTGGCATTATTCAAATGCAGCCCCTAATGCAGTTTACCTTGCAATTCCTTTCCAGATCTGATTTGACTAATTCGACTGGGTCTGTTCAGGTGAGCTACTAATTAGTGTACGGTGTCATGGAAAGAAGTGCACTGCTGCTTCCTGTGCAGTGTTTAGATATACTGTACTCTCTAGTAGAATGGGTTTTTATCATATTTACAGTTAAAAACTCTGATTTAATACAATGCAAACAGTGTAAATTTGCTGTCCCCTCAAAATAACTCAACACACAGCCATTAATGTCTGAACCGCTGGCAAGAAAACTGAGAACACCCCTAAGTGAAAATGTCCAAATTGGGCCCAAAGTGTCAATATTTTGTGTGGCCACCATTATTTTCCAGCACTGCCTTAACCCTGTTGGGCATGGTGTTCACCAGAGCTTCACAGGTTGCCACTGGAGTCCTCTTCCACTCCTCCATGTTGACATCACAGAGCTGGTGGATGTTAGAGACCTTGCGCTCCTCCACCTTCCATTTGAGGATGCCCCACAGATGCTCAATAGGGTTTAGGTCTGGAGACATGCTTGGCCAGTCCATCACCTTTACCCCCAGCTTCTTTAGCAAGGCAGTGGTCGTCTTGGAGGTGTGTTTGGGGTCATTATCATGTTGGAATACTGCCCTGCGGCCCAGTTTCCGAAGGGAGGGGATCATGCTCTGCTTCAGTATGTCACAGTACATGTTGGCATTCATAGTTCCCTCAATGATCTGTAGGTCTCCAGTGCCGGCAGCACTCATGCAGCCCCAGACCATGACACTACCACCACCATGCTTGACTGTAGGCAAGACACATTTGTCTTTGTACTCCTCACCTGGTTGCCGCCACACATGCTTGACACCATCTGAACCAAATAAGTTTATCTTGGTCTCATCGAACCACAGGACATGGTTCCAGTAATCCATGTCCTTAGTCTGCTTGTCTTCAGCAAACTGTTTGCGGGCTTTCTTGTGGATCGTCTTTAGAAGAGGCTTCCTTCTGGGACGACAGCCATGCAGACCAATTTGATTCAGTGTGTGGCGTATGGTCTGAGCACTGACAGGCTGACCCCCCCACCCCTTCAACCTCTGCAGCAGTGCTGGCAGCACTCATACGTCTATTCTGCAAAGCCAACCTCTGGATATGATGCTGCGCACGTGCACTCAACTTCTTTGGTCGACCATGGTGAGGCCTGTTCTGAGTGGAACCTGTCCTGTTAAACCGCTGTATGGTCTTGGCCACCGTGCTGCAGCTCAGTTTCAGGGTGTTGGCAATCAATTTATAGCCTAGGCCACCTTTGTGTAGAGCAACAATTCTTTTTTTCAGATCCTTGAGGTGCCATGTTGAACTTCCAGTGACCATTATGAGAGAGTGTGAGAGCAATAACACCAAACTTAACACACCTGCTCCCCATTCACACCTGAGACCTTGTAACACTAATGAGTCACATGACACCCGGGAGGGAAAATGACTAATTGGGCCCAATTTGGACATTTTCACTTAGGGGTGTACTCACTTTTGTTGCCAGCGGTTTAGACATTAATGGCCGTGTGTTGAGTTATTTTGAGGGGACAGCAAATTTACACTGTTATACAAGCTGTACACTCACTACTTTACATTGTAGCAAAGTGTCATTTCATCAGTGTTGTCCCATGAAAAAATATAATAAAATATTTACAAAAATGTGAGGGGTATACTCACTTTTGTGAGATACTGTACATTTTAAACCTTAACTCTATAAGCTAATTAAAGGTCATCTTCCTAGGTAAAAGATGCATACTAAAAGTCCTCTTGATGGTACCACCCCAGTGACAAGGAAAACTGCGGCAAAAGTGTGATATATTTATTTCTGAGAATATGGGTGTGATCCACCACTCAAATACTACCTGTTCAGAGATGAACCCCACAATAGTGTCATTTTGCTGATGGATGTGGTTAAGAACCAGCCAAGTCAATGCACTGCAGTCAGTTATTGCTTGTGTACAGGACATAGAGTTGCAATCAAAATTATTCAACCCCCATTGCAAATCAGGTTTATTGTCAAAATTTACAGACTTTCAGCTGTTTGCAATGAACAAATCAAACAAAAGCAATTGAAATAGTTCAACACAATGAATGCTTCAAGTGGTTCCCCCAAATTCAACTAATGGAGCCCTTGATTAGTTGCATCAAGTGTGCTTGAGACAGCACCTGTTTTGCATATTTGTGCTGTTGTGAGGGATTCTATTCAGGGGGTTGAATAATTTTGAGACTGGAGAAGTCATTATAAGTTGCATTTTCAGTTGAATTTGGGGAAACCACTTGAAGCATTCATTGTGTTGAACTATTTCAATTGCTTTTGTTTGATTTGTTCATTGCAAACAGCTGAAAGTCTGTAAATTTTGCAATGGGGGTTGAATAATTTTGATTGCAACTGTGTGTGTGTGTGTGTGTGTGTGTATGTATATAATATATATCACACACACATTCTTCACTCCTGCTGAAATGTAGTTTCTGTAATAGAACATTTCTGAAACAGAAGAGTGCAAATCTGTTTTACATCTTATTTTTATTAGACATCTTATTTTTGTTAGCTGATAGTATTTTGGCTTGGATTTGTGCTTGTAGAATGTTTATGCTTTTTAGATGTTAAGACATAATCCAGAGTCATGAATACATGATATTTAGCCCCAAAGTAGTAATTTAGTTTTTGTCTGACAGTGAGACGGGGTGAGAGAGCAGCTGAGAGTGAGATGGTGGGAGGGTAGGTGTGTGTGTGTGTGTGTGTGTGTGTGTGAGAGAGAGAGAGAGAGAGGGGTTGTGTCTTTAGGTTGATCTTTTTGATAACTTGTGCTGAAGGGAACCTTCAGGCTGTTTCATACCTCTGTTTCGGTCATTCACATGTTCCCTTTTCTTCTCTATACAAGGTACAGACATAAAAGCTATATGCTGTTAGCACTCAGAGAGCAAAAGGGCAGCAAAGCCCTTTTGTTCGGACATGAATCAGCAGCCACCTTATAAAGCACTACTAGCAGACATATTGTTCAGGGAGAGAGAAGCCTGTTCACTGTATCTGTACAGAGGTAAAGAGGATCAGTGTTCGATGTTGACTGGTTAACTGCTCCTCCTGTCTACAGGCCTGATCTAGCTATCACTGATATGATGTTTTCTGTAAGGAGACGTTTGTTTAACATGTTTGGAAGGAGTCTCCAGTATCCACACATTGTATCAGTCAGAGGTAAAGCTGTTCTTTTCAGTTTTCCAATGCAGGAAAGTCTTCAGGACGGAGGACATTGCACTTTCGGAACAACAATACTAGCTGCCTTGTTTGTTTAATTAACAAGAAAAAAAGAGACGTTGATGAAGAAATTACTATTTATAGCTGCTATAACATATGCGATAACAGAAACTCACTTGTTTCGCAAACGTTACATGTAAACATTAAATGGAAAAAGTACAATGTGTCATTCTTTAACAAATGAAAAATTTTAGTTGTTGGTAAATTGCTGTGATATAAGAGGAATAAACACTTCAGGATATGCTGTTATAGGAAAATAATCAACTTTGACTCTCCCCATCAGGCTGCATTACACCTTCCCATCGTGTTTATCAACACAAACACAACACAAAAGCTTTTTATCTCTAGGCTCCTACAGTTTCCGTTACCTTGCTGTCACAGAGCCAGCCTTTATTAACTCTGCATTTGACTAAATGTTGTAACATGTAATTTCCTACCTCCAACTAGGAAAAACCAAAGACACCAAACACCCCGCAACATGGAATTCCTACTTGGGAACTTGGGGTGGTCTCCTCCCCAACTCAGCAAGTGATGTCAAATCAACAAAGCTACGCAGAGCATCAGCAGCAAACAAAGTAGCACCTTTAAATGAGTTATTCTGTATATACAAGTATTTGCTTTAGACCAATCAACATACAAACATATCCATCCATTTTCTGTTATTGCTCATCCTACACAGGGTCATGGGGAGCCTGGAGCCTATCCCAGGCGACACCCTGGACGGGGTGCCAATCCATCGCAGGGCACGATCGCGCGCACACACTCATGCACCCAGTCACACACTACGGACAATCGGGGGAGGAAACCGGCGTACCTGAAGGAAACCCCGAAGCACGGGGAGAACATGCAAACTCTGTGTACACAGGGCGGAGGCAGATTGATTGACTGTTTTGAGGAAGAAAATATGCATCACTCATCACAGTTAACTGGCTAGCTTAGTGCTAACAAAAGATGAACACGGAGGCATCCCTGTTCTGCCCCCCACTTTGTAGCTTGAAGGCAGAGAGGTCGAAAATGATGTAATTCCCATTTCCGAGGTAAGTCGAATGCAGCATAAGATCAAAGCAGACCACAGGCCACGTCCTGACTGGGCAATAGACAGTGCAAGTAAAGATGCAGTAGTAGGATGGCAGGCCCGTACAACCCTGAGACAGACCTTTTTATAAGGGCATGAATAAGGCAATGAAGAAAAACAATTAACCGTAACCACATCCAAAAATGAATATGTTCAATGTCACCTATCTGATGCGGAGAGCTTCTTTGAACTTTGTCTTTCATGTCAGTTTCACATAGACTTCAAACATTCAGACATACGCATATCTCTTCTGCATCTTTCAGTTCTCACACTATGAGAAATGTTCAGTGCTTAAGATGTTCGCTCTCACCTGCTTCACCAGCCTGCTGTAGCACCAAGCCGTGCTGTATTTATGGCAGGTTAGGAATGTGTGCTTGGATTTCATTTGGTGGACTTCTGTGAGGAACAGATTTGTGAGAGATTTGTCTTAAAATATCAGACCTCCTGGCTGCTCTGGGTCACGTGTTTCATAATGATGACATCAGCGTGGCTCTCTAATTTAGGTTTAATACCCGAGTGTAAGTTGAAGGGTGTAATTTTGCTCTCCTCCCCTGACGCCGTGTTGCTCAGGGCTAATTTAAGCCGCGGCACAGCTGCATGCGATTTCAACCGAGCCCTGGCGGCTTTGTTTGCGTCTGCCACTAAACAAGCGTTTGCAAAAGACAACAAAGACACCTGGTGGTTATTTTATCAAGAGGTTCAGTAGTGGTACGTTACCTTAGTGTTTTCACACTTTAACAAGCGTGGGCCTTGACTCAAATAACCATCCTCACAGCCTTACCTCCGTTTCATTAAGATGAACCCGAATCACGCTTTTACAAGTTAATCACTCAAGAGAAGTCTGTAAAGGTTATTATATGTTCAGTGTATGTTGGACTGAGAAGTTTAAACTAAATCATCCTTCGCAAAAGGCTTCGATAAAGCTGTTTTTCTTCCTTTTAGTCGGTTTTTGAGTGTAAATGACATACAGAGCTTGCTACTAGACAGAGGTGTAAAGATTGACCTGAGCATGACTACGACCTGTTATTAATTCCATATGTCGAAGGAATGAGATGGAATGACTGGAAAATGTGCTGCTCATTCTCAGATGACGTGTTTTGGTGGAGCAGGTTTTGTGTTTAGGAGTGATCCAAGCCCATCCCTTTGAATGTCCTTTAAAAGAGATTTATTATTACTGTCCGCTCAGTAAAAGAGCCTTCACCATGTGGCTAGTCTGTGCATAACATTCCTAACTCATTATTATTATTATTATTAAAACTGTACCATCAGCCAATTACTCACCACATCTTACTCGTGACGATTTACGTCTAGTTTATGATAAAAACAAAGTGAAGCGAAGGTAAAATGAATAATCATTTCAGAATAGTGTGTTCGAGTTTCTCATACATTATTCATAAACCGAACAGCACCGCAATGCTTATGAATAATCTATAAGTAGATCTTAATAATAGCAGTATGGTTTTAAAAAACGTAGATCAGCTGTGTGAGCGATACATTTTAAAAGCACCTGGTTGTTGTATGTCTCCTGGTGCGGTTTTTGGACATAAACACGCACACACGCACACACATACACACACACACACACACACACACACACACACACACACACATACACACACATAGAAACGTGCAGACAGGTGAGAATTGTGTGTGTTCTATGGTGATGGGGCTCCAGGGTGTCTGACAGCAGGTAGAGACAGAAAGCCTTCTGTTAGTGTATCATTATTTATTCAGATTCAAAGACTTGAGATAGATAATACTGTATTTGCACAATGGAAAGGGTGTGTGTGTGTGTGTGTGTGTGTGTGTGTGTGTGTGTGTGTGTGTGTGTGTGTCTGTGTGTGTGTACACACGTGTTTGTACATGTGTTTAAGTGTACCTGTAGGTGTTCTTGTACATATGTCAGAACGTTACTGGATGAAGGTGTCCGTGTGTGTGTGTGTGTGTGTGTGTGTGAGAGAGAGAGAGTACCTATAGGAGTTCTTGTACATATGTTAGAACGTTACTGGATGAAGGTGTCCGTGTGTGTGTGTGTGTGTGTGTGTGTGTGTGTGTGTGTGTGTGTGTGTGTGTGTGTGTGTGTGTGTGTGAGAGAGAGAGAGAGAGAGAGAGAGTACCTATAGGTGTTCTTGTACAAATTGCAGACTGTTACTAGATGAAGGTGGGTGTGTGTGTGTGAGAGAGAGAGAGAGAGAGAGAGAGAGAGAGTACCCGTAGCTGTTCTTGTACAAATGTCAGAATGCTAGTAGGTGAAGGTGTCCGTGTGTGTGTATATGTGTGTGTGTGTGTGTGTGTGTGTGTGTGTGCGCGCGCGCACGTGTGCATGTGTTCTGTCTTGTTCTGATTGAATATACTGTATGTCATGTGTATCTGCGTTTATCCCTGCTGATTGTGATGATGCTTACAGGAGCTGATGATGTAGCTTTAGCTGTGCTGAGTCAGCAGGAGTCCACCTGCTTCTCTGCCTCATCCCTCTCATTTCTAACACGAGTGACCTGTGTGCTGTGTGAAATCACATAAAGCAGAGCCAGTCTGTGGCGCAATCAGATCATTACATAAACATCACTGTATATAACACATCGCTTATTTACAGCTCAAGTGTGCTTGACATGCTGAACTCTGCCTAAAAGGCATTTTCATCATCAGTAGATAAGGAAGTAATAAGACACAATGGGAAAATAATCCACTAAGGGGTAGTGTGATACGGCTCGACATGAAATGGAACGTGTTGTTTACCACAGCGTTTTGCCAACGGTTGCAATTTTTAGTGTATTATTGAATGACACATTGTACTTTTAGCTATTTATAGTTCAATTTAATGTTGGGGAATGTCCACGAGAAAAGTTAGTTCCTGTCATTACTTGCTTTAGAGCTGGTATAAACAGTCGTTTCCTCACCAACATCTCTTTTTGTCTCTCTCTTGAAGTTAATATATGGAATTAAATTTGTGTCAGAGTATCAAGAGAAAAACAAAAGAAAAAATAGAGAAACTGGAAGGTTTCTCCTGAAGACTACCCCATGGTGGAAACCTTAATGACACTGGAGACTCCTTCCATATGTGTTGTATAAACGTCTCTTTACAGAAAGCTTAGCCATACCAATGACTATAGGTTTTTCTTTGTTAAATCAGTCCATACAGGATGTCACAGATTTTTTTTTTTTTTTGGTGATTGTTGTGGCCAAAAATGCTTGATTTTGCTGTTGCTTTTTTTTTTTCAAAAATTGTGGTGCAATTTGGAGTTTTTTGTGCTTTTTTTGCAAAAACTACTTGAACTGGGGAAATCGCAATTGCACAAAATTGTTTTGCACGGTCTTTCACTGTGATATTTGTTGGTAAATGAGACCTTTTAGCTGTACTCATGTTTGATGCATGTGAATTGAAGAGGGCTTTGGCTGAATGCGTGTTGTGATGATGTCACATGACGTGTCTTGGCCAAAATCTGTGGAAAATCTGCTGTAATTTTGAAAAATTGCAAGAGGTTGCGTGATTTTGCGTTCATTTCTACAATCGTAAAATCCTGGAGGGACTGCTAAATAACAATACATTTGTTTATTCTGTTTATTATTAGCAATACATTATGCAGATTATCTGCCATACAAGACCCATGATATCGATTTATTACTATAGAAACGATAATGTATTAGAAATTTCTAACCCAGTGGTTCCCAAACTTTTCAGTCAAGCCCTCCTACGCTAATCAAAAAAATAAATAAATACAATAATCGCCTAACTTTTAAAGTGTGTAACAAACGTATCCAGTTTTTTTTCCCTCAAGTTGTCTTGCTAGCTAACTGATATTACGCTCATGTGCAGCGCCCCAGTGCAGGGTTTATTCAGCTTGTAACAAAGCAACAGTCAAAATGTTTATTACCAACTCTCATGTGTAACCTATATTTCTATTTCGTTCCATCTTTTCTTCCCTTTTTTACAATTCACAATCTAGCTTTCCCCCTCATTACAGTGCACCTTATTTCTCATGCCCTTTATGCTCCTACTCCATCTCCTTGCTCCTCCTCTTGCACCTACTATTCTAACAGTCACAGTTAGCTACTTGGTGAAAACAGAAAAAAATGGGTAGTATTCTTCCTCTTTAAAGAGCATGTTAAGTCTTGGGACATTTTAAACAAGCTATATTCTGTATATTACGTTTTAGATATTTAAAGCATTGCAGTAGTCTCAGGTAGAATCAAGGCATAAAATCACATGAGCATCTTGCAGTGTGAAATAAGTTGTGCTGGAGCTGTAGGGATTTTAGCCGTGATTCAATGAGAATCTCCAATTAGACAGCAGGATAAAAGGCTTATATCAGATCTTTGATCTGTGGGATTAGATACATTAGCATACTGTTTGTGACCACTTACTGAACTGAATGTTTGTCTATCAATATTGAAAATGCAAACATCTGGATATGTGTTTTCTGTTGAGCCTTCAACTACAACCCCAATTCCAAAAAAGTTGGGACGCTGTGTAAAATGTAAATAAAAACAGAATGCAATGATTTGCAAATCTCATAAACCAATATGTTATTCACAGTAGAACACAGAAAACATATCAAATGTTTAAACTGAGGAAATGTACCATTTTAAGAAAAAAATACGGTAATTTTGAAGTTGATGGGTGCAACATGTCTCAAAAAAGTTGGGACGGGGGCAACAAATGGCTGGAAAAGTAAGTGTTAATAAAAAGAAACAGCTGGAGGAACATTTTGCAAATAATTAGTTTAATTGACAACAGATCAGTAAAATGATTGGGTATAAAAAGAGTATCTTAGAGAGGCAGAGTCTCTCAGAAGTAAAGATGGGCAGAGGTTCACCAATCTGCGAAAAAGAGCGTCTACAAATTGTGGAACAATTTCAGAATAATGTTCCTCCGCATAAAATTGCGAAGACTTTGAATATCTCATCATCTACAGTATATAATATCATCAAAAGATTCCGAGAATCTGGAGAAATCTCTGTGCGCAAGCGACAAGGATGAAAATCAATATTGCATGCCCGTGATCTTCGGGCCCTCAGGCGGCACTGCATTAAAAACAGGCATGATTCTGTAATGGAAATCACTGCATGGGCTCAGAAACACCTCCAGAACTCACTGTCTGTGAACACAGTTTGCCGTGCCATCCACAAATGCAGGTTAAAGCTCTATCATGCAAAGGAGAAGCCATATGTGAACATGATCCAGAAACGCTGCCGTCTTCTCTGGGCCAAAGCTCATTTAAAATGGACTGAGGCACAGTGGAAAACTGTTCTGTGGTCAGTCGAATCGAAATTTAAAATTTCTTTTTGGAAATTTATGGACGCCGCGTCCTCTGGACTAAAGAGGACTAAAGAGGAGCGGGATGATCCGGCTTGTTATCAGCGCTCAGTTCAAAAGCCTGCATCTCTGATGGAAAGGGGGTGCATTAGTACCTATGGAATGGGCAGCTTGCACATCTGGAAATGCACCATCAATGCTGAAAGGTATATTAAGGTTTTAGAGCAATATATACTTCCATCCAGATGACGTCTTCTTCAGGGAAGGCCTTGCATATTTCAGCAAGACAATGCTAAACCACATACTGCATCTATTACAACAGCATGGCTTCGTAGTAGAAGAGTCCGGGTGCTGAACTGACCTGCCTGCAGTCCAGACTTTTCACCAATTGAAAACATTTGGCACATCATGATATGAAAAATACGAATAAGAAGATCCAGGACTGTTGAGCAGCTAGAATCCTGGATCAGACACAAATGGGACAACATTCCTCTCCCAAAACTCCAGCAACTGGTCTCCTCAGTTCCCAGACGTATACAGACTGTTGTTAACAGAAGAGGGGATGCTACACAGTTTAAACATTTGATATGTTTTCTATGTTCTATTGTGAATAACATATGGGTTTAAGATTTGCAAATCATTGCATTCTGTTTTTATTTACATTTTACACAGCGACCCAAGTTTTTTGGAATTGAGGTTGTGTATTTAACTGATTGATTACATTTAAATGACGTTTAATGAAATGAGGAAGGTTGTAGGGAAGCAAATGTGTTAAATTTTGCGCATTGTAGCTCAATCGAATAAAGGTGGACTGTTAATAATGTTAGTGATGTTAATTCAGTGCTGTTGACTGCGTGTCGGTGAGTAGCGTGGAGCAGTGTGTGTGGAATCCAGCTGTATTTTCTGTGTCACTGGGCGTCTGAGAGATTGATGCATCCCTCTGCAGCATCAGAGTCTCATGAGAAATGTGCACTCCCACTCCTGCCATTGACCTCATTTTAAAAATAGACTGTTGCCTTCACCCATGCTTCAGAGTTTAACCTCCCTGTCATGTTATCTTTCAGACCTCCATGAGAAATGCTGTGAATAAAAAAAAAAACAAAAACAAATTGTTATTTATATGACATTGATGTTATTGGCTAATCAGCAGTGTCTTATCCATGCACTCGAGATTGTTTGAATGATATGAAGCATTGAGATGCTACACTCTATGGACAAAGGGTTCATTGTGGGTTTTCTGATGGTTAATGGTTCGAGGTTTCTAAAAAGGTTTCGCCTGGAACCTTCTCAGGAAGGGAAATCTTTTCTTGTATGGTTCTACATTGAGCCTTTAAGGGTTCAGTGAGAGGGCAGGGCTTGTTTGAGTCCTTGAAAAAAATACTATAGCAGAACTGATTAAAAAAAACAGCCCATAGTTTACCGACTTTAACCATGAACCATCATGGCTCCTGTAGCAGATTTTGTGTTGGAGTTTATCCAGTCACATGCATTTATATACATTATTTACCTGAAGACTGCTCATTAGACCATAGACTAGCTACAGAGCTAAAGACATTAAGAAAGGATAGAATTTCCAGATGACAATGTAAATAGAATACGTATATAAAGACAACTGGGCAGAGAAATTTGTGTTTATTCTCCGTGTGTCAAAATCTAATCTGAGATGAGTCTCATCTGTACCGAGTCATTTAGTCAAAAGTGGTAACATGAAGTGCCACTATGAAACAAAACATTACTATAACTATAAACTAATCACTAGTGGTTATGCATTAAAAGGTAACTGTTGTCTCCATATAGTCTGGATCATTGTAAGCAAATTTGACAAATTTAATTGACTAGTCCTGCTATGGGATGTTAGACTGAAGCTTTTTTTCCCCTAAAAGTCAAATACTCTTATTATTTGTAAGTAAGTAAATCTGTTTCTATGCAATGTTGTTGCAATTGCATGAAATCAGTGCTATCTGAAAAGGTACATAATTAATTGTAAATAATTTTTTACACCTCCCATATACTGTTGCTGTACGTTGAGTGTTACCTCATGACATCTTTCTCTGGTTAGCAGGCTACAATTAAGTAAGATTAGTGACTAGTGTAAAGCAGAAAGCAGGTGACATGGCATATAGAATGATCTTTAGTTAAAACTCTGTTAAACTCTGTTATCTTAATTGTTTCCTGTTCACTTAAATACATGCTAGCTTAGCAATTTGTTTATTTGCAGATAATCTGAGAACGATGGAGACAGCAGCAGAGAATGATAAGTGCTCTTAATCAATATGTCTTCGAGCTCAAGCTGTGGATCCTCCCGATCTTATAAATAGCTCTTCACCATGAAGAGAAATGCCTTGTTAGAGAGCCAGGGTTAATTTATCAGCTTTACTGTTAGTTACTGCAGTCATTAGAGTGCGTTTTCCCTTTGATCCTGCCACGCAACACTTCCCACATTCTCCAACTCCTCTGAGATGAACAGAGGAACAGCTACCAAATTAGAGAAGCACCCCTTTCTCTCTGTCTCGATCTGTCTCTCACTCTTTTACACACACACACACACACACACACACACACACACACACTTTCTCACATTCCGTTTGTCTGTCTCGCATGCTCCTTCTCTCTGTCTCTCTCTCTCACATTGTCTCTCTGTGTGCCTTTTGTCTGTTTCTCACTCTGCCTCTGTCTGTCTGTCTCTCTCTCTCTCTCTCTCTCTCTCTCTCTCTCTCATTTCATCAGTCCATTTTGTATCCAAATGGCCTCTTGTATATCTAGAATGTTGTTTTGCATACATCAGACATTAACTTTTGTGATGAGGTCGCATGTCAGGTTTCCTTCTGATGACTCTTACATGCAGATCATGTTTATGCAAGCAATGGTGCAGAGTAGAATGGTGTACCATCACTTCTGTGTTAGCTAAACAAACCTGCAGAGGAAGGAATTAGAGAGGCACCTCCTTCTCTCTGTCTCACTCTCACACATATTCTCTCACAACTCTCACAAGCTGTCTCTTTCTCACTCTCCATCTCTTTATCCCTCTCACTATCTGTTTCTTTCTCTCTCTCTCTCTCTCTCTCTCTCTCTCTCTCTCTCTCTCTCTCTCTCTCTCTCTCTCTCTCTCTGTCTCGTTCTGTCCCTGTCTGTCTGTTTCTCTCTCTCACTCTCTCTCTCTCTCTCTCTCTCTAGCTCGCTCTCTTTCTCTAGCTCTCTCTCTCTGTATCTCTGTCTCTCTGTCTTACTCTCTGCCTTTGTCTGTCTTTGTTGTCCCCCAACACGCCCCTCTCTCTCTCTCTCTCTCTCTCTCTCTCTCTCTCTCTCTCTCTCTCTCTCTCTCCCCCTTCTGTGTATCTCTCGCTCTCTCCCAAGTTGAAGCAGATGGGAAAGGTTGAGAGATTATAAAGGAAATTAGTGTTTAGTTTAGTTAGAAATGAGTATTGATGTTGGATTATTTTACTCAAGTCTGCACTTCCTCTCCATATGTTTAATACCACACCAAGCTCTATTTGCTCATTAATTTGAATACTTTTACTGTTGTTGTTAGAAGCGTTTTAGAAGCATTCTTGGAATTCTTGATTTCCTGTCTTAGACATTTTATTTGAAACCTATGAGTGGATAAATCTGTGAGTGAATAAATTAGAGTATTTCTCATCTCTGTGACATAATCTGCCACATTTGGCCTCAATAACGCGGACCTTTGCTTCTGTTAGTGTTTGCAAATGAGTTGTTGTCAACGGCCGAAGTCATGCAGTACTCACACTCACTCCACTTTCTAACATTCTAACAGATCTCAGTTTCTCTAGAGGTATTTTTTTTTAAGTAACTCGACTTCGCAATTAACTCCCTGAAGTCCTCCGTCCTGAATAAGGACCGTACAGAGGTATCTGCGTATGCTTTGATGTTGCTTCTGATATTCACTCTAACATTAAAATGTGCATATGAAATGAAAAAGCAATGCAGCAGTTCAGGCAGAGAAGTTGAGATGAAGAGAGAAGGGAGAGGGTAGATGTCACACCACACCAGTGCTCACTGTGGAGTGACCCACTTAACAAACACAAATGTCACATAGCACTATGAAAGGTTACTTAAAGGTTCAGGAAGGTGATTCACACACACAGTCCCTCTGGTCCCAACATGTGTATTTAATATACACAGAGCGGCAAATATGATCATTTTTATATCGATTCTTAAACTTATTTTTGATTATCCTGCATGTTCTAAAGAATTCAAACGCCATTTTTAATCTAACCCAATTCACTTTCACTATTGTAATATAAGCATATTTCTCCTGTATTCTATACACAGAGCGTGAATTATAAAATGCTTTATTATTATTATTTTGGTTATCTGCTACAAAACCAAATTGCTCATAGGAAGGAGATGAAATTTGCACTTGGCATCCATTACATAAAACAAAGCACCACATATTCACACATTATTTACTATGACCAGTTACCATAGTTGTTGTATCACATGATTTCACACACACACACCTGAAGTTTGGCTAGTGTACAGAAGAAAAACAGGAGAAACAATGTGAAGTGAGCTGTGAAGTGAGAATTTTAAAATGACCCAGACGCCCACAGAATACTGAACAGTTGACAATTAGCGAAATGTATAAATGGGGCGAGTGGGTCATGGCTCCATGTGCCTTCTCACTCAAAACTTACCAGTGAGGTGATTTTATCAAGACCATTTTTGCTCACAAGAACAGAAACATTGCCATAACTAATTATATTAACCACGTTAATATTGCTGGTTTCAAAAGGGATTTTATTTGTCTGTATCAAACACATCCCACTACAAAGATGCTTCCATTTCCACAAGGTTGCAATGGATTGGCACCCTGTCCAGGGTGCCCCCCGCCTCGTGCGCCGTGCTCCCTGGGATGGGCTCCACGCTCCCCCGTCACCCTGTGTAGGATAAGCGGTAGAGAAAATGGATGGATTGTGACCATATCACTGTGTGACACTAACATGAAAAGCAGGAAATGAACTCACACATGCCTTGTCAATTAGTAGCCATCTGGATACATGAGTATTGTCTTAGAGGAGCCATTTTATTACGGACACCACCCTCACTGTGAACAGAGATAAACATATTTTTCTAAAGTGTTTGGATCAGTATTTGTCACTGAGTATTATATTAAATATTTAAACAAAACTGGACGTATTAGAAAAAGGTAGGGACACATCCCAAGCTTCCCCAGTGTAAGTTACATCAATGCTGGTTTCCTTGTAAATTTGGGAGGATGCAGTGCACCCTAATACGTTTAATACTAAATAGCAGTTATTTTTGCTCAGGATTTAGGCTATTGCAGTACAAATGTTCCATTTCAAAGCTTGACCTTTAAGATATTTTTCACAACTCCTGAGTGTCACAGCAAAAATTGTCTTCCTTATCATCAGAGATTGTGAGTTTGAATCCCAACAATACCACAGCCATCCATGACCAGGGGTCCAACAGAGCATAATTGGCCATGCTCACTAGGTGGGAAGGATGGCATTACTCTCTCTGTTGTCAATTAGAGCAACACTTGACAGTCGTGGGCATTTGTGGGCTTGTGTGTGCGAGGGGAGGAAAGTTGGGTGCATTCATGCTGATGTGCGGGATTTGGGAATGACCAATTTGGGAGAAAATGGGGTTAAAAACAAGACATCTTTTGCATGGCCAGTCCAAATTCACATATAATTGATAAGCTGTAGAGCAATGGTCACCAACCCTCTTCCTTGAGATCTACAGTTCCTGCAGGTTTCACCTCCAACCAAAATTGAGCACACCTGTTTTAGTTGATCAAGAACTTCTTAACGCAATGATTAGATGGTCAGGTGGGCATAATTACGGTTGGAGCTAAAGTCTTCAGGAAGGTAGATCTCCTGGAACAGAGTTGGTGACACTGCTGTAGTGTAAACAAATTACATGATCTCTTTCTTTCCTTTTCATATTTAATGTCAGAGGAAGACATTTACTCCCTGTACTGGATCGAACCATTTGGTTAAACACAGCCCACGCTCCATAAGGGATCTGAGAAGGTCGAAGCTCACTGCTGACCTGGAAGTACTTGTGACATCATCATACTTTACTGTGAGACTGTTACTTGGACAGCTGCATTCACTTCCTCTCCTGTGCTACACCACACAGGTGGCATTTGCCAAATCACTCTTGGCGACTGCATTCCATAGGTCAGAGTTTAACACTTTAGATTTATAGCATCCTGTTTGGTCTGAGTGAGGAAATGAGGCTCTTCTCTCTAGAAACCTTCTAAAATAATTACTGCCTAGAGGAAGAAGCTCTCTGTACGTCATTATCTGTTATACTATGTGGCCATCTCCTGCAAATATTCACAACCAGCCTGCTGTCTGAATTCTGTGTTTTCACTATGTGCAGTAATAATTCTACAGGTGTAGTGATGTGGATTGTGATTTGGTTGTGTGAACAGGAAGGGACAGAATACCAGTGCAACAAAGTACTGGCCATACTGAATGTAACCTTCTGATATATATATAGCACTGGCAGTGAAGTACACTGGAGCACTCTGAATTTGCAGAGTAGTGATATTTTTCCACTGTTAATCTTACCTTTCAGATGCACTGAGATTTACTTATTGATTAGTTCACATCCTGCATGCCGAGGCAAGCCTGTAGTTTCAAAATTGGAATAGATTTTTCCTTTTACATTGATTGGCTCAGGTGACAGCTAATGACTCAGAGTGTGTGTGTGTGTGTGTGTGTGTGTATGTGTATGTGTGTGCGTGCGTATGCGTGTGTATGTGTGCGTGTGTGTGTATGTGTGCGTGTGCGTGTGCGTGTGTGTGTGCGTGTGTGTGTGTGTGTGTATGAAAACTGCTACACTGGCAGAGCCTACTATTGTTTGTCATGTGGTAATTGGTTTTTTTTAGATACTATGACTGAACGGTTGTGAGTATGAGTTCGGTGTTTATTGCATGTAAATGCACTACAGGTATTGTGTGTGGGTGTGCTCCTGCATTGTGGAGAGATCTGCTGACTGATCTTATTTTCTCCCTGAGTCATTGTACTGCTGTAAGAAGAAACAGAGCTCACACACAATAATCGCACAGTTCCACCACATTATGGTATGCCCATCACTGTACAAGAGAAAAAATATGTATTATGAAGAATAAATGACTACAAGTTTGTCCATGTAGTTGAAAGGTGAACATAAAATGTATGACGTTATACTGTGACCATTTGTTTTTTGTAAAAGCATGTGCAGCATGTTCAGCACTGTATATAGGAGAAGTAGGGGGTGTCTTTATGATCACTTCACTAGGAGAAATAGACTCTGCAGCCAGATGCATTGTGTGTGTCCACCTCCGTTATCAAGTGCAGATTGCCTGCTTTCATCTCCCCTCAGATCTGCAGGCACTGGACTACCCCAGTTTAACATACTACCTCCCAAGCCCACGCACACACTTGCACTCCAAAGCTGTTATCGCACAGCTACAGATGAAGACCCTCACCTATAGGCCAGAGCACACACACACACACACACACACACACACACACACACACACACACACACACACACACACACACACACACACACACACACACACACACACACACTTTACCATCCCAGATCAGATCACCCACCTCCTTCCTTCTTTGTTTCCCCCTTTCCCTGTCCTCTCCCTGCTTTTGTTTTTCTACCTTTGAGCCCATGCTAATCTTTACCCCTATGACATCTGGAATGTCCTCTGCTTTTGATAGTGAGTGAGTGAGGGAGAAACATCAAGAGACTGCAAGCAAACTATATTAAATCTAGACACAACTAACTATTGTCACTCAAGGTATTACTATAATTGGGTAGAAAATACTGAGCTGTGTTGTATTTCCATTTATAGTGACAATGGCAGCCATGAAAACCCAGGAGCAGCGGACCAGCCCCTTAAAATCAGCCATACAACGTGAGTATGAAGATTACAAACCTTATTCATGTGTTCTCACATAAGTCAGTATGTAAACAATAATATGAATATAAACAGTATGAATAATATATTAGCTTTGAAATGTTCAGTGCTTTCATTGAAGTAAAATGCTACAAATTTAGAGGCCGTGCCCAAGGTAAAAGGGACATAAATAGGTTGAAGAGGCCTAGATAAGAAACAAATATATTAAAGGTAATTATGTCCAGTGTTATATGTAAGTAAAAGAATAGTTATACAAATGGTAACAAGCTCTGAGGGTTGGGCAGTTGGTAAAGCTCTCCTGACCCAATGACCATCAATTGGCCTTCTCAGCACATTCTTTTTTACGCATGGCTGAGGCACATGAACGAACACACACACACACACACACACACACACACACACACACACACACACACACACACACACACACACACACACACACACACACACACACACACACACACACACACACACACACACACACACACACACACACACACACACACACACACACACACACACACACACACACACACACACACACACACACACACACACAGAGACAGCCTGACCATAACTCCTCCACTAACATAAACAACAGACCATCACCTTTGAACTCCTCACCTCTCATCTGCTAATCTGTGTACCTGGTCTGTCTCATTGTATATCTGGTTGTGACCAAAATACATAGATCTTCCCCTTTATCTAAGCTAATGCCCCTTAAGGTTTTAAGTTCAGAAGAACTTTAATCCAAGACAAGCTGCTGTTCATGTCAGCTTTTACTGCAACATTAGTACTAGGCCTACACAACATATCATCTGTTACGTGGTTAACACAGTATTGGTCTTTGCAATGCTGGTATCACATAACGCTGCAATGTGCAAACGAGCACTTTTAACAAATCACATTTCTAACTGTGTGTTGTGGGCATCCTGACCAGGTAAGTGTTCAATCATTTAAGTGACCAGGTGTTCACAGTGAATGTGAGGGGTTTTTAAGAATCACATAATTCATACATTCCAACAAACCTCAATAAATTTGGTTAAACATAATGCACACCAGTTTTTAACTCAGTCACATTAGAGATTAATGTGTTTTAAATATAGTGCAAGTTATATCATAATCACATAAACCTGTAGCTAATTACTTTTCTCATTCTGTTTTCTATTAAGTAATACTATGTCATCTTTTTACTCTAATCAATCTCTCCCTCTTTGTGTGAAACCTTCTGGATACTACTGAGCGCCAACATCAACCTCCACATACACTTTTCTTCTCTTTGCACTTCTGGCATAAGTCACAGATGAGCTGGAATCAATGGTCCAAATAAAGTTCAAGTATTTCATAGCACGTGAAAAGGGGAAGGTGCCAAGGGTGCATGTACTGTCAAAATTAGCTGCCAAACCAAGCTCTTCCAGGTGCAAATCCCTAAAACTTGAACTCTGCTTAGCCTCACAAAAATATGATCAGACTTTGACACTTCATAAAGCTTATTGAGAGTCAACACAACCATACGAATAAATAAAGTAGCCTTTAGTAACAAATGAAGTAGCCTTAAACACTAGCATAATACTTGTCTGTGTGTGTGTCGCATTGGTGAAATTGATCAGTGTATCAGTATTTATTTTATATTTTTTAAATTCTTAGCCAAGAGTAACCAAAATGTAGTCAATTCATGCATGACCATGATTTGATGGAAACCTTGTTCTCTTGACAGATGATGGCCGTCCTATTGCACAGGCAAAAGCTATTCAGTTTCGTACCATTGCACCTAAAGCTCCAACATTGGGTTCGTCCTCTACTGTGATATCCAGCCAGCCACCCTCTACCCTTCCAGAGGCTTCTACAGCTGTCAGTCCTAAATCCATCTTAGTACCTGCACAGAACTATGCGCTCATGCAGGTAGCTGGACAGGAGGGTACTTTCTCATTGGTGGCCTTGCCTCAGACATCACCACAAAGTCAAGTCCAAAAGAATCTAAAACTGCCTATTCCCAGATATCAGTCAATAAGAAGCCAGAGAGCTTCTGAGAAAGCTAGTAGTAAGATGCAGAACTCAACCAAGTTGGCCAAGCTTCCACTGGCAAAGTCTGCAGTAAAAACAAACTTGGGTGTTTCCAGTTCACCTGAGACCCCAGAATCATCATCTGAACAGATTATTGGGATGGGCCCTGCTGCTTCATCTGAAATCTTGCTGCCAGACAATGCTGTCCTTTGCACAGGGTCACTGACAGATAAAGCAGTCAAAAGAAGCATTGATTCTCTAAACAACTTCAGCTACTCCACTAGAGCCTCTGCCACTGCACTTGTTGCTCCTGTCAGTAACAGCAAAACCATAAAAACAGAAGGTGCCTCTGCAGGAAGTGCTATTACTGTCCTCTCCCCCACTATCTTCAGCAAAGCTGTCCAGATAATCCCCTCTCCCCCCAAGGGCAAACTCCCCATTCTGCCATACGCCAAGGTGAAGAATTCCCTCTTACCATCTACAGGTCTTGCCAGCACCCAGTCTCCAGTGAAAGTCTCATCAATTCAGGCCAAAAATAGGCCAAAATGCTCTCTGGATGTCAAAGGCATGGTTGCAGACAGCAGACCCAGGAGTGCAAATAACACCCACTGCAAGAAACCCACTGGCAAGAGGCGAGGGAGGAAAAGGAAAACCATGGAGGACATTCTGTCCTTTGAGGCAAAGAAGAAGAGATCTTTGTCATTTTTCTCCAGGAGAATACCAGAGAAACCACCATCTGGCACCCAGTCTTCTTCCTCACAGGACAAAGTTGTGGACATTTCAAAAAAGTATCGCAGCATTCGCCCAAAGCCTATTCTAGTCATGGAAACCACTGTTCCTCAACTTGTACCACTAGCTTCTCTCTCAAGCTCTAAGAACCTTGACCAGAAACTTGTCATGGGGCAGGAGATGTCAGGAAATCCACTTAGTACTGTTCAGCCAGGCTTAATGTCTATACCAGCCCCAGGGCAGCAGTCTATGGCTGAAACTGGAAATTGTGGAAGGTTTGCATATGTGGGTAGCCGTGCACTCCACCGATGTACAACCTGCAGTAGGTGTTTTCAGTTCAAGCATCATTTACAGAGTCACATGAACAGCCACAGTAACCTGAGACCGTATGGATGTCCGGTGTGTAGGAAAGCCTATGCTCACTCAGGTAGCCTAAGCACACACATGAAGCTTCACCATTCAGAAGGGAGACCCAGGAAGAGCCTCCGCTGTGAGTTTTGTGAGAAGGTGTTTGGGTATGTCGGTGTGTACTTCAGCCACCTCCGAGAAGTGCACAGGGTCATCCTTACTGTGGAGCCATCCATCCGTCAACATGAGGAGTATACACCCATAGAAGGGTAAGAATATCTAGAAGCAGTTTTTAGAAACATGATTATTTCCTAGGCCTGGTATTTTAATTTATTAATTGATCAGATTTTCTCTTGCATTTCCTGCCTCACAAAAACATCATGGTAGATACACTATATGGCCAAAAGTTTGTGGACACCTGCCCATTAAATTCATATGTGCTTTTTAAACATCCCATTCCAGATTTAGTCCCCCTTTGCTGTTTTATTAACCTCCAGTCTTCTGGGAAGGCTTTCCACTAGATTTTGGAGTGTGGCTGTGGGGATTTGCCCATTCAGCCACAAGAGCATTAGTGAGGTCAGGCAGTGATGTCGAGGAGACCTGGGGCGCAGTCAGTGTTCCAGTTCAAGGTGTTCAGTGGGGTTGACCTCAGTACAAGCCACTCAAGTTCTTCTACACTAACTTTGGCAAACCATGTCTTCATGGACCTCGCTATGTTCAAAGGGGCATTGTCATGCTGGAACATGTTTGGGCCTCTTAGTTCTAGTGAAGGTAAATTGTAATGCTATTGCATAGAAAGTCAGCCTATATAATGGTGTGCTTCTAACTTTGTGGCATCAGTTTGGGGAAGGCCCACACATGGTTGTGATGGTCAGGTGTCCACAAACATTTGACCATACAGTGTATATAAGCTACATCAAATAATGCTTAAGTGTGAATGACTGATCAAATGTGTGTGCATGGTGGCCTGCAATGGAGTTCCATCCAGGGTGATTCTCACCTCACTGTCACTTCCTGGGATAGGCCGTAGATCTACTGCGACCCTGACCAGGACAAAGCATTTACTGAAGATGAATGAATGAAGTTCCTTCACAACATACAGTTACAGTGGTGATGCCCAATTTCGTTTGGTCACTTGTTTAACAAAATGAGTTTTGTATTTTTTTTTTTTTTTTTGTACCTTACAGTTTTGTAGACTCTGAGGACCAGACTTCAGAGCAGCGCGTGGATCCTGTGGAGTTGCAAATAAAGTGTGGACGCTGCCAGGCAATCACACCCACCTTTGCTGACATGAAGCTACACTTGTTGTATGTGCATGGTGAGGAAGTCCAGGTCCGTCTAAAAGAGGGGGCCATGCATGAGGGACGTGAGGCTGAGAATGAGCTGGTTAAGCACGCGGCCCACTATTGGAGGCAACTCAATGAGAGGCGCAACTTGGTACGCTGCGGAAGTTGTGATGAGGAGTTCTTCTCGTTCTCCAAGCTTGAGCGCCACCTGCATGCCCACCGCCAAGGGGTTATAGAGAGTCAAGAGGAAGAACAGGAACTGAAGAAAGAAAGTAAAGAAGAGTATGTCTCCGAGGGGTCTGTCAAAAGTGTGACCTTTAGAGCAGGGTCACACTTTAATTGCATCCTGTGCAGTGAGGTTTTGAACAGCAAGGAGGAGGTTCTGGAGCACTGGGGGGTGGTTCACAAGTGTGAAAACCCAGTCATGCTGTGGGAGGTTCTGGATTCAAAATGAGAGTACAAATCTGCTCTCAGCCTAAGGTAGCATCCTAAGGAGCAATATGTATGGAACATTTTCATCAGTTTCTTTCATATTTTTTAAATTTCTGTTTTGCACTATTTTGTTTTGATATTGAAAGGAAAAATTGACTGCTTTAATTTAAACTGTTTGCTTTTTTTATATAAATTGTGAAGGTTTTTTTTTTTCTTTGTAATGGACACGGTTCTGAGATGACCGATTCCAACACAGTGTTTCAAAATTCAGTTTTGAGCATTATAAATGCACATACAGAGGAGTCCAAAAATCTGAGACCACTAGTGAAAATGCTTCTGTTGGCATTCTCTTTCAGTTTAGGTTTTCATCACAAATGATATTATCAACAACAGCTAGAGTCTTAGAAATATTTTCAGGAAAGTCAGAGTTTCTTAGTATTTGTTATGTCCCCTTTTTGCTTTAATGACGGTGTGCAATCGAGCTGGCATGGACTCCACAAGTTTGTGCAAAACCTTATGATCCATTTCAGATCAAATCCAACGGCATATCATCTGAACACATGCTTCAATGGAAGGCATAAGACTCACAGCAAATCTGAAATTTTGTACAAAGGCGTTAACATGGTCAATGTCACAAATTTCTTACATTTAAATAGTGACCTAGAAATTGTGCAATGTTGAATATTGAATAGTCAAGATGTTGCACATTTACTATTTATTTGTTTGTTTGTTTTAGAATATTCAAAATTCTTAGTTTATTTTAAACTTAGTTTATTTCCAGTTGTTTTTTTGTTTTTTTTAAATGCCAGATTTTCACTATGGTCTCAGACTTTTGAACATCACTGTATATACAAGTAATTTAATCACTACTAATATTAAATATGTTTTGCTAGTGAGTACATGAGTTAAAATGTATATTTTTGTGATGCAGGGGTGCTATCTATTGGAAAATAATTAAAACTGCTTACTCATTGGCCCAGGGAGTGTTTGGGAAATGCTTTAGTACCAGGAAAGCTCCATGAAAATCAAACCTCTAATGTGGAAGGTCAGTAAGGGAATAGTTTAACCAAAATTTTAATGCACTGAATATCTAGCATGATGCTGATTGGCAGCTAGTTGGAATTATCCCTTTACCCATGTATTCTTGGGGGAAAAAAGAATATTCAGGCTGGAAAGCAGCTTAAAACTAACATGAAATTTGCTGAAAGGTATCATAAGTTAGGTTATACAGTAATGATTGCAAAATGGTGCTGATGTATTGTTGATTTATCACTTTACAGACCTCTTTATGTTGATAGACAGCCTTCCTGACCCACATCCTGACTCTATACTTATACTTTCTATAGCTCCAGTGCTGCCACCTTTGCTGAGGATGTGGTCAGTGAAATTCTTAGAGCTGCTTATCTCAGTTAAGGAAATAAAATATATTCTAAAAGTCCTATTTTATATACAATTTCTATTCTAAAGCAAGAGTTCTCTATATGTGTGTGCGCAAGTGTGTCAAGCATTGTTTTTTTAAACTGTAGAAATATTTAAATATTATTTTTTGTTTAAAGTATCACAGGGTAACTGAATGTACCTTAAATGTTTCAAAACCCTACCAAATGTTATATACATGTTCTGAAATAGATTATATATCTCTCTAGATATGGATACATACATATATATATATATATTGAGGATAGCTTATATATTTGCAAAATGACATAGTTATGCTGTTGTTGTATCTTGACTAGAGAAAAGATTAAAAACCTTTATGCCACTTCTTATATACAGCATACTAGCAGCTCTTGCTATGTACTGTAAATGCCTTCTTGCTTCTTATAAAACTTGTGGGTACATGTGGGTACATTCTCTAGACACAGTTCAAGTCAAGCCCTGGACTTCAAATACATTTCAGTGTGGAAGGCAATTGACATTGTGGTGCTGTGGATGTTGTATGTTTAAATGTCTAGAAAATGTCAGGATGTGCTCATAAAGACAGGACGCTGCTTAGATTTCTCACCAGCATTCTCATTTTTGAAAGGACTACAATGCATGAAAGCATCTGAGAACTGCCTCTCTGTTATCAGACTGTAAACTCCAGATTGTTAGACAAAGTTTTAGAGCTTAAGTAAATGACCTTGGGTTGAAATTGTTTGACTTGGTTTAAGTGATTTAAGTCATTGTGGATTGTGATGATGGTTGAATCCCCGAAGAGTTACAAATTAGCTGTGTTGATGTAAGCTGAAGTTTAAAAATGCGCACAAAAACATGTTTGATGTCTATAGGTGATAAGAACGTGGTCCCCTCTTGTCCCCGATAATTACACAAGTCTGTTTTAGGTGGCTTTAGACTAACTTGTGCATGTGTGCTCCTGTCCTAAACCATTGAAGATAAAACCACATAACTGATTTGTGCCTAAATAAAAAAAAAAGTGATGAAATCTGAGATGAGACTGCCAGGTTTATTTCTTTATTCCTGTTTTGTGAAGAAGAGTTAAGGACAAATCTAGAAAGCTAGGATGAAAGAGTTTCACATATGATCTTTTTGAAAAATGTGAAGTTAATGCATAGTTCACAGTTTTGTGATGTCAGATTGTGTCTTCATTTTCTGATTGTGGTCTGAAATCTTCTCGCTTTTCACTTTATTGCCACGACTCAAGGCTTTTCCTGCCATTTTATGGTGGTTGTGCAGAGTGATATTTCATATAAGATTGTCAATGGAAAAATCAGCAAAATTAAAATAGAACTGTGAATGAATTAATGGTCTGAGGAAGATAACCATTTTTGACAATTGAACTGAATGGGAGATACATTTGTAATGATAAAAATACTTGCTTTGATCAGCTACAAGCTAAAAATCAACAGCTATGTTGTCTATAACAATATCTTTGTGCTGTATAATCCAATGGCTGATTATATGATCTGCAGAAATAAAACTTTTAAGTTAAACAAAGAAGGCCATTTTTATTGTTATTATACTTGTGCTTAGAGTGCTTGGTCAGCCATGGTACATTTGAACACGTAAACTTAGGATCAGTAGCCTCTAACTACTGTGGTTATTGTTTGTAAGCTGTGCATTAGACCAATTTTATATATGGTTGTAAATTTAGTACTAAAAACCTATTAGCAATACACCTAAAGATTAGGAATAATTGCAGACTCATTGTAAACGCTCATATACTGACCTGAGTGCACCTTCTTCTGGGGGCCAGGCATGAGCTGTCAAGCACCATCAAGTAGACTTGATGATAATTTAAGATAATCTGTAGAGAGAAGAAATACTGTTACCTAAAATGTTAATTTGGCAGCTACATAATGGTAGAAACCAGACCCTGGTTAGGGGTGGGGCTTCCTGTATTTAATCATGCAATGGGAGGATTGTTTGTTTGTTTCATTTTGTTTCCCAGTGCAGAATGCAAGGTGGTATAGTAAAGCTTATCTCATTTTGCAGCCAGCAGACTGGGTTCAGCACTGTTAGAAAAAGCACTATTGAAACTGGTTGGAGATTAGCTTTGTGACTATTGGAGTTGCATAAAAAGCCAAAATGAGCAACTGCAATTTCATCTTCACCTGGGACTGTAAATAGTCTGTTTAACTTGTATGCATTGAGATCACCTTAATAAAAGAGCACATGAGCTTAGCTTGATGCTATGCACAGTCACTACATGGTGTGGCCACTCTCTGAATCTCATTTCAATTCCTTGCAAAATCACAGGTTGCTATCAGACAAGAGACTGTATCAAGCAGCAAAGGAGCCAATGATGGAAAATAAAGGAATAGTTTCAAACAGAATAGCTGAGGTGGCCTGAGAGAAGGTGGTGTCAGGAAGAAACTAAATTTGATGAATCCTAGGTGATGGGGTTGCAATTAGTTTGAGGGACTTGAGAAGAGATTATGTCTAGCAGAATGCAAAGAAATCTACAGTAAGTGAGAGAGGGGCCTTAGAATGCTGAACGGATGGGAAGACAAGGTCAGTGTGGACAGGTCAGGTGGAGAAGGATAAGAATGATTTGTGAGAGAATTTTCAAGGATGTAGATAATAATGAGAAGCTAATGTTAAGGAGGACCCAGAAATGGACTTTGCCCCAACTTGGGTACCATTTTGAATTGCCTGGCCAAAGTGCAATGTAATAACTTTGCTTCTCAACACACTTACACAAATGTCTGATTTATTATCTGAGGGTCTGCTCCAAAGTCTTATGTAGATTACTTGCACATGATGCATGAATGAGCCTTGACTGTCCATTTACATGAAAATCATTTAAGTCTTAAGTAGGGTTGTCACGATACCATAAACCAGTTGAAGTATCACGATACCATGCAATATTGTGTTAATTCATAATTCAAATCTACAAAATGAATCAAATTTACAGAAATACATAGATATAAATAAAAACAGACAAACCTGGCTATTGGAAAAACAAGAACAATCATTCAATTGGCAAGCAACTAATTCAGTGTGCCACATATTTCATCTGTTGTTCCCTAGAGCAATGAAATCATGCAAATGGAAATTGTCCTCAGAGTACTAAGAATAAACGCAACATTTGGAAATGAGCTTGCTTTTGGAAATGAGCTTGCTTTACAGCTTCAAGTCTTCTTGGGTAAGTCTCTACAAGCTGCGCACACCTGGATTTGGGCAGTTTCTCCCATTCTTCTTGGTAAACCCTCTGAAGCCCAATTTGATGGGAGGCATATGTAAACAAACAATGTTCTATGGGGCTAAGTCTAAGTCTGGGCTTTGGCTGGGCCCCTCAAAGACATTCAATGACTCATCACAAAGCCACTTCAGCATTATCTGGGCTGTATGTTTTGGGTTGATGTCATGCTGAAAAGTGAACCTTCTCTCCATCTGCACTCTGGAGCAGGTTTTCTTCAAAGAGTTCTCCATATGGGAGTGCATGTTGTGTGCCTTTCTAAATGATGTCCAATCAATTGAATTTGCCACAAGTTCTAGAGACATCTCAAGATAATCAAAGCAAACAGAATTCCCCTGAGCTCAATCTGGAGTGCCTTGCCAAGGGTCTGAATACTTAGCTAAATTAGTGGGTTTTTTTTGTTTTGTTTTTTTTTAAAATACATTTGCAAAAAAAAATTCAATTTTTTCCCATTATGGATTATTATGTGTAGATTAATAGCAAAAAAATTTAATCCAAGTCTGTAAAAAGTGAAAGGGTCTGAATACTATCCAAAGCCACTGTATATCATGAGGTCTCATTGATTGTTTAATAAAAATTATGTGGGACAAACTAATCCACACACTTTAAGACAGATACACAGCTGCATTTGTGATTTTTATCTTTTACATATTACGTCAATAATGACCTCCTGGGCATTTTGTGGGGAAAAATGGATTATACAAGAAAGCCACTTTGTTAGAATAGATGTGTTGGTGACATGGGCTGAAAAAGCTCAGATGCACAAATCTAGGAGGCATTTCACTCTGTATAATCACCTTATTTGACTTTCATCATGAGGCTGCATGAATCTACAACCTAGGGCTAGAAAGAAATCAGCCCAAGCCTGACTTCTACAGTTGCAATCAAAATTATTCAACCCCCATTGCAAAACAGGTTTATTGTCAAAATTTACAGACTTTCAGCTGTTTGCAATGAACAAATCAAACAAAAGCAATTGAAATAGCTCAACACAAAGAATGCTTCAAGTTGTTTCCCCAAATTCAACTGAAAATGCAACTTATAATGACTTCTCCAGTTTCAAAATTATTCAACCCCTTCATGGCAAGCATCTTTAGTACTTAGTAGAGCACCCTTTGCTGTTATGACCTGCTGCAAACGAGATGTATAGCCAGACACCAGCTTCTGGCAGCGGTTCAAGTCGGGTGACTGTGATGTCCCTGTAGAATCTTCCAGGTCTTCTTCTGAAACCAAGCTTTGGTGGAATTTGAGGTATGCTTGGGATCATTGTCCTGTTGGAAGGTCCAATGACGCCCAAGCTTCAGCGTTCTCAAAGATGGCATGACGTTTTCTTCTAGGATTTCCTGATACTTCAATGAATCCATCTTGCCTTCCACACACTACAGGATGTACAGGATGGACAGAATGTTCTTTCTTCATTCTTCTTTCTCCAGACATACCGCTGATCCATCGTGCTGACAAGTTTCAGTTTTGTTTCGTTGCTCCACAGAATGGAATCCCAAAACTTCTGTGGCTTATTTATATGATTTTGAGCTGAATTCACTACTGGCTTTTGGGTTATTAATGGTGTACGTCTTGGAGTTCTGGCATGGTAACCTTCTGAGTTTAGTACGTGCCATACTGTGCTCACTGAAACCTCAGTGCCTGTTGCCACCAAGTCTTACTGCAGGTCTTTTGCAGTCACATGAGGGTTTTTCACAACCTGCCTTCTCAGATATCTGCTTGCAGCTGTTGATAGCTTCCTTTTTCTGCCCTGTTCATGTATTTTCTGCCCCTAGCCAGTTCAGGTATTTCACATGTTCCAGCTTAAGCACACCTGGTGCAATTAATGGAGCCCTTGATTAGTTGCATCAAGTGTGATTGAGATAACACCAGTTTTGCATATTTGTGCTGTTGTGAGGGATTCTATTCAGGGGGTTGAATAATTTTGAGACTGGAGAAGTCATTATAAGTTGCATTTTCAGTTGAATTTGGGGAAACCACTTGTGTTGAACTATTTCAATTGCTTTTGTTTGATTTGTTCATTGCAAACAGCTGAAAGTCTGTAAATTTTGACAATAAACCTGATCTGCAATGGGGGTTGAATAATTTTGATTGCAATTGTACATAACATTCTGTTTATTTTCTTTACACTTGGTTCCACAACAAAATCCACCCTGAAAAATGAAACCTTATATTGATTTTTTTAAATCTATAAAAGACAGGGAGGCTGAGGACCTTTTAGATATCCATAGAACCCTGGAGGAACCCGTTAGTAATGAAACCTTATAGAGAACAGCACAGTCTTGAACAAAAAAAAATGTAAATAACACATTCATTGTAGATATTGTTTCTTTTATGATAATAATATAACAATAATATATACTCATTGTATGAGTTTTATGACACAATATTGTAATATAATTTTGAAATGGATTTCAGTGCTTTCCAGTCACATAAACTTCTGTTTTAAGGCTGTGTACTTGTTTCCAGCTTTTTTATTCACTTCGTTCAGTCACCCAGAGAGAGAGAGAGCGTGTATGAAGGCAGTGCGGGAACTAACACGAGGGCCAATGCATATTTCTCTTTAATCATCAGTACACTCATGCTTTTATTCTCTCTCTAGCTCTTTCTCTTTACACCAGGAACATGATCAGTCACAGGAGATCAAAGCCCATCCCTCTAACAGGATTATGGGATAGAGTGAAGGAAGGAGGACAATATCTGTTTTAGAGGAGAAGAGCAGGAATACAAGTGAGAAGTCAGAGACTGAGGGATGAAGAAAATAGTATAATGAGGCACACAGGTAAGGAGAATGATACAAAGAAAGAGAAAGTGGACTGAAGACAAAATTATATACACAGAATGCACTTCTCAATATGGGTTGATGCAGATATGCATGTCAAATGGCATACACACCTTCTAGCTACCCTTATTCAAAAAGGGAAGAAGAAATGGTGGTGATTATGAACTCTTCATGCACACTGATGAATGGCGACTAATGATTGAGTGAATATGGCTGATGAACTCCACATGTGTCCTATTATGTAGGAATTTCAATGTGGAAGGTTTGGTTACTGGACACAGTTTATACCTAGTGGATTTAAAAAACAAAAACAAAAAAACAACAACCCTTGTTGACTGTGTAATTTAAAGCATTTATGCTTGAACTTGGTGTAGAAAGTCAAACTTGACACTGAAACAAGTGAAAGAGGCTACTGATCTGTGCCATGTTTCCAAAAAGCATTGTAAATTTAAGATAATCAAAGAGAGTGTGATGATGATGTGATGTACGCTCTCAAACTTAACAAAGATATTGTGCTGTGATGGCTTTGCAAAACTCTGCCTTCTTCAGGAAGGGTCTTGGAAGTCATAGAAAGATATCAGGCTAGGCTATGCCGTGCCTGGGTAATGTTCTTTATGGTCAGGTTCATTCATTAAACATAGATATTAAAAAATAAATAATGATAACTGAAAAAGTAACCAATTATTCCAGTAGGGAAATGCAGCTCGTAATACCGAGCCATTTTAAATTTTACAAACTGCACTCATATTGTGATTATGGACTTTCATTTCTTTAAAAAAAAAGTGCAAGTGTTGCAGTAAACAACCTTTTTATTTAAACATTTCACATGCATTCCTTCTTCATGCTACATAACAAACCAATTACTTTTTTCAAAAATGGACTCTGAAACTTTTAGAACAAAGTGAATAATGACTTTTGTAATTTCCATGGATTTCTAACGTAAAATGTGTGTTAAATGTTGCCT
This sequence comes from Cranoglanis bouderius, assembly GCA_023630585.1. Taxonomy (NCBI): domain Eukaryota; kingdom Metazoa; phylum Chordata; class Actinopteri; order Siluriformes; family Cranoglanididae; genus Cranoglanis; species Cranoglanis bouderius. The sequence continues at coordinate 7,833,000 of CM042562.1, read as the reverse complement.
ATCAGAAAGCTATTACTTCTCTCAAGCTTATTAATTCTCTCAGCGGGAAATATGCTTCTATGCTTAGGGTGTAAAATGTATCACCGTTCAAGCTCGTACACACTAAAATGGGGAAGGGGAATTCTGCATAACTATATACATCCAAATTGTTTGTTATATAGCAATGAATTACCTGTGGAGAGGGGAGAAGAGAGAAAGCGAGCTTCAGTGTCACTGCCTTTTGCCTTTCTGTGCTCTTTCCTGTGAGCCTGGTGGTCCAGATGGCATAGACTCAATATGCTCCACTGGGTCATCTACAGACCGCCCAGAGGGACAGCAACCATCTGCCCAGTGCTTTCCCCATCCACACTCAACCTTTGACCTGAAACACACCACAAATAGTAGAAACCATTGGACTAGAACTTTTCATTTAAGTTCCTTTCCTTTCTTCCTTTCTGAGATTTACATCTCCAAAGACTATTCATAGTAGTCATAGCTAACTGACTGTTCATGGTATTATATCTAAGTTCACTTTGCTGTGAGAGCATTTCATTAATTGTACATCCCATATTAATTGTATATGCCAAGATTAAGCTCAACATGACTGGGCTACAGTGATGCAATCCTGTGTTAACCTGTTTAAAACCAAATCTTCTTGATTAGTTGGTAATGGTGATGTTTTAGAAGGAGTCAAGTTGTAACATATGACAGCCATACATCCCACAGCATCTGAAGTTTACATCCATTTGGATCTGATCTGATGGCTAGTCGTGATATTAGATTGGAACTGAAATCTAATATCTTTCAATATCTTGTTGAACAATGCATTATATCACAAAGTATAATCTATAGCATCATAAGAATGATGTGGGGCAATTTAACGGCAGATAATTTTGTGTAATTTGATTGGATGAAGTATGGTTAGTTATTTTGGGGACAGTAAATGAGAATTTTTCAGCGCTACCCATTTACTCTAGGATTATGCACTTAACCACTTTAAACCTCCCATGATGTTCCATGGTACATCACAGGAACATAGGAAAGAGCACCATGATTTTCTGTCATCACTGATGTCTAATCATTTTTTCTACCAATATTCTTTCCATTGCTCTGAACTGAAAAGTATGGTTTACAGTAACAAAATGGCACTGAGGCTTTATCCATCCTCCATTGTTTTCTGATTCAATTTCCAAAGCTTATGAAGGTCCCCAGTTAAGAAACCTGAGAGCTATTTTGTCATTATCACTTCTCAGCCCACCTCTCTTGGGCTTTTCCTGCAGACAGGAGTGCTCTTGCTGGGCCTCCTGCAGGGACAGGGACTGTTCCCTCTGGAGAAGACCTGGATCCCACCTCAGCAGTCAGAATCACTCACACTCATCTATTTGAACTCTCTCTGTCTCTACCATTCTCTTTTGTAGTGTTTCTATGAGTCACAATTATTAATATTTTTTGGCATCTATGCTTAGTCCTCCTGTCAGAGGGACAGCAGGAAAAAGGACAAACATGCACAGATGTAGACAGAATAAATAAAGTGTGGGAAAATATGTATGTGTAAAGTGGACTATAACTTTGAGATACTGAGTAAGTATGCATACACATGCACAAGTCGCAGGTACTTCTCTCACATACATACATATCGTCTAACACTACTTGGAATGTCTTACCTACACATATGCATCACTTGGCATTTCTTCATCACCAAGAAAAAAAGGAATTATCAACATATATGAAGCAAGATCACCATACATATCATTATCATACTTTTTTTTGAGAGTAACGTCATAAAAGGAAAACTTCGTGATGTTTAGGTTATGAGCCATAACTGGTAGTATTTTAAAAAATTTGCTTACCTACTCTACTCTAACCCAATGTATTTCACCCTCCAGTACATGCAGCTGTGTTCCAATAAAGTCTGGATCACTGCAGTCAGTCATTAGTAATCTCCAAGTAATCGCCAAGTAAACAGATGTTTTTAATGTAAACTGAATATTTCTTTCCTGCTGCATTACATAGTCATTAAATGACTTTTCTTGATATCTCAACCTGTGTGCACAACATGAAAACATCCACTCTGTCCTAACATCACCTCCCGTGTTTGTCCAGAACAGACAGTAATGATGGGGGACATTGCTAACACAGATACAATGCCATTTAATAGAAGAAAAAATGCTGCTAGCTACTATAAACAAACAGTTTATATTTGCTGTGCTGAGTCACACTGAGTTATGACAGAGACTGGGCTCAGCTAGTTAGGAATATACAAGCTGACATGCTCTATGGTGTTGACAGTGATATTAGCATAAAATTTGAAGCTCTGGAATCTGAACTGTTTAAGCAGAGTGTACAAATGAGGAGGTAAGAGAGCTGGAGAGACTTAAAGGATTAAAGTGCTGCTGCATCTCTTTAGATTGGGATGAAGTAAGCACTAATTCCCAATTGCACTATCAGCAGGTAGGCAAACAGCATTGTGGGCAATGTAGGAATCCATTAACCAAAGTAAAATAGACATGTCAATGAAAAAAATTGACTAAAATGTTAACTCAGAGTTTCATCACAAAATAATTCTTGTACATCATTCAGTCCCTCCAGGACTTTGTGATTTTGCGATTGCAGAAATGAACCCAAAATCAAGGAAGTTCCACAATATTCAGAGGAGCTTGCTATTTTTCAAAATTACTGCAGATTTTCCACAGATTTGGGCCAAGACGTGTCATGTGGCGTCATCACGACACGCATTCAGCCAAAGTCCTCTTCAATTCATGTGCATCGAACATGAGTACAGCTAAAAGGTCTCATTTACCAAAAAACATCGCTGCGAAAGACTGTGCAAAAAAATTTAATGCGATTGCATGTAGTTTTCTGAAAAAAAGCACAAAAAACTCAGCAAATTGCATCGCAAATTTTGGAAAAAGCCGCAGCAAAATCAAGCATTTTTAGCCGCAACAATCACAAAAAAAACTCCACGACATCCTGAATTGACTGACCATTGAAGACCTTAATCATAAAGATTGATTCAATCTTTTTGGATTTTTCCTTGAGTCATATTCCAAGTTAGCTATAAGATGAAAATTTAAGCAGTTGTGTACTTTTGGATGAGTCTTTGATTCTGAGATCTACGGAATCATTTGGTTTCTATGAGAATGGGGGAGCAGTGAAGTGAACTAACCAGTGTTAACTAAACAAATGCTGTCAGGACGAAATACAGTTATGCTTCACGTCAAGAGCTTAACCTTTCTATTCAAACTGGTAGCTGTAGGTCATGTTGCTGATTTCCTAGTTGTGCACTGGAGAGTCATTTACCAAATCCACAATCCCTCTTTGAATCCAAGCAATGATTTTTAACCTTGTTCAGTGTGATTCAATAATAAAAAAAAAAAATTACCCACATCCCTCATGATAGAGAACTAAACTCACACCAATAGTTCCATGTCTGCAGGTATGACCTGGAATGCAAGACTTGCTCCAAGTCTAATATTCTGGACCATAGCATTCTGAAAATGTATTTGTGTTTGTGGGAAAAGAAGTCACTGGTCTTTTCCCACTGTTCGAAGGTAATAAGTGATGTAATGTTCTCTAGCTCTCTTGGACAGTCCACGGCTGGGGAAAAAGCCCATTGCTGCAAGCAACAAGTAATGCCAAGTAACAGAGCCTGCCAAAGATAGCCGTCCGTCACAACTGCAATATTGAGTTTTATTGCAAGTGTGTGTGTGTGTGTGTGATATAATCCATATGCTTCAGATCACAGCAAGGCCTATAAATTCTTTATGTTTTTGCAGTCGTGTGCAGCATTCAAAAACATTATCACTGAGCAATGACTTTAGTGTGGTGGAACAATTTTTTGCTACACATTACTTCGAATGCTTTTATAGCAAGACAAATACATGAAAATATGTGGCCCAGTAAGGATGTTGTTTCATAATTCCCAGTACCAGTATCTGCGCTGCATATTTTAATGTATTGCTTATGTCTAACACACCTGAGTCAAGTTGTCTAAAATGAGTGTTAGAAAAAGGGGGTGAAGGGACTCTAGGACACGACCGGGAAACAGTAAAGCAGGATTTATAAAGAAGCTGAAAAAAAGATCAAGGATAGTAGACTTGAGAAATAAAACATTTCAGACAGAAGTCCTTTATCAACAGCAGCCTCTCCAACAGTTTCTTCCCTGAGGCAGTCAGATTACTCAACACCCTGCTGCCTCCCAATGCTCACCTAATCAAACACCTAACTCAGTAAAACTCAGTAAACTGCACTTTACAGAGTCGCATTATTGAACTCATTTTTGAGCCAGTTGAGACAATATTGCTGCTATACTTGTGCTGCTACATTACACAATAGTTTTACTATATACAGTTTACAGCCAATGTCCGGTGTATTTATTGTCCTGTGTATTTACTGTTCTGTTCTGTGTATTTATTGCCTTGCACTCGTATTTACACTTTATGTAGTCTTATATACTGTTCTGTGTTGCACCACGGTCCTGAAGAAATGATAATTTGCTCCAATGTATACAAGCTATATAACCCACTTGACTTGACTTCATCGTCTGCAACAGAAATGTGTTTTTGAAATTGCTGTTTGTCAAGCATCTGAGCATACTAATCAAGAATTTTAAATCTCTATATTCTATATGTCCTCTACTTTACATATATATTCTTTTGAAGAAGGTACAGTACTGTGCAAAGGTTTTAGGCACCCTATTTTTTTTTTAGTACAAACTTCTACATTATCAAGTCAGTACAAAAAACATTTGAGATTCCCAAACAGTTTTCTAGCACAAAATTAAATGTTACAGAAAAATGTTTGTATGTCATTAAAGAAAGCAGCATATTACGTAAGAGACACTTTTCAGACAAAAAACACAATGAAGGCTGCTGGGTTTTGCTGCAAAAATAAGAAGCAAGTGCGAAAGTCAAAGTCTCCAGAAGAACTGTGGCTGGTTCTGCAAGATGCTCAATAAAACTTACCAGCTCATTTCCTTATAAAACTGCACAAATTGTACCAGAGACTATTTTTATTTAAATTTTTATTTTTTTGTCACACCAAATATTGACTTTGTTTCATTTACTACTGTTTACTGCTCTTTACTGTATTTTTTAAAAAAATTTTTTAAATGTAGAAACATTTCATTTCATTATTTTGAAGGCATCTTTGCTCTACAGCACAGTATTGTATGCTCAGATGAAATATATATGAAATATGAGTGTGGCTTGTACTTTACAAAGATCAAATATCCAAACAGGTCAACAGGTCATTCAGAAACTGCTTCCTGGATGTTTCCCATGTAAACAGATTCTTTTTCTTGTTGGAGTATGTGATGTCATCTGGTGACTTTTTTGATATGTGATCTCAGCATGTGTGCATGGCATGAAAAGTTTTCTTAACACTGTCATGATTTAATAAAATAAAGAAAAATTAGTCTCAGGTAGGTTCCATAGTATCATTAACATCCCCCCATAGCAGCATTCACATTATGCCCACAATAAGTATAATTTCCAAATGCTGCTATCCTACACATAAAAAAATGCATGATAGGGCATGCTGCTCTAAGATAAAATAATCCACAACATGTAGTGTGATATGACCTGCTGTGTGAAGTGGAGTAACTGTTACCACCGCATAGTTGATTATTTGCCTTTAAATTTATCATACATACCTACAAAGTGTTTTATTCTTTCCACAGCAATTTGCTAATAATTTTAAATGTATTAATGAGACACATCACAGTGACACGCTTTTTTAACAGTTTATAGTTACATTTAATGTTGTGTGATGTCCGTGAGACAAGTTAGTTCCTGTTGTCATTTACGTTTTAGCCATTCACTCACCAGCCTCTTTTTCTTTCTCAAAGTTAATAATTAAAAAAACAAACAAACAAACAAACAAAAAAAAACAGCCTGTCATGCATTTGTCATGATAGGCTGTCATGTTATTTTATCTGCACTCTGATTAAACTCTCAAGTTCAATCTTTAATATGTAAGTGATGTATAGTAAATCTTTTTATAAAGCTCAGTCATCATCATGTCACTATCTAGTCAAACATTTACAGTGTTCATGCCACAATGTAAATATATTCAATCTTGCTCTTTCACACACTCGTATATCACAGTGATAGGAGATGACAATTAATACTGTACTGTAATCTAATTTGCCATTGCAGAAGTGGTGAGGTTATGAAAGAGAAAGTGTTTGCATGTGTGTATGCATCTCAGAAAGTAAGAGGACTAAGACGATTTGGTAGAATTATATTTCTGAACCATGGTACAGAGACAAAAAAAAAAAAAAAAAAAACATAGCAAATGCAGTGTTTAGAACATGCCAAATGGAGGATCTGACATTGTAGGATTGGCTTATACCTAGACTAATTTTGAATTTTTTTGTAGATTGAACATAATGAGGCAAGAGGTGTAAAAGGTGTAAAGGTATGAAGGGTGTAAGTAGATTCTCATGTCCATTCAGCGACTTTGGAAAGTATTCAGACCAAAGCCATGAAGTCCGAGGAACTCTCTGTAGACCTTAATGATCATACAAGGGCCTTGCTCAGGGAGGAGACCAAGAACCCAATGACCAATCCTCACAGAGATGGGAGAACCTGCTGGAATAATAATCATCTCAGAAATAATCAATCAGCCCACTGAACATTTCCAAAGCCACTGTACATGTCAAGGGCATTATTTAGTAAAGAAAAGCATGCTTAGGAAATTTCTAATGGAGTATACTATCAAATGCAAGCTTTTATTAAAATTCATGTTTTATTCAGAAAAGTCCTATACACAATATATGCAGTTGCAATCAAAGTTATTCAACCCTCATTTGCAATGGGAGTTGAATAATTTTTATTGCAACTGTATGTATGGTTTTCTCTTCCATTCATCATTACCTCTTACCTTTGGCTATCCATTCTCTCTATTACATTTGGTGCATTGTATTTGGGCCAGGAAGATGATTTTAATTGGATTTAAAACAATAGCATTTCAGCAGTTTGTGTTTGAACCCTGACTAAAGTGAGGAAAAGAAGGATCAGCAAAGGGAAGTGACAGGAGCTCAACGGAGGACAGCAGACTCAGCCGATCCTGTGTTTGACAGCAAAGCTTAACCCACATCCTCAGCACTTTGTACATGTTAAAAATTTAAATCCCAGCATTGACAGATCAAGCTCAGTGACAGATCACAGATCACCACCTTACAGACTCTTTCATCAGCATTCTCTCTATGCACAAAATACTGCACAGTCATTTCTCTGTCTCTGGGTTATATATTCTCTCGAGAAATGAGTGCACTCACATTCTGACACAATCACTGCAACTGCAAATTCTCTTACAGGCGTATGCTCAGTTTGTGGATGGCTGTGGCACATCAGTAGTTATAAGCAATACTTCCTAATTTGGATTCATGTCATACTGCCTCACTATTTTGTCTCTTTATGTTTGGGAATCGTTTTTTTTAATCATACTGTGTTAAGTAAGGAATAATAGAAAAAAATCAACAACTGATGATGAAGTTGATTATTTTCTTAGAACAGCTTATTCCAAAGTGTTTTATTCATCTTATACTACAGCAGCTTGCCAATGCTAATAATATCACCATCCACTTAATAGATCATTGATGCAGTTTTCCAATCAGCCAATAATGTGGCAGCAGCACAATACATGAACTCATTCAGATCCAGGTCAAGAGCTTCAGTTAATACTCACATCAAACTTTAGAATTGGGAAAAAGTGGGATCTCTGTGACTAACCGTGGCATGGCTGTTGGTGACGGATGGGTTCGTTTGAGTATTTCAGAAAGTGCTGATCCTAGAGTTTACACAGAATGGTGTGAAAAACAAAAAAACACTGAGTGATTGACAGTTCTGTGGATGGAAACACCTTGTTGATAAGAGAGGTTGGAGGAAAATGGGCAGATTGGTTCGGGCTGCCAAGAAGGATTTAGTAACTCCAATAATCACTCTTTACATTCATGGTGAGCAGAAAAGCATCTCAGAATGGACAAAACATAAAACTTTGAGGTGGATGGACAGCAGAAGACCACACTGGGTTCCACTCACGGGCACAGGCTCATCCAAACTCCCAAACTGGACAGTTAAAAAATTTTTAAATAATCAACTGATATAATATGGAGACTCGTTACAAAAATACTAAATAAACATTTCCTTACAGAAAACAAAAAATACACATCTTTTAATCCATTTATGTGGAGGAATTGTAAGCTTTTACTATGCAAACAATAAATTATAGAAGGAGCGCATTAATATAAACATGTGAATTGCCTTGCAGACATACAATGTATGGTGTGGTGTGATGTCATAGTTAATATAGTTGAAATTAATCACTACCATCTGACCAGTCAGATTTGGCCATTCAACAGTGGGACAAATTGTTATAATGTCATTATGGTAACACAATGAAAGATTGTGTACCTCAGTTTAGATAAATTATTTGATCTAATGTTTCAATATTTCAAGTCTTTAGAGCAATATCAAGGGAGAAAATGGATTCAGATGTTGAGGGTAACATTCTAAGAAGTACACACAGCTGACAAACACATATCCACTCATTTCCTTTCACACACACACACACACACACACACACACACACACACACACACACACACACACACACACACACCTTGACCCTGTTGCCCCTCCATCTGCCTCACCATCTCACCTTACATCCCTGATGGAGAGCTCTCTCAGTCTGGCTGATTTCAGGATATGGAGAATGCCCTGATCTAATGCACACTTTCCACTCATCTTCTATCAGTCACAACCTGCAGGAGACAGAAAACAACTATTTGCTCTCAGAAATGTTTCATCAATAAATGAATTGTTCACTGGAGCAACACATAGAAGAGGATTGTGGACTAAAAGCATAAATACACTATACTATAAATACTAATAAATAAATAAAAAACAATTCTACAAGACGTGGTAAATGACAGGTATGTATGCAGCAGGTGGACACATGATTTATGAGGAAGATCATTTTACCCCCTCCCCAAGTTTCCCATATCCCAGTGGACACCACCGTCCATTAAAGATGACATCACACAGCTGTTAGAACAGCCATGTGCAGCTGTGGCCCATAAGAGAAACTCAGCTAAACCCTAATCCCCCATCTGACCTCAACTCACTCACACACACACACACACACACACACACACACACACACACACACACACACACACACACACACACACACACACACACACACACACACACACACACACACAGCATAGTCAAGACAAGGAGGAAGCAAATTACATTGTACATGTAACACTGTTCACAGAACATCCAAGTGTGATTTTCTGTGCCTTGAATATTTCACATGCACATAAGGACACACACTGATCGTTACTCCCAAAAAAGAATCTTCCACACAAACATAGTGTGAAATTATTCAGATCTTAATAGCATCAGCAAAAAAAAAAAGCTTAAAGGTCCATCCATCACAATCTTCTTTAGGCCAAAAAATGGTTCTTCTACAGCATTATTCTAAAAACCTTATTCTTGCAGCTTTATTTTTAGCGTATAATTTATCAAGCACATACATTTCAATGGACTCATATAATGATCACAGAGAGTTAAGTTTCAGAGACCATTTTCTTGTTTTCAAATTAAATTAAATGTTATCCAACCCCTGACCACTCCAGAAGTACCCCATTTGCCCCTGACAGGTGTCCTTCTCTAAGCCAGGAAACTCTGAGGGACAGCAGCAACTGTTACACCACCTGTTTTTTTTCCTTTTCTTTTCATTCGTTTTCTTTTTTTTTCTTTTTTTTTTTTTTTTTACGTATACATCGGCTGACCTTGTTTATTTCCACCCTAATGTCATGCCAGAGGTTTAGAGCAGCGTAGCACTGTACACCAACTCTGCACTGGCCAAAGGCTTTTCTTTGTTTAACACACGGTCTGATATCCCATCTTTAGCCTTGATATTGTGTAACGGTATCTGATGAGCGACCATACGTCTTCATAAACAGAGCTGAACTTAACATTATTTTTAAAAAAAACCTGAATGCAAATGAAAGCAGAAGGAAATAGAAGCTATAAAGCAGCCCAAAAGATAAGCAATACAAAAATACTAAATGATTTTCGACTTGTTTGTTTCTAAACAGTGTCTTCATAATATATGTTACTCAGGTGTGTGGCAAAGCTCCATTGTCATTCATTACTATTTCTGCTTTGCTGAGATATTCCCAGAGCTGCACAGTTCTTTGATGGACCTGGCCTGTTTAATTATGACACAGTACACCACTCTCACTGAGCAGAAACCTCAGACGTCTGGAAGCTTTGGAGCTGAGGACACAGGAACACTCTTTACTAATGGCATGGTTGGCAATAATGTACATCATGACTGCTGAAGAGTAAATATGGAAGACAGTGCAAGTTACAGAATTCCTATTGTTCAACATACAGTGAACCTTTGCTTTCAGTATCTGTTGTGACCCCCTTGTGCAGCAATAACTGCAACTAAATGTTTCTGCTAACTGTTGATCAGTGCTGCACATCGGCTTGGAGGAATTTTAGACCATTCTTCAGTACAGAACGGCTTCAGCTCTGGGATGTTGGTGGGTTGGATCATTGTCCTTAATAAATAAATTATCAAGTATAATATTTTTGTCTCATTTGTTTAATTGGGTTCTCTTTGTCTACTTTTAGGACTTGTGTGAAAATCTGATGATGTTTTAAGTCATATTTACGCAGATATATAGAAAATTCTAAAGCACCACTTTCAAGCTCCACTGTATACAGAAACATGCATGCAGTGACAGCTGGTCATGATATTATACATGATATGGGAGGGATGGAAAAAAAAAAATCTATCTATCAGTAACTATTATTACTATTATGAAACCATTATGGTAGAGCCTTTTAAGTTGGGGTCTAATCATAGTCATAGTTCACATACACAAAGATTACTGTGTTTCAAGTCTGTAGTCATGCTGTGTCTCTTCAAATAGCAAGCATTATCAACAGAATAGCTGCGCATGCTGTTAACCAACTCTTTCTTTCAAACCAACACAAACCATACAGTTCTGTCGTTTGTGCCTTTGTTTAATTTGTATTTTGATTGCACAATGTTTGCTTAGGCTATTTACTTCTAGTTTCTCTTTCTAAGGCATTAAAAAAAAAAAAAAAAAAAAAAAAAAAAAACAGCGACTGTGAAAGCAACCACCTCATTCATGTTTATTTTACCTGCTATTGTATTTTATGAGCACCTCCTCAATCACAGCTGGTGATATTTCAAATGTTTATCAGTAATGAGGCCTTAAATAAATTAGCCCCATTGCATGGGAAAGCTAGAGGATGTTTGACCAAGTGTAATCACTTGATACAACTGTCTACGATAGGCTGTGTGTATCTATTTAGTGGTGCTATTGTTCTTGGTTCCTCAAAAAAAATTTACTTTAAGCCATTTGTTTACAGGATATAAGACAACATGGTTACCAAACAAAAAAAAAAAAAAAAAAAGAAAAAACGGACTCTAATTTTATCCTGAAAGAAGGGGAGGGCCATTTATGCACTGCCTGCCAGCCCTGCACACACCGTCATCAGTGTTGACTAAAGTTGCTAGTTTTTGGACAAATGGCGCATCAGCACTTGCCACTACATGTCAGTGGGCCACAGAGCAATCGGGTGCTGTAGGTTCTAGATTCTGTACAGGAGTGCACATTTGGCCTGAAGAGGATACCACAACTGCGTTCCAAAGGAGCAGAATTGAAAGCACATTGCTGTAATTTGGCACATTGTTTCAAATGGAAATAATCCTCAAGTCTGCTTTTGTTTCTGACCTACAATAGCCACCTACAAGGTTTGAGATTTATTAGTATTTTTATCATTCAGGTATAAATCTTTTTTAGTGACCATCCATTTCACTAAACAGTACTGGAGTAAAAACTTTGATTTGATAGCATGATGTAATTTGTTAACAAGTGTAGGACCCTAATTTACACATGCCTTTAGAAAAAGTCAAATTTTTGTCCCCTAGTAGTTTCCTATTGAGAGCTTTGGACTGGACAGTTCTGCACTGTACATTACACACAATATACATAGTGTGCCCTCAACTAATATTGGGACCTTTGGTAAATATGAGCAAAGAATGCTGTGAAAAATTGTCTTTATTGTTTAACCTTTTGATCTTTTGTTTAAAAAAAAAATCACAAAAATACTCTGCTCTCATGGATATCAAACATTTGCAAACACAACACAGGTTTATCCAAAAAAACCCAAAAAAAACCCCAAAAAAAACACATCTTTGTTAAATATAGGTGTGCAACAATTATTAGCACCCCTATGAATTCATATGAGAAAAATATATTTGAAGTATATTCTCATTGATATTTAAAATTTTTTAGTACACCTAGGTGACTAGGAACAGGAATTTGTTCAACCATGACTTCCTGTTTCACAGGGGTATAAATATGAGGTAACACAGGCCAAATTCCCTTAGTCATTCATAACAATGGGTAAGACCAAGGAATATAACTGTGATGTCCAGCAAACGGTTGTTGAGCTTCACAAAATGGGAAGTGGCTATAAGAAAATAGCACAAGCGTTGAAAATGCCCATTTCACCATCAGGGCAATAATTAAGAAAGTCCAGTCAACTGGAAATGTTATGAATCAACCTGGAATTGGACGTGTGTCTATATTGTCTCAATCAAAGGATCGCAGCTGGAGAATTGCAGAAGTTAGTTGCGTCTTGGGGTCAGAAAGTCTCCAAAACTACAATCCAAAGTCACCTACATCACCACAAGTTGTTTGGAAGGGTTTCAAGAAAAAAAAGCCTCTACTCTCATCCAGAAACAAACTCAAGCATTTGCCACACTACTGGAACTTCAAATGGGATCTGGTTCTATGGTCAGATGAAACCAAAATAGAGCTTTTTGGCAATAAACACCAGAGGTGGTTTTTGGCACACACAGAAAGGTAGCCATATGGAAAAGTACCTCATGCCCACGGTTAAATATGGTGGCGGCTCTTTAATGTTTTAGGGCTGTTTTTCTGCCAGAGGACCTGGACATTTTGTTAGGATACATGGCATCATGGACTCAATGAGTCAATTTGATATCAAATATCAACAGATATTAAATGGAAACCTGACTGCCTCTGCCAGAAAGCTTCAAATGGGCTGTGGTTGGATCTTCCAGCAGGACAATGATCCAAAACATACATCAAAATCAACACAAAAATGGTTTACTGACCACAAAATCAAGGTCCTGCCATGGCCATTCCAGTCCTCTGACTTGAAACCCACAGAAAACCTGTGGGGTGAACTGAAGAGGAGAGTCTACCAGCTTGGACCTTGAAATTTGAAGGATCTGGAGAGATCCTGTAAGGAGGATTGGTCTCAGATCTCTTGCCATGTATTATCTAACCTCATCAGGCATTATAGGAGAAGACTCAGAGGTGTTATTTTTGCAAAGGGAGGTAGCACTAAGTATTGACTAAAAGGGTACTAATTGTTGCATACCTATATTTAACAAAGATATATTTTTTGGATAAACCTGTGTTTTGTTTGCAATTGTTTGATGTCCATGAGAGCAGAGTATTTTTGTGACTGTTTTGAACAAAAGATCAAAAGGTTAAACAATAAAGACAATTTTTCACAGCCTTCTTCGCTCATATTTACCAAGGTTATATAAATATTATATATTATATAAATCTATAGAGGGCAATAAAACCTCTTTCTGCCTCACTCTTCATGCCTACATGTTCATGTGTTTTCAATAATTGAGCATCCAGCAATGTGCATAAACAAATCCTGAAAATCACTTGACATTTCATTACTACGAAAAAGAGCAATGTTTCTGTTCCCTCTTTATACTCTCTAAATAACACATGAGAAAACTCCCTAGCCTTTAGTTCATCACAGAAGTGAACACCTCACGCATCAATCACAGTGCTGGCAGTGCCGATGTTGCACACTGAGCTCTGGCTGTGTAAACCACAGCTCATTGATGCCAGATCTGGCAGGGGAGCACTAGAGCAGCGCCAGCATGTGTTTCTGATTGAGGTAGAACTGATATGAATTACACACCCTCTCATCTCCCTTTTTGGAAAGGGTCAAAGGTTAGGACCTATCATGGATTTTTGTAATGAACTCTAATTGAGGATTAAAGTGGTTTGATGTAAGGGCAACAGCCTTGTTCCAAATCCCACAGCTCAGTGAATAACGCTATATAGAGTTCTGCACTAGATTTTTACTCTATGTCAAGATTTTTGAGGTAGATTTCATTGGTTAATCTTCATTATATTCATTATACCACACAGCTGTTGAATGCTTGATTCTGATTAGTTAGAAGGCGTTGATTAAATTTCTGTAACAGCATGGCTTGGACTCGGACTGGAAAAGGTTTATATTAATGTACTTGTTCTAATATGTCATCATTTCTATAGTAGCAACTTATACAGGGATTTGGATGGTAGGTCACGTAAAAGGAATAAAAAATGTGAGTAACTGTTGATATGGTTGATAAATTTTCTGTGAGACGATGTTATTTAGCATTTTTGTGAGGCGTCTTCAGTGTTAGGGTTTTATAACAATTGTTTTTCCTTAAAGTCTTCAGAGGATAAGGCATAAAACACTTTGGGGGCATGCTGTTACTGAAAATTACACATTGTTGAGGCACATTACACCACCTTCACTGCAAAAACAACCCTACTAGAATGAAGCCAGATATTCTTAAATATAATCAAATTGTCTTGTATCAAGCAAAAAATTCTGCCAGTGGGGTAAGCCAATTTTGCTTGGCTAGAATTCTTAAAACTAGCATAAAACTCTAGCCTCTGAAAGACTGTAATGGGCCTTAAAACTAGACAAAAATGCCAACATTTAAACAAGTTGTTTTATTACAAGCAATGAAAACTCACTTATTTAAGATAGACTTAAGTAAAATGAGTATTTTGGTCTCTTGAATGAGCCGACTTTAAGAATTTGTTCTTTAATCTAAGATTAATAATTAGCTAGCTAAAAAAAAAAAAAAAAAACAAAAAAAGAAAGAAAGAAAGAAAGAAAGAAAGAAAGAAAGAAAGAAAGAAAGAAAAAAGCTTACAATAAGACACAATTTCTTTAAACAGCATAATAAAAATAAATGACTGTCTTAAATTAAGGTGACGGAAACATTGTTATTTTTAGCATTTTTATTGAAACAGGGAAAAACTCTGCAACATAGCTGCTTCATTGAAAATTGAAGTTGTGCAAGTGGTCTTAGTCTTAAAATAAGGAAACTCACCATGTTTCTCTGCTGGGATATTATGCAAACCATTGTTGGAGCTTGTTACTTGTTAAATATAGCTCACTGTTAACTGGAATATCTTATTAAGACAAAGTTAGATATATTTTCTTAAAATTACATACTTTTCTAATACAAAACATGCTTGACATGATGCTTTTTCTTTTTACACAAAAAATAAGACTCATTTCCCAGAAACAGGGCTTTTTTTTACTTTCTTCAAATTCCTTTTTTTGCATTGTATACACTGCAAAAAAAAGAAACATCATCTTAGCGAGTGAAAATATCTTGAATGTAGTCAAATTTATCTAGTATTTCTTATTATAAGATTACAATAAACCAAATATAAGATCATTAAACCTATTTCTGGACATTATTTCTCATTTCAGGCTTGTAGTTTTCTTATTCTACTGGCAGATAATTTTGCTTCTTTCTAGAAATAAATGCTTAAAATGAGCAAAATTATCTGCCAATAGAAAAAGACTATTTCAAGCTTGAAATGAGTACAAATGGCTTGAAATAGGTTTAATAATCTTATATTTGGTTTATTCTAATCTTACAATAAGAAATACTAGATAAATGTGACTATATTCAAGGTATTTCCACGTGCTGTCATTTTTTGTGGTGTAACAGCACACCTTATATTGCCATAGCAGTAGAAACAACACCTACTCAACGATTTGTGATGTCTTTTACAACCACAGTGATCCACACTGCATTGTACACCTACTAAAACATCTGTTCCAGTTTGTTTCAAGGTTTGTGCTTTAGTCATTTTCTTTCCTGATGTAAATTGTTCAGCTACATTTGATTATTGTCCATCATCACCATTGGTTTGAATATTTGTCAGAAAATGTGGTTTTCTCTAAATATTGCTAAGTAACCGCTCAATTGTTTCCATGGAGTTACAACAGCAGTCTAAATTCTGTCTATGCTTCACATTTCCAAGCTACCTCTATCAAATTACACATTCTATTCTAATAGTACATTCTGTCTTTTCCCTGTATTACATTCCTGACCCCTTGTGTGCGTACATAACCCTCCTGTAATGGTGGAGCTGCCAGCGTGCATCTAGAATACTCTTGCAGAGCGACTAACGGAGAGAGAACTCAATGCCAGGCAAGAGCACCTCCTGCTTGGCAGGCAGGGTGAGCTCACCCATCCTATTTTTTCACTCTTACCCACTCTGGCACTAGCACATACAGGGGGTAAGAAATGTAGACACCCCAACCGTGCTTGTTATGGCGAAGGCACACTATCCTCCAGTTCTTTAGGAGGCAGGTGGTCTACTTCCCTGACTGCCTTCTTCTAAACTTTCCAAGCAGTTCAGTATTAGTTTTGCATTTTATTCTTTCTTATGCAGCAGCATTGAAGCAAAAAAAAAAAAAGCACAGGTTTTGGCCTAGCAGACATATCCAGAAAGGAAAGCTGGAGGAGAGATCCAGACCTCTCACGTTAGCATGAGTTGAAGGTATTTGTTCTTTTTATCATTTTTTGGACATGGACTATGGAATTTGTCAGAGAAAACTAAATCTGTTGCTTATCTTCCATGCATGCCCTTCTAAATCTTCATGTCAGAGGTTCAGATAAAGTTGGATAGCTGGTTGTGAAGCAGTGTGGAATGAATCTATCTAAAGAAATGAAATGAATAATATTAAAATAAAGTTGTTCAGACCATAGTGCACTGTATAAAGTGTTAGTTATTTGAGCTTTCAGTTACTGTACATGCACTGCAAAAAAAAAGAAAAGAAAAAAAAAATCATCTTAGCAAGTGAAAATATCTTAAATCTATCTAGTATTTCTTATTATAAGATTATAATAAACTAAATATAGATCATTAAATCTATTTCTGGACATTATTTCTCATTTCAAGCTTGTAGTTTTCTTATTCTATTGGCAGATAATTTTGCTTCTTTCTAGAAATAAATGCTTAAAATGAGCAAAATTATCTGCCAATAGAACAAAACTATTTCAAGCTTGAAATGAGTACAAATGGCTTGAAATAGGTTTAATAATTTGCTTTATTGTAATATTATAATAGGAAATACTAGATAAATGTGACTATATTCAAGTTATTTCCACTTACTAAGATGTCATTTTTGCAGTGTGGATCAGAGAGCTGGGTGTGAGTAGCTACAATATTAATCTTGTAACTAACACTTGAAACAATGATGGATGGATGGATGGATGGTTATATAGATATAGATAGATAGATAGATAGATAGATAGATAGATAGATAGATAGATAGATAGATAGATAGACAGAACTTTGAAGTACTAGACTCAGCTAATGCTAATGCTAAGATCATGTAAATTTGGCTAAATTATGAATTCTTCATTTTTGTCCAAATACATGAAAATATATAGTGAGATATGGCTGAAAGGAACTGAAAAATCAAATCTGCTGCCACAATCTTCTAACATTTAGCAACTGATTGCTCTACTTATCTTTCCAAAAATGTTTGCAAATGCACCATAAAAACAGATATCACTGTGAATATAAGAAAACATATATCTACACAAAGTGTTTTCCAAAATAGTTTTATACCATCTCCCACCCTGGCTTTCATTTCCTGGCCCCAGGAGAAGGGTGTGTGTGCTTATGTGCTTGTACCTGGAAGTCCATGTGGACCATCACATGGTTCTGATTTAGGTGGAAAATCAAACCCAGTTGTGTGCAGGCACTGATTTAACCAAAATAGGCACTTTAATCATTTTTATGGACAGAGGGAGTTTACAGCATTTGTATTTATTTATTTATGTACGAGAGGCCTAGGAAAGGAAGTAAATTGCCAAGGAGGGGAGAAGAGAATGTGATGTGAACCATAAACCTGAATTAAGATAACCCCTAACATTGACCAGCCTTCCCATTTCAGTTATAAACTTGCCATTAGTTTTGAATGAGCACATAGGCTGTACTAGTTGGCAAGTAATATTACATTAGGCCTGTGGGTACAGACGTAGATTTGACAGTTCCCCTCATTAATAGGTAATTTGACTTTGTTTAGACTGAAGATAAGGCTTCATTAGCCCCATTTATTAAACAATAATTAGGGCAGCAGACAAGGGCCAGATGTTAACATGTTTTACTCTCACCCTCCAGCTGGCAGGACAATAAAAAGGACACCTTTGTCACCTGATGGTGTGTTATTATAATTGAGGAATCTTCTATTTCTTTCTCTCCCTTTAAGACAGTTTTTTCACATAGTAGTTTTTCTGTTTTATAGGCAATCTGTCCTCTGACCATTTTGAAATAGCAATACGGAGGATTTTAGAGGTTGAATCTGAAACAGGCCAGGTCTCCAAGCTGTAAACCTGAGTTGGGAATGTTGTTTTTGTTTCCTTGGCTTTGGCTGCTCCGTGGAGAGCTCCCAGAGAATTGATCACATCTGAGTCACTGCCTCCGCCTGGTTACATTGTGTTTCTGTTTGTCTCCCTGCTCCTCGTTCATCTAACAGCTACACCTAACCCCTTTCCCTGCATGCAAACCCTCACTTATTCATTCACTCTCAGTATCACTGAAGCCAGCACTGTCAAATCACCATAACAGCATACAATTACCTTCCCTCACAACTGCAACAGACCAATCAAGCAGACCACCAATGAACCCATACTTTTCACACAGCATCAGTTTCCCTTTGTGTTCTGTGGTGAGGTTCAAGCCATATGAGAATGAAATGTGTTGAATGTCTCTAAACATTTGCAACTCTCCCAACACATGACTCATGTTCACATGCACACATGCCATTTTATCTACAAATAAAGTTATAATTTTAATTATCAATAATCTCAAACAGCAGCCAGTGGATCACATGTCTGTACTAAACATATGTTGATAAAGACAGGGGATAAAGGACAATAAGCAGACAATAAGACAGTACATTTAAATAGATAGGAACTGATCAGGCAGTCTAGAGAGAAGGGAGGTGGCATCAGTAGAAGTGTGACAGCAGAGGAGAGAAAAAAAAAAACATGTGTTGTGTTTATAGCTGTTGATTAGTTCATCAGACCTGATAATGATGCCAGCTGGTAAGGACACGTGAGTGGGTTGACTGAGAGTGGAGGTAGGGGGAATTATCATACACAAATATCTGCAGACAACATAGAATGCTAAACATACATGGTTCGGATATTTTTGCATGAGAATAAGCACAAATAATTACGGCTCATAATGGGTCACTGATTAGAATTAGCTGGAGGTATGTGTATATATATATATATATATATATATATATATATATATATATATATATATATATATATATATTGTATGAGGAGGTCTTATTGTATGAGGAGGTCTGGAGTGGCAGAGAAGTATGTTAGAGTGGTTCATATGTATGTAGGACAATGGTAAGGTGTGCAGTAGGTGTGACAGAGGAGTTCACGGTGAAGGTGGGACTGCATCAAGGATCGGCTCCGAGCCCCTTCTTCTTTGCGGTGGTGATGGACAGGCTGACAGATGAGGTCAGACAGGAATCTCCATGGACTATGATGTTTGCGGATGACACTGTGATCTGTAGTGAGAGCAGGGAGCAGGTGGAGGAAACTCTAGAGAGGTGGAGGTTTGCTCTGGAAAGAAGAGGAATGAAGGTTAGTCGCAGCAAGACAGAATACATGTGTGTGAATGAGAGGGATCCAAGTGGAACAGTGAGGATACAGGGAGAAGAGATAAAGAAGGTGCAGGATTTTAAGTACTTAGGGTCAACAGACCAGAGCAACGGGGAGTGTGGAAAAGAGGTGAAGAAGCGTGTGCAGGCAGGTTGGAATGGGTGGAGAAAAGTGTCAGGTCTGTTGTGTGATAAAAGAGTACCAGCAAGAATGAAAGGAAAGATGTACAGGACAGTAGTGAGACCAGCGATGTTGTATGGTTTGGAGACAGTTGCACTGAGGAAAAGACAGGAGGAAGAGTTAGAGGTAGCAGAGCTAAAGATGTTGAGGTTCTCTTTGGCAGTGACGAGGATGGATAGGATCAGGAATGAGTACATCAGGGGGACAGCACATGTGAGATGTTTTGGAGACAAAGTTAGAGAGGGCAGGTTAAGATGGTTTGGACATGTTCAGAGGAGGGAGAGTGAATATATCGGTAAAAGGATGCTGAGGTTAGAGCTGCCAGGCAGGAGGCCGAGAGGAGGTTTATGGATGAAGTGAAGGAGGACATGAAGGTAGTCGGTCTGAGAGAAGAGGATGCAGGGGATAGGGCTAGATGGAGGCAGATGATTCGCTGTGGCAACCCCTGAAGGGAACAGCCGAAAGGAAAAGAAGATATATATATATATATATATATATATATATATATATATATATATATATATATATATATATATATATATATATATATATATATATATATATATAGGTGCATCTCAATAAATTAGAATGTCGTGGAAAAGTTCATTCATTTCAGTAATTCAACTCAAACTGTGAAACTCGTGTATTAAATAAATTCAATGCACACAGACTGAAGTAGTTTAAGTCTTTGGTTCTTTTAATTGTGATGATTTTGGCTCACATTTAACAAAAACCCACCAATTCACTATCTCAACAAATTAGAATACTTCATAAGACCAATAAAAAACATTTTTAGTGAATTGTTGGCCTTCTGGAAAGTATGTTCATTTACTGTACATGTACTCAATACTTGGTAGGGGCTCCTTTTGCTTTAATTACTGCCTCAATTCGGCCTGGCATGGAGGTGATCAGTTTGTGGCACTGCTGAGGTGGTATGGAAGCCCAGGTTTCTTTGACAGTGGCCTTCAGCTCATCTGCATTTTTTGGTCTCTTGTTTCTCATTTTCCTCTTGACAATACCCCATAGATTCTCTATGGGGATCAGGTCTGGTGAGTTTGCTGGCCAGTCAAGCACACCAACACCATGGTCATTTAACCAACTTTTGGTGCTTTTGGCAGAGTGGGCAGGTGCCAAATCCTGCTAGAAAATGAAATCACCATCTTCAAAAAGCTGGTCAGCAGAAGGAAGCATGAAGTGCTCCAAAATTTCTTGGTAAACGGGTGCAGTGACTTTGGTTTTCAAAAAACACAATGGACCAATACCAGCAGATGACATTGCACCCCAAATCATCACAGACTGTGGAAACTTAACACTGGACTTCAAGCAACTTGGGCTATGAGCTTCTCCACCCTTCCTCCAGACTCTAGGACCTTGGTTTCCAAATGAAATACAAAACTTGCTCTCATCTGAAAAGAGGACTTTGGACCACTGGGCAACAGTCCAGTTCTTCTTCTCGTTAGCCCAGGTAAGACGCCTCTGACGTTGTCTGTGGTTCAGGAGTGGCTTAACAAGAGGAATACGACAACTGTAGCCAAATTCCTTGGCACGTCTGTGTATGGTGGCTCTTGATGCCTTGACCCCAGCCTCAGTCCATTCCTTGTGAAGTTCACTCAAATTCTTGAATCGATTTTGCTTGACAATCCTCATATGGCTGCGGTTCTCTCGGTTGGTTGTGCATCTTTTTCTTACACACTTTTTCCTTCCACTCAACTTTCTGTTAACATGCTTGGATACAGCACTCTGTGAACAGCCAGCTTCTTTGGCAATGAATGTTTGTGGCTTACCTAGTGAACTAAACTGAGAGACCATTTTGAAGGCTCAGGAAACCTTTGCAGGTGTTTTGAGTTGATTAGCTGATTGGCATGTCACCATAATCTAATTTGTTGAGATAGTGAATTGGTGGGTTTTTGTT
Organism: Cranoglanis bouderius; assembly: GCA_023630585.1. Lineage (NCBI taxonomy): Eukaryota > Metazoa > Chordata > Actinopteri > Siluriformes > Cranoglanididae > Cranoglanis > Cranoglanis bouderius. Next base: position 7,811,087 of record CM042562.1, on the reverse strand, counting down.
AAATGTGAGCCAAAATCATCACAATTAAAAGAACCAAAGACTTAAACTACTTCAGTCTGTGACATTGAATTTATTTAATACACGAGTTTCACAATTTGAGTTGAATTACTGAAATAAATGAACTTTTCCACGACATTCTAATTTATTGAGATGCACCTGTATATATATACACTATGTGGATAGAGTCACAGGCATAACAAGCAGCTATGTCATTTAGCAAAAGATTTTTGAAGTATTGTGCATTTTGTGTGTTGCCTGATGGTGACAGATTGAGCAGTTATATTGCTTTAGTACATTTCATCAAAAGATTTTTAAACCTTAAAATGTGTACACAATCAATTGAGTACAATAATAAAAAAAAAAAACTTCAATCAGCAATTTAAAGCCAGCACTGATTATGCTCATGTGCTGCTTTCAACACTGTATTCCTTTACTACATTTCTGGTAGAATGGTTGCTAGTTAGTGTAGATGGTAATAGAATATGTCTGTAAAGATGTATAGCCAACTAACTAGCTATTGCTGCATTCAACTAAAAATTGTAACTCTGAATTTATATCTTTGGATGGGAAAAAAACAACAACAAAGAAATCCCTCAACTTGGAATTTCTAAGTTCACAAATTTCTAAATGGGAAGTCAGGAAGGTGTCCATAACCCTGTGTTCAGCATATGACATCATATCAACATGGCCGCTCACACTGTAAAGTAGCACTTCTCTAGTAAATGAGATTATAGTAGTATTTGCTTTAGATCAATCAACATACAGAGACATTAGGTGGTTAAATCAATAACACTGACCTTACAGTTTGCTGTTTTGAGAAGGTAAATAAATCATGCACTTTGAAGATTACTTACTGTACATCACAAACATTAGCTGGTGAGCTCGCTGTTAGACAAGCTTTAATCGAGGGTTCCATGTTTTCTCCCACTTTGTAGCTTGAATATGCTTGTAATAATTCCAGTTGCAACTTCCCAGTTTTGTTAAGTCAAATACAACATATTTCATTAATTTTCTGTACCGCTTATCCTACACAGGGTCATGGGGAGCCTGGAGCCTATTCCAGGGAACTCGGGGCACAAGGCGGGTGACACCCTGGATGACGTGCCAACCTATCGCAGGGCACAATCACACACACACACACACACAGACACACACACACTACAGACAATTGGAAATACCAATCAGCCTACAACGCATGTCTTTGGACTGGGGGAGGAAACCAGAGTACTTGGAGGAAACCCTTGAAGCACAGGGAGAACATACAAGCTCTGTGCTCCTGCGGGATTTGAACCCCCAACCCCAGATAAATTGTTTTAATGGGAATAGAGTGCAATTGAGACACAAATAATAATAGCCATTTTAACAAATTTCTTATCACGGTTATATTTTCTTTGATTCTGCTCTTCAAATCTCCCATTAAGGTGAGCATTGGGACCTGACCAGAGACTGTATCCACACACCACCATGAAGCTGACTCACAGATTTGAAGTCATTTGAGTGACTGGACAACCAAGAAAGTCATACTGGAGTGGAAATTTATCAGAGTAAAGGAAGTCATTTGATTTTGAAAATGTAATGAGGTCAAATTTAAAGTTGCCAGAAAAATTAATGTCAAAATATTCCCAGAACATATTTAATTACAGTATAAACTAATTCTATTTCATTACTATACACCACTGCTTTCCATACCACTGTATGGAAAGAACATTGTAACTTTTGTGCAGACTCAATATCTAGGAAAAAAAATCTGGGTTAATACAGGCAGATACCACAGAAATCCAAAGAGAGAGTATAACAACAAAATAAAATAGAGAAAGAACAAAATAACTTATATTTCCATAAATCATTTCAGCTTGTGGCCATCTCTAGTGGATTATTACATCTTTGGGTAGGAAAAGTTGAGCTCAAGCTTTTTCCAGAACGGAGGAAGACGTGGCAACTGCAAAGAAAATGAATGAGAAAAGAAAGACCTGTCTCAAACTGACAGATAGGAAGTGAAATATTTGGATTAGTTGTACAGCTGTACCTGTAAGATATATAGAGTACTACAATGTGACATGCTTATTTTTACAGAATAAAAAAAAAAAAAAAGTCGGTGCAGAGGAGCCTTGTGACTCCTGCTGTCCTGATCCTCCACCGCTCTGATACCTACAGCTTAATTCAGCAGTGGGCAGGAGAGTGGCAGCACAGTGGCCATTAGCCAAGCCTGCTAACTGTGCAGCCAGGGGCTGGAGAGCCTCCACTCAGCCAGACTGTGGTGAATTTAACACACTAATCAGAAACATTATGTTCTTGGGGAGCAAGCAGGAGATTGGCAGATGGCTAAGAGCATTATAGAGATACCTGCCAAACGTCAGCCTGCTCGCCCTTCCTGCTGTGCTTGTCTTTGTGCAGAGAGCAGACGTGCACTCCTGGTGTATACGTGACATATGGCGGGGTAAATATTGACTAGTATTCTTTATACTTCCAGTGTAATCTAATAATTAATCACAAACATAAACATACCCCCAGTGGGGTAATAAGATAATGCTGCTGAAAAGTCTTGAAGCTTTCTGGTCTGCTGTCATTCATCAATCTTCAACAGCGTCAAGTCCTTCATATACAGCTCTGTAAGGTTTATAGTGATGGTATAGTAAACCCCTACTATTTCATATTAGTGTGAACATTATTGAGCAGGTTTTCATTAAAAATAATTTGAAATCATCCATGTCCTTGTTCGTATAATTCATCAGTATGAATCACTTCAGTAATCTTTCCTCAAAATGTAATGACCTTTGCTCCACTTTAATCATCTGCTGATTGAGGGAGGCAAATGTTGCCATGAAAATGCAGGCAGGGAAAATATTTCATTCATTCGTCTTCAGTAACTGCTTTATCCTAGTCAGGGTCATGGTGGATCCAGAGCCTAGCCCATGGGATGGGGGAATAAAACCCTGGATGGGATTCCAGTCCATTGTAGGGCACCATGCACTCATAATTCACAAACTCATTCACACCTAGGGACAATATAAAGTAGCCATCCACCTATGAGAAGAAACAGTGGGAAGAAACCAGAGAGCCTGGAGGAAACTTCACACTGGCAGTAACAGAGCTCAAAATTGAACCAGGGACCCTGGGGTTGTGAGGCATTAATCCTATATCCACTTTAATTAATGCTGCCACACCCCTGGGAAAAATAATATGAAACAATCTCATCATAACATGTTTCACCTCCCTCACCCTATGATCAAGCAAAATACTGAGCCCATTAAGGAAGATTGATTTCTGTTTTGTGGTGTCTTTAAAGACTATAGATTAGTAAGGCTAGAGATGGATTTCTAAACAATCGTATCATTGGGTCATTTGTATAATTAAGTTTGTGTGTTTAAATACAAGGCCAGTATCTTGCAGGGAGAAAACAAACCATCGTTTAAATAACCCAAGAGAATAACTCTTTCACAACAGCTTGTTGGGAGACAAAAGAGTTGTTAAAGACTTTTGTTGAAGAATGATCTACTCTGAATTTACACAGATCCTTTCACCCAGTTACTGCATCAGGTTTGGTGAATGTTCCTGGAAACACTGCGGTTTTCTTTGCTGTGTTGAACCACAAGAAGTCCAACAGCCAAGCCCCTTAACCAGACCTGCTTTCTTTTCATGTTCTCATTTTCTTTCTTTCACATTAATATATGCAAGAATGCAATATGGAAATGGGAAAATATGTAGAGGAGGCAGAGAGGTAGAAGAAATCTGTCATTGTGAAGAGAGGCTACAGACTTTTCCATTGACCAAACTTTTGATATCAGCTGCATCTGACAAGTCATGTGAATGACACACACACACACACACACACACACACACACACACACACACACACACACACACACTTTTATTACTAAATATTAGAGAAATGGGTCCATTAAGTTCACATGATCCCTGAAGGTTTTGTGATGTGTGAGCCAATCTAACAGTTATAAAGCTGAATACCTTGTAGTAAATATTGCTCCCACGTTTATTATTTACAAATGGATTTCATTAAAAAAAAAAAAAAAAAATGTGACTGCCAGGCAATACGAAGGTATTTTGGTGTAGAAACATTAACACAATACAGCAAAAAAATTTAAAAAATAAAAATGTAATGATGGTGCAATACAGATGAACGTTTATTGATTGGTATATATGGACAGTGAATAAGCTGTGTTGATGTGTAAAAAATGATCCCACTAGTCCTCAGTATTAGTGGACTGTAGATCTCTCCTCACCATCACACAGTCTAGTCATGTACTGGTTTCCATTTCAAATAGAACAGTTATCATTCCCAGCCATTAAAATACTTCCCAAGTCAAAATGGCGTGTGCCACCTACACAAACATTTGACCTTTAAACAGAATTGCCCGCATATGTAAAACCAAAACGACTGCAGATGAATGGTGGGCTTGCTCATTTTTGGGTGAGAGCACTGTGATACTCAAGAAAAGGTTGTTTGTCATAAATCATGAATGCTTTCAAAAATGCTTTGATGGTCATACATTTAGGAAACTAACAAAGATCAGAAAACATACTTAATTATACAATTATGATACTTGACAAAAACTGCATGCTCTCATTGCAAGGACAAGATGAATCATATGCGTAGGTGATGATAATAATGATAACAACAACAACAATAATAATAATAATAAAATTTCAAGTGCGGTAAAACAGCTCCCTTACATACGTCCATGGTACGCAACTTTAGGATTATTTCCCATGGCATATCTCCCCCTGCTGGCCATGATATATCAAGACATGTAAGATTAATAAGTACTTCTTTACAAATTCTGAGTACATACTTTATAGGTTTCTGTGCTTTACAAATATACTGTATATTAATGTATAAATCATGACCTCAGATAGAACCTTATAATACAAAGGTCATGCAATTACAAATCATAACAAAAGATGCCTTAAAATGCCTTTTAAGTCCTTTTTCTTTGCAACCCCCACAATTTTCCTATTGAAGCATATATACTGTTTAAAACATTAATACAGATACATTTTTAAAAAGCTTTTTACATTACATCATCAAATTATTTTAATGCATATACAGGAAAGCCAAAATGACTACATATAATACTGTTTAAAATATGCTGATGCTTTACAAGCTAGTAGATCCTTTATTTATCACTTGCTGTTGCCAGTAGTTTTATTAGATGTTGCATTTACTACTTTATCATCAGTCACTGGATCAAATTACACATGATAAAATACAACAGTTTAAATCTGGTGCATTTACTTTGTATTTGTGAGTGATGCCGCTTTTAGTCATTTCACAGACAGTTTCATTTTTTTTTTTAATGTTTGTTTCAGTGACTCAGTTTTTAGTCTCTTTTCTTCTGCTTGTTCTCTTATAGATTTCAAACTGGTAGTGTCAGGGTCTGCTTTTGAGCGTACTGGAATAGACAGGTCTCCCAGAGTTCCACTCTTACTGAAGTGAATATGTTGAGCTTGACCCATCTCTGTTGGTTTAGATTTGAAGCAACCATCAATTTTAGTATTTTTTATTTATTTATTTATTTTTTTAAATGTGTATCATTTATCTGCCAGGAACATGTTCTATTTATTTCTTTTGCCTACCTTGGCAGCAGAGACTGAAGTGAGCTATACCCATGACTCTGATCATCACCACCCACTGTTGAATAAGACATAATAAGTTTAAGTTTCCTTCATAAGTATTAGGAAATCAAGTCCAAATTTACATTTTTTTTTAATTTTAAGGCAAACAACAGAATGACACATTTTATGTAGGAGTATCTTTGTCATTATTCATTATTCTAAAATACTTCTAGATGAGGGGATGAACCCTGTCCTGCTTAATGTTAGTTAATGTTAATGTTAAACATTAGGGTTTAACATTCTACCACATTTTACACAATTTTAAAAACTTGTCAACTAATGACCAGTGCATTCATTGACTGAATTTGGAGTGTAAATATGGGGAAAAAACAAATCTCTGTGGCCCTTCAGGACCGGAGTTTGATGTAATTGTTTGAGATTTTGTGCCCTAAGGTTTTGTGAAATCCATTCTTCTGAAACTCATGACTAGAAAAAAAAAGTAGTCCAAAACAAATCCGTAAAATAAGACAATTAAAACTAGTCATCTGATTAGGACAAACTAAACACTGCAGTATACTACTGTACATCAGTATTTTAGATTTCTTGATAAAAATGAACCATTAAAAAAACAAACAAAAAAAAAAACAACCCAAAACTTACTGTCAGGTGGAGGCCAGCTCATGATGCCATGTTCCTTACTATCTTTTAATGTCCTCGGTGAGGTTTGATTGCTTACAGTGGAGTATTTCCGCTCAACTGTCTCACAGATTTCTCTGTCTAACTGAAAAGGACAGCCCTTGTTATTTGCCACAACTTGTTCAATCTTTCTCATCAGCTCAGGGACTTGCACAGCTTCTCTCTTCCCTGTTGTGTCAAAAAAATGGTATCTGTTCCCACATTTTTCTACAAGCCACTGCAGGGCGTCCCCTTCACTCTCAATGTGCTGTTCTATGTCTACGTCTTCCATCCAGCCCCCAGTAGTGAACAGCACTATGGTGTGATTCCAGACGCAGTCACCAAGAAGTTGCAGATATTCTTCAGTAGTGTGTTTGGTCACCTCTTTGAAGGAAAAAGCTGCTCGCACAACCAGAAGGAATACAATAGGTGTAACTTTGGAACAAAGAGTCTGAACACTCGGCAGTATCTGCCAGTCAAGCACAGGCGTTTTCCCAAAAATATGTTCCCAATCCCAGCCTGGAGTGTCTACTACAACGACCTGTCTTCCTGCTACTTGTCCATGTTGCTGCACACTCTCAGTCTTTCTTTTGGGAAAAATGTTTTTGCCTAGGATAATGTTTCCAACTGTGGTCTTTCCAGCTCTTTTATAACCAATAAGCACAAGGTTGAGCCCAGGATCACTGAGTGAGGCCCCTGTAAGCAAACATAAAAGTTCATAAATGATTTCTCAATGCATCAGCGTGTGCCGTTATAGGGAAAAGATAGTATGATGTGATGAGGCCAAAGTGGACCTTCTACTGTTTCCTTTAACAGTACATCCTGAAGTGTTTTATTCCTATTATTCCACAGCAATGTGCGAGTGATTACATTTATTTTATTAATTAATGAATAACATACTTTTTTAAAATTAGTTTACGGTTACATTTAATGTTGTGGAATGCCTGTGAGACAGGTTCGTTTCTGTTTTCACTTATGCTGTATGAGCTATAAACAGCCATGCGTTCACCAGCCTCTCTTTTTTTCTCTTTCTTTAAGTATCCTTTAAAAAACCCAGCATGTACCATGCTTAGAAACTAGAAAGTCCTATCAACATCCTCTCTCCTGATGACTCTTCTTACCTACCTATTACATACAGCTGCCCTCATTCAGTGCATCATTTCTTTGTAGCATTGGGCCTAATTTATCAAACTTTTTAGTAAGGTTGTGTAAATGTTTGTGTAAGCCAAGCTGAACAAAACAAATTCACGGATTCTGCCGATTTACAAATGTAAATTACCAGCCGATTTGCATTGGGTGACAGAATGCATTTCACACAATTTATCAAATTGAAATAAAAAAAGTGATTTAAACTTGACAACATATTACATAAATAAAAGTGCAGGAACTCCGTGATTTAAAACTGATAAAATCATATATTAGTCAAGGTTTATTTTAGTTAATCTTCTTATCTGTAAATCTACACAGGCGCATGCAATATAACCATTTTTCTGAACTTATTGGATTTTCATGAATACCAATTTTTTTTATGTAAATGCTCCTACAAATGATTTACGAATGAATCCTTTGATAAATGAGGCATTGTGTTTATCTGATTTTAAGAATGGGGACAAAAACTTACCCATTAGTAATCTTTTGTCAACTTTTTCAGATTCTGAACTAGTTGCAACTACTCTTGTCTCCTCTTGTGCCTTTAGTCTCCTCTTTCTAGCTTTGTCTTCTACCACCTTCCTCTTCTTTTGGACCTCCTGCAAAGCATCCATTTCAAAATGGCCACCACCATTACTAGCGATGACCTCATCAATCTTTTCAAGCAGTTCAGAAACCTGAGTGTGATCATCCTTTCTCTTGTTGTTGAAAACATGATACCTGTTGTTACATTTCTGCACTAGCCACTGGATAGCTTCCCCTTCACTCTCAATAAACTGCTCAATCGTTGTTTCTTCCAGAAAGTCCCCACATGTGAAGTGTCTAAACGAACAAGCACAAGCAAAATGTGGGGGCCTGGTGGACACTGGGCTGCACTAAGCACTATGTCCTGTTTGCAAAGCTCAGAAGTAAACTTGACTTGGTGAATTCTCCATCGTCCTGGAGTATCCACAAGGGAAATGCCTCCCTTGCCAGAATTGTGTTTCCTGTTGAGCTCTTTCCAGAATACTGATAGCCTGTCAGCAAAATTCTGATCTCAGAAATGTGGCTTGTGCTTCCTGTAAAAATAAAGAGCAAAATGGGATCAAGATAATTATTTTGCTGTGTCAGAAAATTTTCTGAAATCGTATAGAAACACTATGCAATAAGCTAACAGTTGGCTATTCATAGCTGCAGTGTAAGTCATTTTAACTGCTGTGAGATTACAGCAGGTTTCAGCTGCCTAGCTAACTTTAGCCAGCTAACATGCTCTGTACGCTCTGTGTTGTGTACTGATTCCAGAGAATGAGTACAGTTACACTGTGGAATTGGTGATCAAAGCTTATACAGCAATCAGTGGCAGCTAACTGTGTCCAAAACACAAGACTCTAGCTGAAGGTAAGAGGTTGTGTTCCTGAACCTAGTATTTGGTAATGTTACAGTTACACTATATACAAAATAAAACAAAAAACTTTTTATCCTCATGATGTTCTTTAACACTGAGTTGATAAAGGAAATACATAATTATATCTTTAGAGTTGCAAATTCTTGAGCTGCATCCCATCAGATTAATCCACATGGTGTTGAGCACACACCATGCTCCAATGCAGCTTAAAATAGCATTTTTCTGCCAGTAAGGGCCAAATGCTTTACCAACATTTTAAAATAACAATGGTCATTATAATCAAGACATAATATTCTACCTACCCATTTTTGATCTCAGCATCTTTCTCTGATTCTGTGTCGTTAGCAGCCTTTGTTCTGCCTGTTTATCATCATCTTCCCACCATTTCTATAGAAGGTAGATCTTCTTATCTATCCCACAGTGTTTGCCCATGTTTTCTTGCAACATGTCATCAATCTTCTTTAGTAGTTCTGTGACCTGAATGTTGTCACCATGGTTTCTGTTGTTGAGAACATGATTTCTGTTTCCACAATTATGTGCAATCTGCTCGAAAGCCTCTCCTGCACTCTTAACACATTCTTCATGCCATATGAGTACTATAATATTGTATGATCCCAAACTACATGGCCAAGAAGCTCTGTGTGTTCCTTCATTGAGTAAGCCATTTCCTTTGTGATCCCCTTCTCACCAATGACTAGAAGGATGGCGTGAGGTCCAGGACCACACTGAAGCATGCTGAGCATTATCTCCTGCTTAGCACACTCTGTTGTGTCGATCAGCGCAAGGCTGGACCATCGATTAGGTGTGACTACCACTGTTATTTTTCTACCAGATATCTCTCCATCCCCCTTTTTGCACTTGCTACTTCTCCGAGAGCCAAACAGATCTCTCCCAAGGATGGTGTTTCCAAGTGAAGCCAGGTCAACATTACTGTTATTACCCAGTTATTAGGTATGCCTTATAGCTACACTCACTGGTCCTTTAAACAAGCTACAGTTACTATAAAGGTGACTTGGTAGCCATAAATATACTAACAGCAGCCTGTTACTATTGAGACCTCCACCACAATATTCCAACTAGTGCACGTTAGTGTCAGTGCTGTGCTGGTTCATTTCCACTGATGGCAGGGATGGAGGAAGCTGACAAATTATCTATAGCAACAGGCTACAATCAGTAATTATACCTGCAAAGTGCCCTATAAGGTAATTGTAGCTGCTATAAGGGTCTGTGAATGTACAATGGATATATATATATATAAAAAAAAAATAAATAAAAAAAAAAAGTCTACACACCCCTGTTAAAATGGCAGATTTTTGTGAAGTAAAAAAAGAAACTAAGATAAATCATGTTGGAACTTTTTCCACCCTCAATGTGAAATTACATAACGTATAAAAATTAAGTGAAAAACTATTAAACATTTTAGGGAAAAATAGGACAAAAAAAACCCCCAAAAACAAACAAACAAAAAAAAAACCCACTTACAATAACCTGGTTGCATGAGTGTGCATACCCTTTTATAATTGGGAGAATGTTCAGAATGAACCAAATCACAATCTCATGTTCAAATGTAATTTATGTTTGAGAGAACATCATACCAAATATCAGGTGATGTTGTGCCCTGGATTCCTCTGCTAGTTTAAAAATAAAACAAACCCCACAACAATCACAATGCATTTGTCACGTCTAAATCTCAACTAACCTAACACATCAACTTTAACGTGGAGATGACGGATAAAGTTTGCTGATGCGTTAAAACAAGAGGAGCACACCACTGACTGCATATTTGTATAGTTCACTGTTTATTTCCCTCTGATATTATTTTATATAGTCACAAAAATATTAAAATTGCATACTATTATATTTCAATATATAAACTGTACATGAACGTGAAGGCACTATACACTGTAGAATCTGAGCAAGGAGATTTAATTCACCTCCAGTTCAACAATATTTAATTAACTTCATGTTATCAACACTCTCACACATTACTCAGTCACACCCGCACCTTTCAGCACCTGTATGACAACAGGGCAATGTGTGATGGCATGTACACCAGGCTGTGAGTGACACAGGACAGGATTATTAGTACATTATTATATCTGTAAAAATTCATACTCTACTGTACATTTACTGCAACAAAATCCCTGTAATGTGTTTACACAAGTAAAATAATGGTGAGCACTTTAAAGCAAAAACAGCCTGCAGGTGTGAGGAGGCCATTGTGTTAATCAAACGATATTAAGTCTTTTTTATTTTAGTTTACAGGAAACTGTAATGGCAGCTTGAATTCTGCTACATGACCATGTAGTGGAATGAACAAAAAAAAGCTGGAAAACACAAAACCTCAATCAAATAAACATTACAGTAATTTACAGGGTTTTTTTTGTTTGTTTTTTACAATTTAACAAACTGAAAAAAAAAAGGAACAGACAGAGAGATAACTCCAAGAGGCTGGTAAGCCTCTGCTGATCTCTGTCTATATCCACCGCTCCTTTCTTTTCTTTTTATATCCCTTTCCAGTGCACTCACACCAGCACATCCTCATGTGTACATTTATAAAGTTCAGCTATAAAGGGAGTGTAAGATGCACCACATGCATGTTCCATCTCATTCAACACTGCAACAGCGATTATCACTCCATCTGTACATCTTCATACTCCTAAACCCACTAGAACAATCCTTTGGCTTTCTTCAAATTCACCTGCTTCCATCCTGGCAAAGCTTCATACTCCATCCTCGTCATCTCCAGTGCTTTCTGTAAAAGTAACAGACATACAAAAAACACAAACACACGGTACTTTAAGGAAACACACCAAGCTGATTAGATACTGAAAAGGCACGTTGTGGAAAAAGCAAGAAATCCAAAGTTCTGCCAAATATCCCCAACTCCCCCCCCCCCCCACACACGTTTAAAACTGAAATACTCACCAATGCCTAAAGAGAAAATTGCCCCCCTTTGTAAACGTAACTTTATACTCACCATTTGCCCAGTTATTAGGCATGTCTTATAGCTACACTCACCAGTCCTTTAATCAGCTACAATTACTATATAGGTGACTTGGTAGGTATAAATATACTAACAACAGCCTGTTGATATGCAGGCCTCCACCAAAATATTCCTACTAGTGCAACACACTACTGATAGCGGGATAATTTGTTAGGAAGCAAATTATAGCAACAGGCTACAGTCAGTAATTACACCTATAAAGTGCCCCATAAGGTAAGTGTAGCTGCCTGTGAATGTACAATGGCTATAAAAGTCTACACACCCCTGTTAAAATGGCAGGTTTTTGTGAAGTAAAAAAAAAAAAACTAAAGTCATGTCAACTTTTCCCACCCTCAATGGGAAATGACAACGTATAAAAATTAAGCGAAAAACAAATCAGAAAAAGAAACAAAAATAGGGAATATATAAACATTGACAACCTGATTGCATAAGTGTGCGCACACTTGTTCAGAATAAACCAATCGCATTCAATCTCATGTTCAAAAATAATTGCCATACAGCTGTCAATGAAATTATTCTGATTAACCCAAAATAAAGACCAGCTGTGTCTATAGGATTTTCTTGACATCTCCTTGGTTTCATCTGACTGCTGGAGCCATGGTCCACAAAGAGCTATAAAAGCATGTATGGTATCTTACTTGTCGATAGATAACCACCAGGAGAGGGGTATAAAAGAATTTCCAAAACATTAGATGGACCATGGAATATAGTGAAGGCCATCAACAAGTGTAGAAAATGGAGCACCACAGTGACATTACCAAGAACATGATGTCCCTCCAAAATTTACAAAAAGTAAATTACCAGGGAGGCTGCCAAGAGACCAATGGAAACATTTAAGGAGCTGCAGGAATATTTGACAAGTACAAGTATGCTCTTCGTGTGACAACAATCTCTTGTATTCTTCACATGTCTGAGCTATGTGGTAGAGTGGCTAGACAAAAGCCCTTTCTCACAAAAAAAAAAATCCAAGCCCAACTAAATCACCCTATGCCACGTGGCAGAATACGTTATGGTCCGATGAGACCAATTCCAAAAGGTATAATAATTCCATAATTCCAAAAGATATGCAAAAAAAGCACATCACCAAAAGAACACCATACCCACGGTGAAGCATGGTGGTGGCAGCATCATAGTTTATGGCTGCCAGACTTGTGGGTTTTATCAAGGTGGAGGGAATCATGAATAGCTACAAATACCAGTCGATTATATGACAAAACATTGGCATCTGCTAGTAAGCTGAAGATGAAAAGGAATTTCACCTTTCAGCATGACAACGACCCAAAGCATACATCCAAATCAACAAAGGAATGGCTTAATCAAAAGAAGCCCAGACCTGAATCCAACTAAAAATCTGTGGGGTGACCTGAAACAGGCTGTGCACAGGAGATGCCCTCACAAGAATGACTCTACAATGTTTTTGGAAGAAAGAGTGGGAAAATATTCAAGATGTGGCACACCGATAGATTCTTACCCAAAAACACTGAGCCGTGTAACAAAATCAAAAGGTGCTCCAACAAAGTATTAGTTTAGGGGTGCGCGCACTTATGCAACTAGGTTCTTATGCAACTAGGTTATTGTGTAAGTTTTTTTTCCACTTTATTTGTATACTTTAAATAATGCACATTAAAGATGGGGAAAGTTCTGACATAATTTATCTTAGTTTCATTTCTTTTTCAACTTCACAAAAACCTGCCATTTTAACAAGGGTGTTTAGACTTTTTAAATCCACTATAGCTACAAGGCATATCTAATGGATATGTAATTGCATATCTACAATAGTGCAGCACTACTAGTGTTTCAATACACAAGAGCCTGAAAACACGAGTTTGGACTGGTAGAACATGCGAGTTATCAATTACAAACTGAAATGTGTGAATATGTTGGCTAGTTGTTTACTATAGGCTTATTCATTGTTTCAATATAATACCGGTGATAATGCCATACAATACCACTATAGTTTTAATAATAGTTTTAACAGGACAAATATGCAGTTACATTTGGACTTACGGTATGCAGCTATGGTGTTTTATTTGTCATACGAAGATGTGCATGCTAAATTATTTTATTTCAGTGCAGCTCCTTTGTCATATTTGTGTTCAGTTTGTGAGAAATCAGATTGCTGACTAGTATTTGGCATTATTCAATATTAATAGGTGTAGGTCATTTCTGCATCTGGAGATATAGTGGTTAATAGCAGGGCTGGCACACATGTACTGAATAAATGGACATTACTGTACATATACCAGTAAACATGTGGATAACACCAGGAAGTCTTTCTTGATAAAAACAAATTAATCAATTAAACGTGAGAAGCACATGCATTAAATAAATAAAAAGTGTGTTATCTTGTGTGGCAGGTCAAAAACCCACACCAAGGTTATATAGAAGACACGTTTTGGTGAGAGTTGTGAAACAAGCAAGTGAACTTCTGGTTGACTGATTCCAAATACAAGCATTGTGTGAATGTGGGGAAGACCAGCAGTCTGCAAAAACTCACCTTCCCATAGGCCCCTACACCCTAAGGGTGAAAGGAAAATGTAACCACTGTCAGATATGTTACTATGCCACCATAAGAGACAAATGGCAAAGAAAGAATAAGACGGAGAGAAGAATTCATACAAGAAGGTGAGGAAAGAGGATGGAGAGTAGATTATGAGAGAGGGACAGAAAAACAGACCAGAATGAAACAAAAATAGCATCATAATATAATACACATCTGGCAAGCCTTTACCTTTAGGGAAGATGTGACAAGCTTAAACTTCCTGGCTACTACAAGTTCTGCAACAGGCTAGACAATGCTGCCCATTAGAGATAAACTGGGGTTGAAATTAGCTACCCTCTAATGTGAATGAACCCTTTAAGCATACCCTAGCTAAACCTAGCTAAACCCTAGAATAAAGTCAGCTTCAAAAACTCTCTGAACAAAGTTAAACCCTTTAAACCGGAGCAGCAGTGCATGTTTTTAGAATGATCAATATACAGTTTGTGAACACAGTTTGGGATCTCACCTCGAAGTCTTCGTCTGACAGGTAGAGCTCGAGGTGCAGAGGGTCGACACCTTCTGGTAAAGGCCGGGCCATGAGATCAACCAGTGGATAGGTGGTCTTACAGAGTCTGGCCAACACATCTTCCACTAGAATGATCTGATTACATACTTCTGCTTCCTATACCATGGAATATGGCAAAGAGGGGTAATTAATGGTTTATTATCTATCTCTCATTCATCCATCCATCCATCCATCCATCCATCCATCCATCCATCCATCCATCCATCCCTCAATTCTTATAGATATCTTCATCTCATCATTCTTACAACTTGCATTCTTTGTGCAATTAAAGGTATTTTAAGCTGCATGTCTTTTGGGGCTCTTTGATTGCTCTTGAGAATGTGCATTTTGAGAGTGTGTGAAGTGAAAAACCTTCTCTGTGATCTCAGCGATGTCCTCTCTGTGCTCCCAGCAGGGGAACATGTTAGTAAATGTAAGTGGCTCCAGTCCTGCATGAATCAGGTAGGCTTTTGGAGGCTTCTTCTCATTCTTCTCTGCAAAGACACAAAAATACAGAGAGCAAAGAGTCAAAAGGGCACAAACATCTCTTTCAAACACATTCAGTTTCTGCAGTGCATTTATAGAGAGAGTAATTCTTGTGATCTCTCAGCTGATCTCAAGGAAAATGGTTAGGATGTAATTTTCCTTTTAGCTGCTTAATACTCCACAGAATATACCAGGTCTGGGTCTTTGGTTGTACAGATCCACTCCATGGCAAACAAACTGCCCTGATGTACTGCATAAATGAGACAGCCAGGGTTTACAGAACATACTACTTTTATTTCTGGGTGTTCATGTGTTGATATAATGCATCATATTTCACATTTGAAAAACTATAAGCAGAAAACAGGCCATGACTTGAAACATGAATGAAACTAGAAACAGGATAAACCTTTATTGATAATGGTGATTATACACTGTATGTATCTATGACTTGCCTATATACAAAAACTGGCTCCAGCTTTATAGGTTGATACTTTGTCAGCAAGACTTCAGGAGTGAGAAACATATTGTACTATCCAAAGTCAATATCCTAATTCAACTGAGCTTAATGTGGTCAAATTCCCTAAATAAACAAAGTGAAAATGCTATTTTAAGAACCTGGCATAATTTCCATGAGTTTCAGGAAGTTACCAGTTTGTGACAACCGATGTAAAATTAAGCACTGATAATAAAAATGCATTAAAGTCTTGTCTCTCAGGTTAATCCATCAAATCAGAGCAACTTTGTTGGTAGCTCAGTGGCTAATCCCCCAGCTGGGGCCTTGAACAAGTCCCTTAACCCTCAACCCTGCTGTTATAAATGTAAAACGTAATGTCCTTTCACTTCTGTAAGTTGCTCTGGATAAGTGTGTCAAATGCCATAAATGTAATTGTAAATGAATATATGGGGAAAGAAGCAGTACTGAAGTCATTGCCCCAATAATGAATCATCTTTCAACTTCTTATATAATAATAATAATAATAATAATAATAATAATAATAATAATATTTACATTTATATAGCGCTTTTCTAGACACTCAAAGAGCTTTACACAGTACGGGGGGAAATCTCAACCACCATATTTACACCATATTTACAATCATTATCATAATAAAACTGCAGTCAACAAACATGAAGAACCTGGAGCAAATCTACAAGGGAGAAGGGGTGAAATTCATTCCCAAATAGTGTGCATAGCTTGTAGGAATTTACCCAAACAGACCTATAGCTTTTATAGCAGCAAAAGGTGGTTCTAGTACTAGTCTGAACAGGATGAACACTTATGCAAGCAGCATTTTTCATCATAATAATATATAGTCAGTATAAACAGGTAAAAAGTATTGCCTGTTTCATAATATTACATGGAAGTATGTTTTTCCGCACTCACTTTCACTACTTCAATATGTACATCTCTCTGCTTCTTACCTCGGCAGTACTGGAGCACAGTTTCCATGGCGCACTTCCTGTCTAAGTCCCATCGGATGCGGGCGGAGCCTGTGCTCTCACTGTCCTGAGACCACCAGCCCTGCCACAGGTACACCTCATGATGATTATCTACCAAAAACAGAGCTGTAACAGAAAGACAAACAGAAATTATATTCCTGGAGTAGTGCAGGTGCATCTCATATTTCTACGTTTATTCAGAGAAACAACATCCAAAAGTTTCTTTTACAGTTATACAGGCTCACTAGGTTGATTTTGCTATACACCTCTTTTGATAATATAACATCGCATAAACGAGAGAAACTGAAACGAAAACAAGATTAGACAAGCTATATTATAGCATAATATAGCTGGAACATGACAGCTGGGACACTTGTGGCAAAACAGTGGAACATCAGAGAGGTCTTATTTTACCAGTTTAATGTATTTTTCATCACAGTAACTGTGAAAATAATCAACACAAAGATGAAGCAGATTGTATACCATGGTACATACAACAGTGCATCTATGTTCCACTATACAAAATAGGATTTAATACACTTTATATACTGGACAGTATCCAAGCATGCCATTTTGAACACAGTCAGTGTGTTCGGTGTTTGTACTGCACCTGGCTGAGTGACATTATACAGATCTTCCTGGTGGAAAGGCATCGAGTTGACCAAGTTCGGCTCTCTGGATGGACAGATCAACTCCACAGCAACAAACTCCCCTGATGTACTGCTTAAGTGGTATATCCGCGGTGTAAAGTTAAACTTCCCCAAATCTGAAACACAAATTACCGTACACGTTAAATAGTACACACCCAAAATACAAATAAACAGCTGTAAAACCCTGACTCACCCTGAATCATACAGTCATATGCCTTGCGGTCGCGTCTCCCAAGAGCTTCCCAGAATCCTACCGGTTCAGTGCCTTCCTCACACTCATGGATGGTCACTTTGCTACTGCTGTGAAGTCCTGCCTCTAGAGGACACCTGTAAATAAAGCGCCAACATGACCAATAGTGTTTGTGGTTAACTTGATCACTTTGTGGGGACCAACTCTCACAACAATCAAAGAAATACATGACAATTTTGATCAGGTGGCTTTGTTTTATTTTTAAATAACAAAAAGGCATCTTATTTGAAAAGTTAAAAGAAGGATTGCTAAAAATAAGAATAGGGTTAAGTGTAGACTGAGCATTATTTAGCTACAGTAATACACAAGCAAGTAAGAAACCCACAAAACCTTTATACCTGGCCTGCATGTTATACCTGAATCTTGCATTGTATCCTGGTAACATTTTAAACACATATTTTCACTTGTAGACAAATGCATTTGTAGAAAAGTGGGACAGACTGAAATTTGTAGTAATCTGTTAATATGCAAATCAGATCATTACATTCAAACACTATCTTGCAGTGTTGTTCATTTTTTAGTTATTTTATAAATAAGATTTATAGTAAGTATTTCATAAAGTATTTCGTGCCATCATTAATGCATCCAGCACTAACACTGAGGTGACACTGGGTCACCTATTGGGAGGTGCTTTGGTTTTGGTTGTGAGATAGATATGGTTAAACTTGTACAACGTGTGTGTCTGAGACCACCTGCTGAACTAGTGTGTGGGATCAGATGTAAATATGTCTCGAGTGCATTTGCACATTCATCTCTATCCAGATATAATCCCGATACTCAATATGTATGAAACAAGTCAGGGTAAAAACGCTGAACGATAATAAAATAAGCATGTGTTTGTTCTGTACGAGTTGTGTTCACTCACTGCTCTTTGATCTTGTTAGCAGCAGTGCGGCCCACTTCCCGGGTGTGTGCTTGGGCCTTGCAGCCATGCCACAGGTACATGCTGGCTTTGGGGATGTTGAGCAGAATCATGGAGGTGCGAGAGCGCAGGCTGCTGCAGTGACACACCACCTCCAGCAGGTGGCCCTCTACTGGCTTTTCTCCTCTCACACAGTACAACCTCCAGTCATCTGCACACAATGGGAATAAAATTAGCAGGACTCTCAGGATTTTGTTGCAAAAAGTGAGAGAAACCACATGAGAGAAAGTATTCTTATACAAGAAAATAACTGATTGAAAACTGAAAATAAAGCATCATGTAGAATTCTAAGACAAATTATAATCCGAAAGAAAAAAAACTAATCTGAAAAACTAGTGTTCACAGTGTTTTCCTTTATGCAGTGTATGTTGTTTTATGAACTGTCAAAGCAAGCAACTGGTGCTTGGTGACATGATATCTACTGCAACACAAGCTGCTCTAAACCCCCAGTATAAATGACACTATCTGCATCACACAGCATTTTCCTGTTTTTCCATTCTCTATACACACTAGTCATGACTGACAGGGCAGGAAATAGAAATTTAATATGGAGTCAGAAAACTTTTTTTTTTTAATACTCAGTAACTCTGATGCTTTAGAGTCCTTCCCTTCTACTCAGAACACACACATGCACTCAGTTACAAGTTAATTTACTGTATTTACTGTTAGTTGGCATTTAATCTGGTAAACCTATAACAGGTGGATTTGGAGGTATTCAATTACTGACTGTAGCTCTAGACAAATTGACAGCCCCTCTTCACCACAGCCATCAACAATAACAGCCCACCATAGGACCACAACTAACCACAAATCTTTGGGAGGTGGATCATTCTCAGCACAGCAGTGACTATGATGTGGTAATGTGTGTTGCACTGGTACAAAGGGTTTTCAAACACTGTGTAATAAATAAAATACCTAACCAAGTTGCATCTAAGTTGATGTCACAAGATTAGTATACATCATGGTATAATGCCCCTTAAAATTCAAAAAGACAATTTTTCTTGACCAATATTTTTAGCCTTTCTTTGGTTTCCTGTTTAGCATATATTAAAACCAAAGTGGACTTCACATAATGACCTTCTCTAGAGGAATACACAGGGGAAAAAAAGACCAAATCAACCATCATACCACTCATCTTAATGTATAATCAAAAGACATGCAGGCTAACAGAGACATCAAGACTGTAGCATACTCTGTGTATTCTCTTCTTCCTCTTCTCTCTTTCCTGCATGAATCATCATGCCTCCATTAAAACACTGTAGGAAACAGGGGGGTTCCTTCCCCTGCTGCACCTGGACCTGAAACACACAGAGCTACATTATAGTACAATAACAGATGTAGAATGCTCCCTAATAATTTAAAAACAGTTTGGGAGGTGTGGATTAAGTCAAGGGGATGACCTGTGCTCCTCTCTCCTCATCCAGCTCCACAGTCATGAGAGCTGATGTCCCCTTCTCACTAACAGTGGCGTTACGACCCTGCCAGAAGAAGTATGCACACCTCTCCTTACCCGGGCCAACAATCCGCTCAGAATTCAGCCTCTTCCCAACTGTGAGCACACAAACAGACACACACTTCACTTTTCCATGATGTCCAACAGTGGTGATGATGTAAGCATGATGGATATAATCCTTCACTGAGAAAGGACCTACGTTAATTACTAAAAATGAATACATATAATTTGTGTTGCTTTAATACACACGCCTACACGAACACCAACACAACAAGGAAGAGTTACTCACCTGCTGCACTGACCATGTACTTCCATTTAACTACATATGTGTCTCCCTCATGGAACTGCCCAATGCTCTGCTTAGGGAGCCGACTGCATCAGGGACACACATGTCCAACAATTTAATACACAGCATGGAATTCAGGGACCATTCAAGTCACTTTAAAGTATTTATAAATATTTTCTGTATAGAATAAAAAAAAACAAAACAAAACAAAAAAACAGGATCTGTTCTGTACCTGTAGTCAAACTCCAGGATATGCCACACATCCACAGACAGAGTGCTAATCTCAAAGTTTCTCCGGTCATCTCCCTCCATCATTCCATAACCTCGCCCCACATCCATGCCGTCCAGAACAGTCCGAACAGGGGCATGGGACAAAGGCAACATCAGAGACGCATCATACGATCGGCATTCACCACTCTGCACCTCCTACAGCACAAAAATCAAGAAAACGATTTTCCATATTTTAAAAAGTTATATATACATATATATATATATATATATATATATATATATATATATATATATATATATATATATATATATATATATATATATATATATATATATTTTTTTTTTTAAATTTATATTATATAAAGTCAGTGTCAGTTAAAAACCCGTTTCTCAATTTCTCAATCACATTTCACTCATTCACCTAAATTGCATCACTTATGTATGATAATCTGCAACTTTCATTAATAAATATCTACACACTCACAAAGTTCTTTGTATATTTGGTTTTATGTGGAATTATAAGACCTTATTGATGCACTACCTTGTTTTCACTGGCTTGTATGTTAGCATTCTTCTGTGACGCCTTCTTGGAGTCACTCCAGTCTAGAAACTTTTCCTTAAACAGTGTGGTCTCATTGTGCTGGGTCATCCTGCCAAATACAGCCCAGTCTGGCCGGCCTTGCCCTTTCCTAAGACAAACACACATACACACATCATAAATATTGCCACAGACAAACTATATATATTCAGTTGAAAATATAGAATCAAAGACACATGCCAGAGAGAGACAGACAGGTGAAGAGATGTGAACTTTGTGTTTCAGGAAATGTCATGGCTACACTATGCCTTGTTTATGAACAGTCTGGACAAGAGGTTAGCATTTCATAACAAAACACACCAGGAGTCAGGTCTTTAAAAGTTTCTGATAAGATTTACTAGTGTATAAAGGAATATTCCAGCATTCCACCAATAGCTGGTGTGTGGTGGGCATTCTGGTGCACTATGGCTGCCGTCGCATCATCCAGGTGGATGCTACACACTGGTTGGTGGTTGAGGAGATTTCCCCCATACTACGTAAAGCGCTTTGAGCGTCTAGAAAAGCGCTATATAAATGTAACAAATTATTATTATTATTTTCAACTGGATATCTGTGTATCACGTCTGTAACGTATGTGAGATTACCACTTACCTTTCCCTGCAGTTAGAATAGAATTATTCAGACTAATATCTAAAGCGAAAATCTCTTCAAGATTTTCACTTTTATAAATAATTCACTCAAAGATATTTGTAAATTAAGCTCCAAATCTATATGATTTTTATCATTTGTCAAGAATTTATGGTTAATACCTACTGACATGATAAACACGGAAGTGTCTTAGTTTTGGCCTAATCATGCACTAAAACTATAAAATGTTAAGAGAAGTTAAGTAACTTGAATTATTAAGATGTTCTCTTTTGTCTGACCTCTAATGGTTGTATTTTTGCATACATGTTATATATTACATTTGATATATGTACATTTATTGATGTACTTTACCAGCAGCCCTCAGAATTCATTCATGAGAGAGTTTTGAGTCAACGGGGTTTTCCATTCTTTTCTCAGTACATGACAAAGTATAGAAATTGTTGTCATTGTTAATTGCAATGCTACATATGCAGTAGATTAAAGATCAGTTTAAACAAACCTGGAGTATTTATTTAACTGAAAATAATACTATAGAGAGAAAAGAGAAGTTACAGAAACAAAGTATACTTCATGTCTGTGTAGAAAGCCCTGACTAAAACGACATTACATTCCCTAATGCAAGCTATACGCTTGTGCAGACCTGGGGATAAGTGAGTTGCACTCTCCTGGATCTAGTGGGTTGATATCGCAGGTTGTGTAGTCAAATGTTCCATTCCAGAGGTGCTTCGCCAGCTGAAATGCCACTTTTCTTTGTGCCAGTGTCACCTCTTTACCATGCCACACATACACCTCACTGCCAAAATCAAACACCAGCACCTGCAAACACACAAACATTAAAAATATTTGGTTCACACAATGTGTATGTATTTACATTGTGAAATTTAGATATTTGACATTCACTGTGTGAGGAAACGTAAACCTAGCAATGTTTTAGTCATCTTTAGGCAGAATAATTGCATTTAACGCTGCATTTATTAAACTGGCTCCTTATCCGATGTCATCTTTGCAGGAAGATAAAAAGCAAGATTAAAAACTAAGTAAAACGTTTCCATGTCCTTTTAGGGAAATGTGTTTATGGTTTCTAACATTTAAGGTGTTAAAATATGTCATGGGCAGAAAAATCCTACTTTTTGGCCAAAACCTGAATGTCTGTCTTTTTTGTCTGTTTGCCAGAGTTCGGTGACTTTGAATAGGCTTCCTCCAGACTGTCACACATACATGTACAATACATATACTGTATGTGTGTGTTACTAGCTGGTAATTGTGGTTAACCAGCATGGCCTGACCTCTGTAGGGCTGAGCATGGAGCAGCGTGGTACTCTGCCCCAGTAATCATCGTCAGGCACCAGCTTGTCCTCGTGCAGCCTGTAGACACAGTTTGTCTCCACTATGGCGGTCTCATAAAACTCATCCTCCTCTGGAGTCCCTGCAGCTGTGATGTACAGAAAACACAATTTAGATACTAAATACTGCTCTTAAAGCAGCTTTCATTATCCATAGAAGAAGCATAACAGTAGTTCAGACAAGTGTGTTACATTTCATGCACATACATTTACATTTATGGCATTTGCCAGACGCCCTTATCCAGAGCGACTTACATTAATTTCATTTATACATCTGAGCAATTGAGGGTTAAGGGCCTTGCTCAAGGGCCCAACGGTGGCGGCTTGGCGGTGCTGGGATTTGAACTCATGACGTTCTGATCAGTAGCCCAACATCTTAACCACTGAGCTACCATTGCCCCCGCATAAGCACATAAGCTTATGACAGAATGCAACAATGAGACATATCACCTTGGTAGCTGGTCTGTCCTCCCAGAATCTTCCAGAACTCCTTGGATGCGTGGCTGTGGGTATTGATACCCTCCTCTACGGTGTGAACATAAGAGGCTCTGCATCCAAGGTCATGCTTGGTCTGGATGAATGTGGCCAGCTCTGCAGCCTATAAACAGGATAAAGCTGATTTAATAACATTAACACTAACCACAATATAGTGAAGATGTTTAAGTGACCAGAGATTTAAAGTGCCTTAAGCTAGATTTCCAATATGACCATCCCAGAGGTAAATGAGACTTCTCTATAAAATAACATAATATAGACTTCGATATACTGTATAATACAAAGTAAAATAGAACACATGGGCTACTATCCATGGCAGAATCTACTGAATATATTACTTTATAATAACCAAACAACATGGACTACAAGCAAAAGGTAAGCTGTGAACTTGGGGATTTCTGAAGTAGGTCAAATACATCTCCAAACAGAGTTCAGTGACCTCTCTTGTTTTAAACAATGTAATGTTTTGGTCTGTGTGATGATGCTCACTTGTTGAAATGTTTCCTGTCTTTTACAACTGACTTCCTGCTTCTGGTATGATGTAAAACCAGCTCTATGGTTAACTCTGACTTCCTGCACATGGGGGACTTTATCAAGCAACAAACACAGGCTATTTAGAGGCTATTTTATCACTCTCTGTCCTGTTATTAAATTTTAATCATATTAGTACATAATGCCATTTAAAAATTTTGTTTAAAAAAAAAAAAAAAAAAAAGTTTCTGTGTGTGTTGTGGCTTGGGGGGTGGGGGTGGTGGGCGGCGGAGGTGGGGGAGGCATGTGTCTAGGCAAACACTTACTTTGGCTTTCTCAATGACATTTGCAAACTCTCCCATCCAGATAAAGCAGTACTGGGGTGTAACCAGGAGGAAACAATCACCACTGTTCAAAGAGGAAGCTCTAGGCTCGACTAGCCTCGTCTGGACATGCCGTCGGCCTAGTTCATTTGCAAAAGAAGAAAAAAAGTTAATCTGCTTCATTGCTTTCTCTACTAGAAAGAGGAAAAAACATTGTAAGACAGTGTTTGACTTATGGGCAAGGAAACTGACAAAAACCCATAAGCTCACGCCTTATGAGGAAATGTCTTCCACAGCCAATATAAATCAACCAACATTAACAACCTTTGTAACAAAAGCAACATGTCTCCTGAACAGTGATGGTCTTTTACTCTGTAAAATAATCTTACTGCAACACTAAACCTTAACAAGTGCCTAATATGTACAGACATGATAGAGACCCCAGCGTACAGTATGCTTCACAAAGAGCTAAGACAACTAAGATTATTTTGAGACCCCCTGATATTACAATTAGAAATATGTAAGTAAGTTGGTAAATAAGTGTCCTAAACACAGGAGATCTGCTCTCCCCACTTCAGGGATAGTTAAGTATCTGACCTTTGACCTGCATGAGCATGGTGGCCTTGTAAGGCATGGCACTGTTGTGGGAGCTCTGCTCTGAGACCTTCACACTCCGCAGACTCACACTGCTGAAGTTCTCCTTACTCGCTAAGCCTGCCAGAGCCATGGCAGAGAACCCACTGTTCTTACACACTGAGAGAGAGAGAGAGAGAGAGAGAGAGAGAGAGACACACACACACACACACACACACACACACACAGTAAGGGAGAGAGACATAGACAGTTGAGGTTTACAAAACTGCAACACAGCTTCACACACTCACAGTAAAAAAAACAAAAAAACTGTAAAACCCATTGTCAGATACACATAGCACTTCTAATATGTCGGAACAAATGTATGATGATAAACACGCAAAGAAACCAGGCTTCCTTCTCTGTGTGACGGCCTATTTAAACTGCCAATTCATCTGTTCTTTCACAGCCCCTCCTTCCATCACTCACTCTTCTCCTGCGTGATCCTCTTGCTCTCTAACACACCAATGTTAAGTCTCTGCTCAGTGTACTCATGTCTGATGTCCTCTCGTGCAGCCAGCAGCTTCAGAGGGTTCCTGGAGGACTGCACATTTCGGGATGGACGCACCGCACGCTTGTGCTGCACCATCTCTGAGGTCAGCCTTAAAAACACACAAGCCAAAAGTCACTATACTATAAGCATATTCGATAATAATCCTGAGCCATGAAATTGGATCATATCATGTTTTTACAATTTCCTGTTGGCTTTTTTCCCTTATAATATTTCAACAATTGTTACCACAAATATATTACATTAACATCCAAAACAATGGCATACAGATTTCAACATCTTTGATAAGCAGTTAAACACAAAGATTTAAAGCCTCCAAAGCCATTAACCTGATTTAACCGTGGTCTTACTTTGGCATCTGAGTTCCAAAGATGGCATCGAAGTCATCATCGATCTCCACTTTACTGGTGATATTGGCAAGTTCCTCAGTGTGCCTGTAGAACTTATCAAAACACTCATCGTCCAGAGTCATGACCTCTTTAACGGTCTTCTCTGTTACTGTAAGTGTGGACTCTGGAAGCCCGCCCACTGAATCAAAGACAGAAACAAATTAGTAGGCATTTTTTAAGCTTGTAGTTTAGACTTATTTACGGTCAGGGTTCCTGCAGCTGAACTCGGCTCACTCACCTTTACTGTTGAGCCGACCCAAGAAGGACTCCAGCTTCTCCAGCTTCTTGTCTGACTCAAGTTTTATATCGTCTCTGACCTCAATCTCTGCAAAAGCATTATTACAAAAGAAATATTATTTATTGAGGGAAGGGACATGAAACTCACTGATGATACAACAATGATACAACAGGTATAATTAAAAATGAATAATTCACAAAGTAATAGAATGAAAACACCACATCTCTCATCTGTAATGATGCTGTTATAAGATTAGAAGTGATGTATATGCTTGTTTAAAGACAATGGCATGTGCCTTACTGCATCAAGCCATATACATGAAGATGAGGAAAACATAGGCTTACATACAGTTAAAACAATGCAATTAAAACAATTATGTTTTTAAATGTTAAAACAATTATGTTTGCATAGACCAGGTACTTTATGAATTGTAACGAATGCAATCTATAAAAAGGACCAGTCAGACACCACTTAATTTAAAAAGACATGATGTTCCTTGCAATTCATTGATTCTAAAACAAAAAACTAACATAATGAAATCTGGAACGAACACACACACACACACACACACACACACACACACACACACACACACACACACACACACACACACACACAAAGTACAAACTTTGTTATAGATTTTTTATTTTATGACTTCTACATTATCGAGTCAGTACAAAAACATTTTAGATTCCCAAACATTAGTTTTCTAACACAAGATTAAATGTTACAGCAGCAATGTTGTGTAAGAGACACTTTTAAGACAAAAAACACAATGAAGGCTGCTGGGTTTTGCTGCAAAAATAAGAAGCGAGTGCGAAAGTCAAAGTCTCCAGAAGAACTGTGCCTGGTTCTGCAAGATGCTCAATAAAACTTACCAGCTCATTTCCTTATAAAACTGCACAAATTGTACCGGAGACTACTATTTTTATTTTTATTTTTTTTTGTCACACCAAATATTGACTTTGTTTCATTTACTACTGTTTACTGCTCTTTACGGTATTTTGTTTTAATGTAGAAACATTTTAATGCAACACAAATGCTTACAAAGGATTTATTCAGTTTACTAAGTTAGAGTTTCTCAATAATCCTGCACTCAGAGCCACCTGCCTGAAGATTACAGCTACTTTTAGCACAACAGAGATTTGCCTCTTAATTAGCATGTTCTGTGATAATTTTTTATGTTATTATTAATTATGCTCTGCGCTAATTAATTGTGACTATCAAAAGTGTTGGGGATGAAGTTGGGAAGATTGTGTATACTCTTCACAAAGAAAAGGGTTCATGCATTTTCCAACAGGCCTTAAAGTATTTTTATGTCTTCTTTCTCTCAAATGCGCAGCAGTGGATCACTAAAGCCACAGCTGTGTATAAATATACAGAAACACAGCATACACTTGCACAAAATGCACCAAATTAGTATAGCACAGTGTTATATTAAATATTTGAGGTGACTGACTCAATGGTCATCTGAAAATCATCTGAAATTTTTGAATCATCTGAAAAGTGGATGTACAAGGAGTTTACCTTCCTGAGGTTTGGAGATGGCATTCTTGTTTTTGAGTGATGTAGGAGTAAATCCTGGATTTGTAAGCACCACGGGGGCTGCAAGACCTGAAACAGGAGGAGATCAGTCAAAAAAAAAAAAAAAAATTTAAAAAAAAAAAAAATTTACAATCTGTATACACTTCAATTAAATTGTATTTGTATAGCACTTTTAACAATGGACATTGTCACAAAGCAGCTTAACATCAATAAATCCATTCAGGATATAAATTTATCTGTGACCTTACTCCGTGCCTAAAAGTGCTATAGTCATATACCACATCTTATATGATAATATAATACAACCTTTTCTCTTGCACAAATCCTTTAATCACAGTAAGAACTGTATCATTGTGATAAGTTAAGTGAATGTCTATTGTACATAACCTTAATGGTTAATAAGTTCTTGTTTTAGAATAGAACTTCACACAACTATGACTCATACAAGACACATGATGTACAAAAATCTTTGCAATTATATAAAGTAACGTGTTTATGTGTGTGTGAATAAACTAAAATTAGACACTCACTGACCTTTCTTGACCATACGACCAGCCACAGTAAACTGTGTGGAGTCATTGGCAGCTCCACGACCTTTGACCTTCCAGGCATTCTCTTGAGCTGTGATGAGCTGCTTCCGTTCTTGGATGGACATATCTATGCGTTCCATTCGCTGGCTCTCCACTACCTCATCTCCTATCCTCTGCAAAAACAGAGGACAAACACTAATTAAACAGCAACACACACAAACTGAAATCCTAATTCAATTTCAGCTAAGTGGAATTTCTCTTTAAAGTGCTATTATGATAATTCACAGATCAAAAGCAATACTTATAAGTAAGAGCCTCTGAAATAAAATTTTACACTTTAACGACACATCCATGGTGCCTTGGCTTTCTGTCCTGATAAATTCTAATCCACTATTCTATTATAGCATTTTAACCAATCTATAGATGCAATACATTTACAGAGAAAACTTAACAGAATAATAAAAGAAACAGTTATAAATGAGTACGAGTGTAGCGTGTGTGTGCGCGTGTGTGCATGAGATAATCTGGGCACCTTGCGTCTCCAGGGGTGACGTTCATCCGCCTGCATAAGCAAGGGTTGTGTCTTCACATAAGGATGGGAGGGAGGGGGAGGAAACGATAGAAGGTTGAGGAAAGAGTGGAAAGAGAAGATGACAGATGAAAGGATGCGGCATAGACCAGAGAAGTTCCTAATTATAGCAAAGGCAACACTGACAGTTTACTTAAATTCTCACCTTTAGCCATCTCAACAGCATCAAAAATCTACAGCTAACTTTAGCAACAAGAAACACATCAACCACACTTGCATACACACTGCCACTAGGCAAAGGCACATATGTATCTTATATAACCTGACTGAAGTAAGAACACAGAATAGAAACAAATAAAATAGAATAGAATAATAAAATAAAATGGATTTAAACATAATAGAATGATATAGAAGAGAATTCAATAGAAAATAAGATAAAACACAATAAATTAGAACATAATAGAATAAAAAAGGAAAGTGCACAACAGCACAGAATAGGAAAAAACGGAACAAAACGGAAAGGAATATTATAAAATTGAATGAGACATTATGAAATAGATCAAAATAGAACAGAAAAAAAAAAAAAAAAACCCAAATAGAATTAAATATAACAGAATAAAATAGAGCAAAATAGACTAGACGAGATGAGACGAGTGTCGTTGTCGGTGGATAAAGAAGAAAACTAGTTGGAGCTATGTACTCTATATCAGTAGGTGTTTTAGTTAAATAAGTGTTAAAAGTAGAACGTCCTGCAAATAACCTCTCACACAGCAGCAGAAAATTAAAATCACAGACTCTAATTACTGCTATAGAACCAAACTCTTTCTCTGGAATGAAATGTGCATGCAATTAGATGAACAAAGACAAAGCATGTTCATGGAGGAGTGCAGGAGTGCGTGGCAAAGTTCAGGAGAAGAAGCACATATGAGCAGAGCTATTCATGACTAGAGCTGTGTTTATAAAAAAAAAAAAAAAAATTAACAATGAATCTATGATTTTATTTTATGCTACAATAAAAGAGATAAGTGTTAGTTTGAAGAGACAGGTGTAGGAGGGAGGAATGGAGGGCATGGGTCTGTGATGTGCACTGCAGTGCATACATATGTAATATTTATTGCCTGTACTGCTTGCATTTGCACAGAAATGAGATAAACACAGTAGTGTCAGGAAAGCTACATTTGCAGTGTGTCAGTGGCCCAGCTGAGCAGGAGATTATTGTTCTCGCTCTCACCTGGGAAAGGGGTTCGATGGGATCCAGAGACTCAGAGGCACTCAGAGGCACAGAAGAAAAAGTGGAAGAAAAGACAGGCTCCTACGGCAGGCAGGAAAAATTGGAGGAAGCGAACAGACAAACAACAGAATGGAGAAATGTTAGAGAGGATAGGAGGAAAATGGAAGACAGCGGAGAACGGTTCTAATAAAAAGCCTATTTATATACAAGCTGTGCATATTAACAGGGATGCAGGTCCTGAGACACACAGTCAGTCCAAACGATTTAATTATTTGTATAAACTCCATGCCTATAAGCACTACAGTCAAATGTCATGTGACTGTATATACAGCATAATGCAGCCTTTTCGCTTGCCTGCTGTTGCAACTAATCCATCATTCATAGTAAGATTCAGAACAGTGTCATAATAAAGACAAGCTAATAAATGGATTACTATTGTACACAAGCAAATGATTATGCATAATGATTGTACATATGTTCTTGTTTAAGTAAGAAACTTCCCTCACAACTATGCTTCACACATGACACATTAAAAAAAATAAACTAATTAGCTAAATTATATCTATACAGTGTATCCACAGTATAATGTACATAGTGAATAGATGATTGAAACTGCAGGAGAGAGAGGTGACTGTGTACAGTGACACTCAATGGGACAGATCAACAACAACATGTTTTTGCCTAATTTTAAAAAAGGCAAACAGGACTACATAACTTTGCTATGATGTGATCTGTGCAAGCTGTAAGCTTTAACAACGCATAGCTGCATCAGTCTCAAATAATAGAAAATTATTTGTAAAAATAGAAAATAAATTTTATTACTTATTTCTAGCAGTTGTAGTTAGTAAGTAGGACCTCCAATTCCCGCATCCCTCTATTAAAAACCACATATAAACCAATAGTAACCTGACACAACCTTTAAAAATATACAAACAATGGTGCAAGATCAACAGAATAATAAAACAGCAGCTCCATTAATAATCAGACCAAGAGAAAATTCATACAGCGTTGTCATCATGGTAGCACAGTGAGAAACACCAGTAAATCCACCACCACAAGCAATGCAATGGGGTCACCATAGGTCACCATAACAGCAGTGTAAAAATATCAGCACAGCACACCCATCACCCATCACCACGACATGAAACACAAACACACGCAGCACCAGACACAGGCACTAAAATTCATGCCAGTGAGCAGTCTTACCCAGAGCTGATCAGAGACCGCAAACTCATCTATCATTCCATTGCCCTGGAGAAAGTGACAATACACTCTTACAAAACTCGTAAGGGTTCTTCACTTGTCCCTCTGTGGGAACCCTTAAAGGTTCTATGTACAACCCTTTTGTCGAGGCCAAGAACTCTTATTTATCCAATGAACTCTTAAATAACCTTAGAAGAAACCATTTGTTTCCTAAGAGTGTATGATAACTGAAGCCGTTGTCATAATAAATGAAATGTATATTGTGAGAAAAAAGAAAGTTACAAATTTACAAGAGTACAAGTATGTAACAAGAGGAAAAATTAATCATTGAGGAAAAAAAGTCCAGTCCTACTTGTTAGTGATTTTTCAGAATAAAGATCATATATTGTCCATGTTTTTTTCCCTTATCCTACAATTGTTCTTTTGTCTCTACACTTTAAAAGATCATTCGATTTTTGACCAACGTTACCTGCTAACCACCTTTCAGTGTTTCTAAAAAATAAAAAGCAAAATGGAGGATAAACATTTTTTTGTTTTCTGACCCTGCTGGAATCATTGTGTTTTAGGCATTATTTAGGGGGAAAAGAGAAAGGGCAAACAGGGTAAAATAAACAGTAAAATGGTGATAAAGAGAATGGTGGAATGTGCATCTGTACAGAAACTGACATGAAGCTAAATAAATAAAATGGAATACAATTTTTTTTTAACTTTTGGGAAATGATGGTTGAACTGGGAAATAGATGCTTAACTGACATGCAGTGATTTTTTTAATATATGATTTAAGTGCATTTAAATTTCAGGGGAATACACAATTGTTAATTTACACATTGACACATTTACACAAACCTTTGACTGTTTGTCAAAGTTAGGAGTAAAAGGTTAAAAGCCCAGGTTTACCTTCTTCTTAAAGGTCTGCTCCACCTCCCACAGCTGAGCATGTTTCTCTGAAATGGCCACTTTGACAACATCCTGCTTTTTATTGATCCTGTTTCTCCAGTCTTCCTCACCGCTCTTCCTCAGCAGAGCCAGCCTGCTCTCACACACACACACACACACACACACACACACACACACACACCAGGCAGATTCAAAACCAGCACAATAACAAACATTTCAGTATAATAGCACTGACACATGCTGCACCTGGACAAATGCAATTTAATTTAAAAACAGTTTAGTCAGTAGTTGGCCAGACACTGAGGTTGGCTTTTTATGCGCCATGTCCAAGCAGAACACGATACCGACACGTTCCTGTTCAGTTCCTTCACAACTGTAGGATGTATACTGTAGGACCAAAAATCTACGTGACTTGTTCAATGAACATGATGGGACACTGGGGCATTTTAACTGTCTTGGGATTATTTACAAGAGCAGCTGAAACACCAAAATAAGCACCCAAGATGAGGTGATTGGAGCCGTAACCAGGTATTAGGAAAGAATGGACATAGGTGACAAATTTTTTTTGCTTGTCTGTTAATCTTATATTGCCAATCCTTTACACAGACGCACAATATGGCACAAACAATGTCACACCATTTCGATCACATGTACATCAATGTGTAATCAAAGAATTAATATACTTTATTATTATTATTATACGCTTCATATTGAATTACACATCACATGTTGCATGTTGCTGCAATATCAGTATTGCAAAAGTCATTATTGTGATAATGATTAACAAACGATTTATTGAGTAGCCCTTGAATAATGGAGCCGAGAGCTCAGACATCTCACGTTTTCCAAAAGTATGTGAGGAAGCATCTTTGTATTTGTGTTGAGTCATTTTCATAAACTGAAGTTGTGAAATTATAATGAATTAAAGCAATCCACTTTTGCTTACTTTTTCTGATGGTTATGTTTCTGGTGGATTACATAGACTTTACAAAAAAAAAAAACCCAGCACAACATCAAACCACAGACTTTGCTGTTTTTTTTTTTTTTCTTTTAATATTTTTGATGGCTTGATTTCTCTCTAGATTGTTAAGATCCGTAATGCCTTCTCCAGCTCCACTTTGACTCAAAAGCACATCTTTCAGTCACACTTAAATATATACACAACAGTTACTATTTGCTAATATCCTCAGGGTGAGACACTGATGTGTTTGTCTCTACAGACTGCTTTAGATTACTATGTCCTGGAAGCTTCGACATCCTGTAAACAGTCAAGTTATCACTGTATGACTGATTAACACTCGTGTTCCTAAGACACAGCCATTTATAGAAATGCCCAAAGTGTCCTGGCTTGTGTCACATCTTATTAGTATGCACTTCAAATGTTCATTTTAAGTGCAAGTAAGTTAATGATATTCACAGAAACTGTATTTCCTTCAGCATCATTGACAATAATATCATTTCACTTGTATGCATTAGTATTATGTATAAAGTAATCTCCAAATATTAACAGCAGTTTTTTAGAAATGTACACGAGTCACTTCCTTTCATGCTTAAAGTTGCATTCAAAATACAGATGAATGAAGACTCAACATTGCTGTTCAGGTTTAAATGTATGCGCACACACACACACACACACACACACACACACACGCAGAGAGCAACTCACCTCTCTTTGATGGACATCTGCCTCGCCGACATGATGTCTGAAATCTCCTCTGCCTCTTCTGTGTCTTGTTCTCTCTCTCTGGTCCTCTCCCTGTCCTCTGAGACAACCTCTCTGCTGGACTCCAGCAACTGCTGAGTGTGTGTGTGCTGCGGGAGAGAAGTGCTCCCGTTCAACGGTTGAGATGCAGTCAGCGCTGCTGCAGCTCTCACTGAAACAGCCTGCTCAGGAAGACCTTGTTGCACAGTAAACACACATGCAGACACACATACACACACACACACACACACACACAGGAAGCTGTTAGGACAGCCCCAGTCCAGTGACGGAGAGCAGCTAGACAGACAAACAAGGGTTAGGTGAGTGGTTTTCTCCTGGCCTGTTGTTGAGAGATTATCACACAATACAAGTGAGTATAATAGTGTGTTAGTTAATTTACATAAAGTAAGTGCAGGTGTGAGATTTACAAATATCTTCATGTTCAGATACAGGAAATCTGCAGAACCACAAGCTTGCGTGAGAAACAGCACTGACACAGCAGGAAGTGTGTTCTTTCTCTGTGACATTAATGGTTTATTTTCAAACACAGGCATCAAATCATACTGGACTGATTCTGTTATGGTATTACCAATTGTTGTAGAGTCATTTCCTCTAGGCTCTACATCTCACAGCTTGTTTTTGCTAAGACCATCCAGTCATTAATATTCATAAAACTTTCATAAACAGATGACTACTGTTCATTAACATTCATTAAATGACTCTGGTAAGTCCAGAAATACAGCTGCGATTTGTCAATATCTGTATAATCTCAAATCGAACCTACAGTTCACACCACAGTCCTAACCCTAACCCTACAGTTCACACCACAGGCGATGTGCAACTAACACATCTGCATAGTGCAAGCAGTTTTTAGTCCAATCCACACTGTTCTGTTCTGTGCTCTACTTTACTGTTCAAATACATTTTTCTAAGTGCAAATACTTCATTCTCATCATTCAGTCATCTGTGATCAACTTTATCATGGTCAGGATCCAGAGTATGTCCAAGGAACACACCAGTCCATATCAGGGTACCATACATCCACTCCTTAAACTGCTCATTCCCACATAACGGCTATTTAAAGTAGCTGAGACAGCTACAGGCTTGTTTTTTGGATGTTCAACATTGTTAATAGAATACAGGGGGTGGAGACAGTAGAAGTTGGCCAGCTGCAATTACACAGTTCATGTAAAAAGTGACCCGTGACATCGGGATCATAAACAAACCAATTATTTGAGTTTATTCTGGATTACCACTTCAGAAATGCTTTGGTGTAATGTCACCATAAAGCACAATGAGGATAAAGAAAAGTAAAATATTCACCTGCAAAGGCTGTAAGAAGGTTCAGAGCACAAGTTTATACTAAACTCTATCAACAGTAGCTGAATATGTCAGGAGTGTGTGAGGGAATCTTAACTTACCATGGTGAATTAGCTAGCTAGTAGCATGCTCAATAGGACTGTAATTACCACAAACAGTTTTGCACTCAAGTCTCCATCAGTGAACAGTGGATAACTTCAACAAAACCGACTTCATGTGAAAACTGTAATGAATTTCCTGGTTACATAATTGCACTATTTGACCATGTAGTACACAGTTATAGAAGGGATTTATTTATAATTGCACTATCCAGAGTCACCCAGATGAGGATGGGTTCCCTTTTGAGTCTGGTTCCTCTCAAAGTTTCTTCCTCAGATCATCTCTGGGAGTTCTTCTCTTGCCACCATCACCTCTGGCTTTCTCATTAGGGATAAATTCATACATTTAAAATTTATATCCTGATTGTATTTATTTCTGTAAAGCTGCTTTGTGACAATGTCCACTCTTAAAAGCGCTATACAAATAAAATGGAATCGAATTGAATAAAGAAAGAGCATTCAGCACATCAATCTATACAGATGCTATCTTTAAAATCAGTGTTTGTAGACTGTTGCTGTTTCAAAGCTGCACAGGAAAATGCTACTAAACCACATAAACCACACTATGTACAGATTTCACATTTTGTCAGTGTTGCTGCATCTCCTTTTCATGTAAAAATGCTAAAAAATACATGAAATCAAATTTTCATAATGTTCCATCAAAGAAAACACAGCAAGTAACCCTACCTGCCACTGCTAACCTTGACCTCTTATTTCCATCTGTCTCCTGGAGGTCACGTGACGTCACTACCTCTCTGTTTGGCTGCTTCTCTCTCTCTGGAGAGGGCAGATTCCTCACACCCACACCCAGGCTGGACTCCTCTCTCTCAGATCCAGGCAGCTCAGAGGGACCTTTGTGGTTCTGGAGTGCTGAAAGTGGTTGCGATTGGTGCCAATGTGGCACATCTTGTTCATTATAGCAGTTGGACACACTGGGTTGGGCCAGATGGATATCACCTGCATGGACTGTAGAAACCGTTACAGCAGAGGAGGAGGGGGTGAAATGAGAGCCACCTCCAACCTGCAGGAAAACAGACAACACACAGAATTGTAAATTCGTGGTAAGGATAATGGTGGCAAATGGGACAAAGCGAAAAGAAAGACATAACTGAAGAGTCTTGTAACTGCAAGTCTTAACACAAGAACACAAATGCACACATGTACAGTCACAACTAACACAAGATGCACCTGATACATGCTCGTACAGTTCATGTTCAGTATAGCGACTTTCAGTCACTTACATACATAAAAAAATAAATCTTCTTTCAATGACACTAATTCTTTTTAAATATGAACACCTTTCCATAAGAAAAAAAAAACTTTGCTAAAACAGACCTGTGTGTGACATTCAGCCCATGTCATGTGACATCATCAATGACCAGTGCAGATTTACATAACATTCCAGCAAACACAATTCCAACACATACACACGACTTTATAGCAACTCCTCCAAACAAAGTGCAATTCATCACTACAACACTGATCCTAAAAAGAACATACACAAGGAATTTATTTTAAAAAAAAAAAGAAAAAAAGATGCACAGTGTCGTACTGATCTATACAAATATTATATCTATTACATATATCTAGCACCACAATGTGGGACAGTGATTCATACAGTGATACTGAAGCACAACAGCACACTACAAGCCTATGGTTTTACTGCGAGCTGAGTAAAACTAAAGCAGAAGAACCACACAGGTCTCTCACATGGTCCAGATCACTCAATCCGTCCGAGTGCCACATCACCTCTTCATAAAGATCAGAGTCCGAGCCATCCTGCACCGAAGAGAACCATCAAGGACAACTTTACCTGTGTGTGTGTGTGTGTGTGTGTGTGTGTGTGTGTGTATGCAGAGTGAAAGTAGTAGTGGTAGTAGTAGTACACTGGTGTGAACGACACACTGATAGATCTTTTGAAAAAATGATTTAAAATGATTTAAAAGCACAGTAAGCACATCACATTTTGATTATTCACTGTAACACTTCACTGTCAGCGGTCATAAACGCCCCTATTTTTATGTCAAGTGACATTTTTATTAATAAAAGTACAAATAAATGTTTTGCCACTGTCTGGACTGATTTTATGTTCAAATGACATGACACATCATGCCAAGTCAGGTAAGTGGAAAAAATTGGCAAAAGTAAGAGCTTCTACAAGATGCTCCATAATGGCTGGTGGTCCAGCGCTTTCGTGAAGATTGATGGCATAAGTACCAGAAAATGCTACACAATTTGGCCAAAAGCTTGTGGACACCCAATCATCACACCCATATGTGGGCCTTCACTAAACTGTTGCCACAAATTTGGAAGCAGACAATTGTATAGAATGTATTTGTATGCTGTAGCATTAAGATTTCCCTTCACTGGAACTAAAAGGCCCAAACATGCTCCAGCATAACAATGCCCCTGTGCACAAAGCGAGCTCCATAAAGACATGGTTTGCCAAGGTTGGCGTGGAAGAACTTGAGTGGCCGGCACAGAGTCCTGACCTCAACCCCACTGAACACCTTTAGCTCGAACAATGGCTCCGCCCCGGGCCCCAACATCAGCGTTGGCCACGTTCCAAAATCTAGTGGAATGCCTTCTCAGAAGAGTGGAGGTTATTATAACAGCAAAGGGGGAATAGATCTCTAATAGAATGTTCAAATGCACATATGGATGTGATGATTGGGTGTCCACAAACTTCTGGCTATACAGTGTAGCTCCAAACTGGCTCTGCCAATCCAAACCAACAGTTGAATGGTTGTGGGAACACACAAAAAAACACAATGTTTTGCAATGAACATCTCTGGGTTTGAAAGATGTAGACAGCATGTGAACTGAACAAAAAAGGGCTCTCCATATGCATGAAAGGAATATAAAGGAGCTTGAGATGTTCTGCATGGAGGAATGGTTCAAGATCTTCTACAAGTATTTCCACCCTTGTTAGACATTATCGAAAGAGGCTCAGTGCTGGTATTCTCTCCAGAGGTGGCTTCAACAGATATTAATTGTAAGAGTACTAATTTTGAAACAAGGGTTTTGTACTTGTTTCGCATGTTTTTATGTTAAATATACAGTATCTCACAAAAGTGAGTACACCCCTCACATTTTTGTAAATATTTTATTATATCTTTTCATGGGACAACACTGATGAAATGACACTTTGCTACAATGTAAAGTAGTGAGTGTACAGCTTGTATAACAGTGTAAATTTGCTGTCCCCTCAAAATAACTCAACACACGGCCATTAATGTCTGAACCGCTGGCAACAAAAGTGAGTACACCCCTAAGTGAAAATGCCCAAATTGGGCCCAATTAGCTATTTTCCCTCCCCGG
This sequence comes from Cranoglanis bouderius, assembly GCA_023630585.1. Lineage (NCBI taxonomy): Eukaryota > Metazoa > Chordata > Actinopteri > Siluriformes > Cranoglanididae > Cranoglanis > Cranoglanis bouderius. Next base: position 7,772,568 of record CM042562.1, on the reverse strand, counting down.
TGTCATGTGACTCATTAGTGTTACAAGGTCTCAGATGTGATTGGGGAGCAGGTGTGTTAAGTTTGGTGTTATCGCACTCACACTCTCTCATACTGGTCACTGGAAGTTCAACATAGCACCTCATGGCAAAGAACTCTCTGAGGATCTGAAAAAAAGAATTGTTGCTCTACATAAAGATGGCCTAGGCTATAAGAAGATTGCCAACACCCTGAAACTGAGCTGCAGCACAGTGGCCAAGACCATACAGCGGTTTAACAGGACAGGTTCCACTCAGAACAGGCCTCGCCATGGTCGACCAAAGAAGTTGAGTGCACGTGCTCAGCATCATATCCAGAGGTTGGCTTTGCAGAATAGACGTATGAGTGCTGCCAGCATTGCTGCAGAGGTTGAAGGGGTGGGGGGGGTCAGCCTGTCAGTGCTCAGACCATACGCCGCACACTGCATCAAATTGGTCTGCATGGCTGTCGTCCCAGAAGGAAGCCTCTTCTAAATATGATGCACAAGAAAGACCGCAAACAGTTTGCTGAAGACAAGCAGACTAAGGACATGGATTACTGGAACCATGTCCTGTGGTCTGATGAGACCAAGATAAACTTATTTGGTTCAGATGGTGTCAAGCGTGTGTTGCGGCAACCAGGTGAAGAGTACAAAGACAAGTGTGTCTTGCCTACAGTCAAGCATGGTGGTGGTAGTGTCATGGTCTGGGGCTGCATGAGTGCTGCTGGCACTGGGGAGCTACAGTTCATTGAGGGAACCATGAATGCCAACATGTACATACTGAAGCAGAGCATGATCCCCTCCCTTCGGAAACTGGGCCGCTGGGTAGTATTCAAACATGATAACGACCCCAAACACACCTCCAAGACGACCACTGCCTTGCTAAAGAAGCTGGGGGTAAAGGTGATTAACTGGCCAAGCATGTCTCCAGACCTAAACCCTATTGAGCATCTGTGGGGCATCCTCAAACGGAAGGTGGAGGAGCGCAAGGTCTCTAACATCCACCAGCTCTGTGATGTCATGGAGGAGTGGAAGAGGACTCCAGTGGCAACCTGTGAAGCTCTGGTGAACTCCATGCCCAACAGGGTTAAGGCAGTGCTGGAAAATAATGGTGGCCACACAAAATATTGACACTTTGGGCCCAATTTGGACATTTTCACTTAAGGGTGTACTCACTTTTGTTGCCAGTGGTTTAGACATTAATGGCTGTGTGTTGAGTTATTTTGAGGGGACAGCAAATTTACACTGTTATACAAGCTGTACACTCACTACTTTACATTGGAGCAAAGTGTCATTTCGTCAGTGTTGTCCCATGAAAAGATATAATAAAATATTTACAAAAATGTGAGGGGTGTACTCACTTTTGTGAGATACTGTAACTATACAGTCTTACTCGTTTTGTGTAAAAAGTCTCCACACCTGCTCCACCTCTCCGGGTATGATAGGCTGGGTCCGGTAGCGGGCATTATTGCGCCGTGTCCGCGTGTCTTTGTGGCGGATGGGGTTGGCACTGGACTGCTGTGTGAGTTTGTTAAAGATGGCCATTTTCTCTGCCAGGCTGAGAGTGGACAGGTCAGGCTCCTCCTGGCTTTCTTCAGTGTGGCGAGCCTTTTCTTCCTCTGCTGTCTTCTGTAGCAATTGAGCCTCTCGTGCCTGCTCCCTCACCATAGAGCTGAGAAAGAAATTACAGCACCAAAAAGAGGTGATAGGGGAATAGGGAACAAAAAAAAGACAGATAAAAAGGGGGAAAATATAAAACGGCATATTACTGAAAACCTAGATATTTCATTAATATTAATCTTTTTATCTCTTTTATTTTTCTAAAGTCAGCTACACATTACAATGTGCAAAGTATTGGCTATGTCTAGAGCATTAGTTCTGAATTGTCATGACTAAGGCATGCATCGACTGTAGAGGAATCGATACACAAAACAATTAGGCCACCATGGACAGTGCAGTATAATATGACCAACAATAAAGCCACAATTATTCTTCACAAACTTTTTAATCAGGACAGTCTGCTTTCACAGTATTGAACAGGGCTGGCAGTAATCAGGCCTGTTTGTGTCTAGTCCAGCTGAATGAATGCAGTTTAATAGATTTGGTAAAAACAGGTTCAAAAACATTTTTACACAGGCCCAGTTGGTATTGGATAATCTTTTTGCTTCAATTAATAACATTATCATTTAAAAACTGTATTTTGTGTTTACTCAGGCTGCCTTTGTTTCATCTCAGATTTTGTTTTAATTTCTGAAACAATTTAGTATTAGATACACACAAAAACAGAAAAAATCAGAAATATTTTTTCACAGCACTGTAAATGAAGCCCCTGGTACTTTTTGAAGAGCCATGTACAACTGAAAAATGTGACACTACTTGTTTAATCCACACGAGGGAGCACTGCACCTAAACACAGGTCATACTGTCTATGTAAAAATAACAAACTACTCAACACACCTTTTGCTTCTTTTGTTACATCCAGACCTCAAGGTTGTCTAGTTCACATTAGATAGCATGTGTGTTAACTAGTGTGCTATCTACATGCTTAATGTGATGACATGTAGACACATTAGTATACATTAGAGTGACCATGCCTCTTCTACACCACACACATGCACACATGCTCGTGTGTGTAGGTGTACAAGTACGAGAGAGACGCCTGGGTACCTGTGTTGGGTGACTGTGCTGCTGACTACAGTGGGACTAGGAACACGTGTTACTGAAGAATGAACAGACACAGTCTGTGACAAGGGACCAGGGGAACTTCACAGGACAAGAGGAAAAAGGAGTGAAGAAATAAAGAAAGAAGGAAAGAGAGAGAGAGAAATAAGTAAAAAGGAATGTGACTGGTAGATTTGCCAAAATGACCACAGACAGTCTGAAATGATGTCGCAGCCCAGATGTACAGGTCAGTGTAAGGTGAAAGTAATAACAATAACAATTAAATAACTACCTGGTAAAACTAAGGCAGCTCAAATAATGCTTAAGATTACAAATGAGTAAAAAGGCCATTTATAATGTAAAAAAAGATGAAATTCCAAACCAATAATTTAATAATTTAGCCATAATTTTTTTTTAAAAAGTCATTTGCATTGTATGCACTTTTATAGGAACAGCTGTACCCCTGCTCATTTAATCAATTATTAATTATCAGCCAATCATGTGGCATTAGTACAATGCATAAAAAACATGTAGATACAGTACAGGAGCTTCAGTTAACATTCACATCAAACATCAGTATGAGGAAAAATGTGAGCTCAGTAATTTGTCCGTGCCATGAATGTTGGTGCCAGAAGGACTGGCTTGAGTATCTCAGAAACTGCTGATCTCCTGGGATTTTGAAGCACTGGAAAAACCTAGCCTGGTCTTTTTCCAATCTTCAACTGTCCAGTTTGGGTGAGCCCGTGCCCACTGTAGCCTCAGATTTCTGTTCTTCGCTGACAGGAGTGGAACCTGATGTGGTCTTCTGCTGTTGCAGTCCATCCACCTCAAGGTTCGACATGTTGTGCATGCTGAGATGCTTTTCTACTCACAACGGTTTTAAAGAGTGGTTACCCGAGTTACTGTATCCTTCTTGTCAGCTCAAACTAGTCTGGCCATTCTCCTCTGACCTCTCTCACCAACAAGGTGTTTCCACCCGCAAAACCGCCGCTTACTGGATGTTTTGTTTTTTAATCAAAAAATATTTAAGAATTTCCTGTGTAAACTCTAGAGACTATTGTACATATGAATCCCAGGAGAAATACTGAAGTACTCAAACCAGCCCATCTGGCACCAACAACCATGCCACAGTCAAAGTCACAGCGATCACATTTTTACCCCCCATTCTGATGTTAATGTGAACATTAACTGAAGCCCTAGGTATCATCAGTACTTTGTAACAAAAAAACAAAATGATCAAAAACATCTTTACTATTTACAGTATCAAGCTGATCAGACGTAGATATTGTTGAACCAAATATTAATATTTTCAGGTTAAATCATTTATTTTTGTACATGTTAAATAAAAGTACCACTGAGCTCCATTACTGTTTCCCTGGCTCTGTGTTTGCAAACTTAAATATTATTATCTTATTGTAATATTATTATATTTCGATATTATCACAATAATGAATAGTTAATAGTTTAATAGTTGATTACACAGTTGTTTCTGTAAAGTTCTTACGTGAGGGACACACAGACAAGCATAAAACAGAGAGCGTGCTCATGTTTGTCGTCTTACGTAGCAGCAATGACAACTTCCTCTGATGTGATAGGCTGGGTACGGTAGCGGTCCTGACCTCTTCTCTGTCTACGTGCTAAAGCAGCATTTTGGTTTTGTGCCTTCAAAGCTGCACCCTCCACACTTTTCTCCAACTCCTGAAGCACAGCAAAACTTCCACATGAAAAATGAAAGAGAAATATCTTCCCATTGCTCATAAAACATACAACTTGTATAAAAAAAAAAATAAAAAAATGGTGATTGTGTGTGCAGCTGTAAGTCTGAGTCGTGCTACAAAAATGCGTACATACTTTTGAGCATACCAACACACAGAAACGGGCAGACGCACACATTCACACACATACCCTGAAGAGAGAGCGTTTGGCAGCAACACTCATCTTTGCTCTCTCATCCAACTTCTCCTCATCCGCTGGGAAAAGAGAGAGAATGACCGAGGGAAAGAAAAAAAAAAAAAAAAGAGAGAGAGAGAAATCAAGTTGGAAAGAATATTCGTGAGAACAGCCTTTTCAAAGCAAATACCTCACGGAGGCAACACAAAAAGTGCCTCACACATGGTGAAAAGATTTCAGGCACAGAGAAACACATTCCTGCTTTCCACTCTCGAACCAATTACAGGCAAATTATTTCTGTTGTCAACAAGTGGAGGCCTTCTAATTAGGTCACTGGCCATAACCAGCTGTTAGGAGGCTGCAGGCTACTGCAACTTAATTTGGACAAGATCTCGGTCCAGCAGGTGGGACGATACTGTAGTTCTGACATCATCTGTACAGAATGGTTATCTGACACAGCCTCAAGCTATGGGTAGGAACATTTGTTCAGCCCCAGCGCTTGAACGAGGAGCGTCAGCTTGTGTGCTACAATTCAATGGCAAATGAATATTTCAATATTCATCTCTCAGGGCAGAGAGAACTGGTGAGTATTTGAAACCTTTTTAAAATTATTTAAAAAAAAAAAAAAAAAAAAAAATCTTCCATCCATCCATCCATCCAATCCAATCCAATCCAATCCAATTCATCCATCCATCCATGGGGGATGGAATTAAAACATAACTCTTGATCAATACTGACCTATTAAACACAGCAAGAGCACTATTAGCATGTATCAGAAGTTGAGAACACCCAGCATGACCCTACTGCTGTCCAACATCCATCCAAGCTCTTTTGCTTTCTTGTCCATCTCTGCACCACAATATCAGGAGTTAAAACATTACTGTGCTCCATTTCAGAGATCACTTGATGGCTTGAGTCTATTCCTTATAGCCAGAAAACAGCTGTAAGTCTGCAACATTGCTGAACGAGGTCATGCTACTGCGAGTCCCATCAATGTGCAAGTAGATTTGAAATAAAAGCGAATTTCATGACTTCAGATGGCCTGTAATTAGGTAACGTCATTGTCTGAATCACTATTCCGCCCAAGTTTGTTTTCACTGTTAACAAGTCTTAAAAATGCATTTAAAGACTTCTTTTTAGAAGGAAAGTGCAAGAACAATTCTGCTGTGCAAACAGAGAAAAAAAAAGTACAGTTTAAGTGCTGCAACAGTTATTCCAATTTAATTAAAAACAACAGTAAATTACCTTCAGTGATTTGTGGTTCTGGGATTGGGCAAGACCTGTGGAAAGTACAAACACAATCTTAGGAGATCCAAATCCCAAAAGATCAAATCGACTAGACATAGCAAGCTGATGAGTTAATCAGTAAGAGGCAAGAGGACAGAAATCTGAACAGCAACAACATACTGTAAGTGGTCAAGTGAACAATCAGCAAGCTTTATACTGACAGAGAGGGACAGCGAGGAGAGGTAGATTAAAAGCAGCAACAATAGTTGTTAAGCAAATCACACTATATTATAAACCAAAATCAAGAAATAACACACTGGAGTACCACAATGACCCTTTTACTTTACAAAAAGCATTGGATTATGTGCTGAAACAAAGTATTATATTGATCAGTGCAAGTGTATTTAACTGAGTAATGTGCTTGATGTGTGATTGAGGTGAGGAAGAATATTATTATTGTGAACTAACTGCTAAAAATGCAAGCCAATCTGCTTCTTACAGAACACACCACTCAATATAATTGAAGCAAGTTGCACAAATCACATTTTAGTGCAACATTCTTTATTGCTCATGCATGATCGGTTCTTTCATCTACCCCACCTATCAGACTCCTGCCACTCAGCTGATGTGACTGGCTGAGTTCTAAACCTCTCAGAAGTCTTTCTAGTCTCTTTCTCTTTGGGTGATATGTATCGCAGAGGGCGACGGGAAGCTCTGCCACCACCTCGCTCACTTCTCCAGGGCACCTCAGTAGACGCAGGAAAACGCTCTACCCTACCACAACAGGATGGAGTAAGCAAAGAACCGCATTGGAGGAAGGAAAAGAAAAATCGCATCAATGCAGTATCAGGACATCCAGAAAAGGCTGAAAGGTTACCAGACACAGGCTAAATGATTAACAGGACACTCATCTTTCTGGCTCCAAGAAAACAAAAATGAAATTAATGACTCACGCCACATTTCAAGGCTGAAAAGAGATGTAATTAACAAACTAATAAAGATAACATCAACGGTTAGAATTATTGCAGTTAGAATAACAAGCAGTTAATTTCAGACTGACTGCAGTCTCTTCTTGTTTAGAGGTTAATCAAAGCAATTTTAGCATTAGTTAATGTTAGTCCCAGAAGCATAAGGCACATGATAGGTTTAAGACACATACTGTTCAGGTTTTTGGGCACTTGTTGCACTCTTGAGGTAGGAGTGGCGCAGTTGGGCTACAGAAACTCTCATGTCCACTGGAGAGTTGTCTCTGGTGGGCCTGGCCTCCTGAGGGACAACCTCTCTGCTGTGGATGGCTTCCTGGCTGGCAGGGGCAAAAGTTGTTTTAGGTTTCCCAGAGTCTGATAAGTATCGACTCATTTGTTTGGTTCGATCTGGAGCCAATCTGCCATTTGATGCTGGAGTAGAACCTTGGATGCTTGATTGCAGATGGCTGGTTCCATGTTGGATATACCAGCCATTGGGTGCTCTCTCCTGGGCCTGTCTGGCACTCGCATACATTTCTTCAGTTGCTTGAAGTCGAGATACATGTTCAGTATGCTCCTCCCTCTGTGACCACCGTCTCTGCCTTCCTCTTGGCTCTCCTACCTGTATTTCCTCTCTATTTGGTGCAGTACGGCCCCGGTGGCGTTGGCTCAGATCAGTATCATTAGATCTTCCACGGTGGACATCGTCTACACTTCTCTCTCTCCGTCTGACCTCAGAGGGCAAAACTGCTCTCCTGGTCCTCAGAAGTCCCTCTGCCATTGCCTGACTACCTGTTTCATCCGCTCGCACTTTAGCTTCTTGCCAAACCTGAGGGCAAGAAGGCTCAGTGCCAATGGAGAGGTAGCCATGGCAACCAGGGTCCTGGTGCTCAGCTTGCCCAGCATGGGAATGGTGCAGCTGTGATGGACGGTATGGGAAGTGGGATTTTGGATGCTCCTGGTGGGTAGTGGAAATCTGTGTATGACTGTGGTACACAGGGAATTCTGATGGGGAACAGAGCTCTGCACTCTGGTGTGACGACTCATCACGAGCCAGTCTCTCCCTGACTCTGATTCTTCAGAAGGAGAGATAAAAAGTTAGAGAATAAAAATAAATAAATAAATAAATAAATAGAAAAACCCAAAAGACTGCACAAGGTAGGCAGTGACGAATTCTTGTTGCCCTTCTTCTGATCCAAATTGTATTATATGTATTAAGGCTTGGCTGGATTTGGATGTAGTCAAACGGTTATCCTGATAATCTATGGGAAAACATTCAAACACTAATATGGTATCAAGGGTTCATCATCCCTGTGGCAGCAGTAATGAGAAACATGTGCTAGAGCTGAAATAATCCCCAGATGTACTGTAAGGAATACTTGAAGCTGAAAAAGTGAATGTGGATTTACTGACAACTGCCAGCAGTAAAACCAGAATTTCATAGTTTATTCATCTCGTATAACTCATTTTGAATATCATCCACCTTAACTAGTAAAGAATAATGGAGAAAACAAAAACAGTGTTTGTGTTTTAGGGAAAATTTTCAAGTTTACCTTTTGCCTTTTGTCTAACAGGCTGGACAATAGCCAACATTATTATGCATAAATTAAGCACTCCATACTGTTAAAGTTAACCCTCCAGAACAAAGTAATCCCCCAGCAGGGGTGAAACAGATGGCAAAACTCTCTCAAATGCTTCTGTACCTTAAATCATAATTTTTACATTGCATGGAAAAAATTTATTCTTTTTGGTGGGCTGCTTCAGTAAAGTTTTTTCTGCATCATCGGCTAAATTTGGAACCCTGAAAAGGTCCAATATTTGGTTTGTCTCCATGAACAGGACACCTCTATGAACAGGACACCATCTGTTACCCTCCATCAAAGCTTGAACTTTTGCAGCTGAGTCCTGCTATAATGTCCAGACAGAAGTCATCAACTCTCATTTGCTGGTTCTTTAACACTCTCCAAGTTAGTAAAAGCCGCCTTCTCTCATTCAAGTCCAAGATAAGGCCCATCTGCATGGGCTGATGGTTCACAGTCACACATGGACTAAAACTATTAAGTCTCTTTCGTACAGTTTTGCTCAACAGGTCTAATATGGATTTTCTTTCTCTATGACTTTAAACTGAGACCTATTATCTGCCTGTCATGCCTCATACAGTATAGCCAAAATAATAGGCGGGGTACTGATTAGGAGAACCTGCTCAGACTTCGATATCCATTAATGAGCTTACAATATCTTGGCACTAAATATACCACAGGACTTTCCAGAGGGAACCTTAAACCAATTAAATGTTTAGGTACTCAAATACAAAGCAATGAGAACAGAACAATGTAAAAATATTTTAGATCCAGGCTTTAAACCCACAAGTGGTTCTTAACAGGAAGGCATATCAAAAGGAGATACTGAATATGTTAAGAAAATAACCCATTTCTTTTCTTGGTCATGCATATAAGAGTACTCTGTGGAGCTCAGTGACTCATTGCAAATGAAGGGAGATGAGCCTGCACCAAATATTTTACTCTGACTGTTGAAATACTTTGAAAACCTTGCACCCTGCTTGCTCTTTGGGATTGGCTAAAACAGCATTTAAATAAAATTAAATGAAGAGACAGATAAACACCACCATGCTTGCCAGACTAAAGGATGAAAACCAGGAACACAATTTGTCTGTGAAATGAGCATTTGGAAGCTTGGCGTTGACCAAGTTGAGTCCTGAATATTTCAGATTTCCCATGTCTCACAAACCAGGTGAAAAGAACATTAGACTTAATTCAAGTGACAAGAAACAGAACAGCTCTAATACAACACACATGATTAAAACACAGAACCACGATGAAACTGAAATTTTATGGAACTAGGAGCAATTAATGCTTGTTTTATTTAACTTGTGCATTAAGACAATTAATGACTGTTTAAAAAAAAAATAGTGCTAATGTAAAACCTAAAAATTAATCCACACACTGAATCAAGAAAGCCAACAATACTGGAGATTGATGAAAAAAGTGTGTCAGGGATGGCTATGGTTAAAGCAATTAGAGGCCCAATTCAAAACTCAAAATCGAAGCCCTTCTCGTAGAGCTTACTTGCTAGTTTCAAATGACTGAATATACTCTCAAATATTTCATATTTATTTTTATTATTATTATTATTATTATTATTATTATTATTAACAACCTATAACTGTCTGCAAGGTATTTTCTAGGTGGATAAGGCACAAGTAAGCTCCTGGATGTTTTCCTTTATTAATTCCTTTTATTTATCCTGTGAATAACTAATGAACTAAACAGCTAAAGTGCTATGACCCTACCGAGCTTTAGGCAGACATACCAGATCTAAGAGAAGGGGCTAAAATCTTTTGAACTGGGTCATGTGGTTAAAAGCAGTGGGAAATTAATGGAAGCGTATCTGAAACACCCAATCATCCCAAAAGGGAGGTACCTGGAGGGCCAGTTGATTGGGGAAATGGTGTCTCCTTCTGAATCAGTCTGGAGTGACCATTGACTATAGGAGCTAAATATAAAAACAAGAGTGAATGAGCCACTCACTGTAATGATGCGTGATGGAACGACACACTAATGCATACAAAATATGCCAGTATAATGGTTCAGACTTTTTTTTTTTTTTTAAGTGAAATGTAATGTGCAAAGGAACATAAATGTAATCGAAATAATTCTCTGTATTACTGTGTTCTAGATTAATTGTGGTCAAAGCACATGTACACCTGCATGTAGCATGACCTACTGAGATGCAACATAAAAGCACTGATTGTCTAATGCAGTTTTGAAGTTTTGTTTAACTTTAGCCAAATCCAGCACCAAATATTGTGGCTGTGCATTTGAATTTATAAAAATGTCCATACGATGACAAGGATATATGGTGCGAACAGAAAATCTCTCACCCACAGCAACAACCCTTCAGCAATGACAGTAATACGACACTAACATTACATCAAGGGATGAGAGGTTCTGCCAAGTTATGAAATCTGACCCTATGCTGTTGGGAGCGAATGTTTTAAGGTCATGTCCTAAACTTCACCCAAATGAATCACAGCAAAGGAATGATGACATGTCTGAGTTGCAGCATGGATCAAAACATGTTCTCCCAAAAGATGAGACAAAAGCTGCAGGATTTGTTAACTCATTAATATAAATGATATGGTCATCTTAAGGTAATTGAAAAAGCTAACATGACATTTAATGTTTAGATTTTTTGTGTGAAAAAACATGTGCAAGGTACAAGGTAAACTATTATTAATTTAAAAATCAGTCTACATCTAAATTCCCAATTTCAATTTTACAAAATCGTGAAAACATCATTTACGTTTTTATACAAGATATTTTCTATTCTACTTATTAATTCCATATTTATTGAGTGCAATAACATTACATTAAAACGACAAATAATTAAGACAGATTAGTTGATAATGTACAAATGATTTTAAAAGAGTGACAAAAAGAAGACAAACGTATCTGACGGCACAGGCCGGGGGAGGTGCCGACCATGTCAATGCTGTACGTTCTAAGCCAAAACCAAAAATGAGTAGATTTTTACTTTATTATGGCCAGGGGGTCCAATTATCATCACTTATTTTTACTGCCCATGGGCATACGTTGCATAGAAGTTGTTGGAATTATTTTTCCCATGACAAATTCACTAGCACAATCGTCCGATAAATTGTGGACGCAGCACTCTGCAGAAACCGAGGATAAACTTTTGAACCACAAGGCAAGAGCAAGAACAATGCCACAGCATATAGCAGTTCACAAGAAAGTAATCAACTTATGTGCTATTTTAACTCACCGCAATTCATAAATTACAATTTATGATTTATAAGAAACAGCAATTAAATATCACCCCCCTCAGAGCTTGGTCTTATCCCTGGAGGAAAAGGGAGCAACTGGAGGTGTTCCATGATGCAGTGAACACTGTCTCTCAAAATTGAGTGCGATAGCTCTCAACTAGCTAAAACGCTACTTCCCTCGAAAAGCTCTAGTCATTTCAAAATTTGCATTATCCAATCTGATGAGCTGGAAGCTCTCAAGGGCATGATAATCCTGATACAAGCAACGATTGGCAAAGCAAAAGCACTGGGTATTGTATTGGTATGTCGCTGCATACACTTGCACACGGGGACAGTGGTGGCTCAACGGTTAAAGCTCTGGGTTACTGGTCAGAAGGTCGGGGGGTCCAGCCCCAGCATTGCCAAGCTGCCACTGTTGAGCCCTTGAGCAAGGCCCTTAACCCTCTCTGCTCCAGGGGCGCCATACCATGACTGACCCTGCACTCTGACCCCAACTTCCTAACAAGCTGGGATATACAAAGAAAATAATTTCACTGTGTTGTAATATATGCGACAAACAAAGGCTTCTATTCTATTTGATCTTAAAATCAGAGCAGGTTAGTTTCCTTCAATTATTCGGCATTTTTATGCTCTCTCTCATGATCCAACATTTTGTGTACTGAAAATTGCCAAAGGTGGTCTAAAACCAAATACAGAACAGTTCATGAGTGACAGTGCTGTGCTTACCCTTGCTTGTTGTGGGCCTGCTGTTCACTAAATAAATCCCCAGGAGAAGCCACTTGCTTTGCAGTTTGGCTTGCTTTGGGCAAGCCAGTCACCCCCTGTTCCCTTGAGGCTCTGGTCTCCCCTGAAGTGTCTATGTAAGGGGCAGAGTGGTCTGGAGCTACTCCTTCTCCAAGCATTCTTCCTCGGTCGTGTGCCCTTTTCTGGTTTTCCAGATTCATCCTCTTCTCATGTTCAGAAAATACCTCAGCCTTCTCCCTGCTGCACTCCTGCTCCACATTGGCCTGAGCAGTGGTTTTATCTGCGCAAACGTTGGAGGTGCTGGCATTATGCTCGACCTCATCCCTTCCCTCCACCTGCCCCTTGTACTGGCGCTCTGAACCTTCAGGGTCCCGCCGCATTCTGGAGTACTGGCTGGCATGGTCAGTGTCTGCCTCTTCATCCAGCAAAATGCGGTAGCGCTCACAGAGCTGGCGTCTGCGTTCGGCCTTGTAGCGGGCTATGCGCTCAGCTTTAGACTCCTGCTCGGCTGTTACAGCAGAACCGGGGTTATAGGTAGGCTCAGTTTGGGCCATGTGCGTCTCCATTCGGCTCCTGTGCAGTGACACACTCTCGGAGCTGTGAGGGTCTGACAAACCAGACTCATCTTTGCTAAAGTGCTGAACAGGAACTGAATGATAAAGCAAATTACAGTATGGTTTTAACCTCATTTAAACATCACAACGGGATGAACACAAAAGATATTAAGAACTGAACTATTTTATTCAAACATGCACTTTACAAATGATCAGTGTTGCCAGGACTGTGTTCTAAAAAAAATAGTCGAATGGCTATTCAAAACTATCCTAAATGTCACAAAGCTCAGTGACCCACCAAAATTCTGTAATAAACTATAATATATTGCAACATGTACAAAGTAACACCTAGATAATATTCATACTTTTTGTTTTGGGAGACTGGGCCATTTGCTCCAAGAAGTCAGTACATTTTGTGAAGTTTGAAATCTGTTTTCAAGACCAGGAGCTGTCCAAAGTAATGATCATTGGTCCTCTTAAAGAGGTTTGTCTGGCATTGGCTTCAACCGAATTCCAAGTTGCATGCTGAGTAAAGTGATTGGATCAACTCATGTTATTTATGGTCAGTGAAGGAGACCGAAGGACTTAAGAAGGCATTGAGAACATCACAAAAATGCATGTCTCTAAATGCATGTAGCTAAATGGCCACTTGTTTGCAATTATTCCTGCACAATGACATACCATGCATCCAAACAGCACTGTTCTGGAGGTAACAAATAACAAACAAACAAATGGATGAGCCTATTGGAGCAGTAAGCGATCATTGTGTAAACCTGCATGCACAAAAGTGACATATGGAATTGCGCAATTAATCCACTGTTCAGAAGGAATTCTTCTATGACAAAGAAAAAGAAACAAAAAAACCCCAAAAACCCACAAGTCGGAGTAGCTCATTACATAAAAATCATGCACCTGGCAACACTGATATTGACTACAGTGATTATCAATAATTACTTTAAATAAATGTTTTTGAAAACACCACCATGATAATTATGTGTGTACCCACATTAATATCTTTAATACAACAGACATGTCATGTACCTGTGCATGGATCACACAAGTCTGTGGCACGAGTGTATCTGGGAGTGTCTTCCTCCAATAGCCGATTGGTCACCAGACCAGCACTTGGAAGTGAGAACTGAATGTCGTTGTCAATTCCTTCCAGCCGCCGTGCAATTCGTTCTTTCCTAAAAGGAGTAGGACAGATGGATATAACAGATCACTGGCATCAAACAACAATCACATAAATACAGACAGGCTTGCAATATAAATCTTTGCAGGCCTCTAAATTTATGAACATGAGCACCTTGCCCATAAACACAGGCTCAGTGGAGTAACAGTTAATTAAAATCTCTCACCTGTTCATGTCCCAGCAGTCACTTTGACTATTACTGATGTGCTCAAAACGTTTCCTTAACTCTGAGACTGCAGAGGAAAACAAATATTACCTTTATGTGCCTAGGCATAGTGTAAAATGGAGTACACAGGCATGGGTAGTGGAACACGAGAAAACAGATCATAAGGTATTATTCTGCAAACAAGAATATAGCACCATACTCCAGTTTATGTATAAAATAAAATGCGTTTTAATTACCTTTTATTCAAGATGGGACTAGTTGAAATACTTAACAAAACATTTTTGTTTTCTTCCATTATGAAACAAATAATTTACCTCTAGAGTAAATCAGCCTGAAACTAACTGAAACATCCTGAATACAGAAACGTCCAAGAGCTCAGACTTTCCTGGCTTTCATACTCACAGCTGCTGAAATGAAGCTACAAGAGAGCCAAAACACTCAACCAAACAAATGCTACATATTATAAAAGTTCGGCAGCAAAATCAAAATGTGTTTTGAATGGCATCACTTGATTGAAGAGTGGCAAATGTTAAGTGTTCAATCTCTAACCAGAGTGCACCCAGATAATGAAAACTTTTACTTTTCTGGAATCTAAAACCAATGTTTCAGTATGGTAGGTGATCTTATCTAAAACATCAGCTACATTCCTGTAGGTTTCCTCACTAAAGATAATGAAAGTGACAGCTCAAAAATGAAATGATTAAATTTCAATATAACAGTCTAGGCCTGCAAGTTCAACGCGTATAATTACATTTCAACCTTTCCATCATTACCAATTTAGATTTTGCTAGAAAGTGTTTTATGTCATTTGTAAACCAAACACCAACACATTTAATCATGTAAGTAGACTTAGGTCTTACCTGATGGTGGTTGCTCCTGTGACAATTCAAACAAATTCTGTTCTACCATTGTTAAACATACACACTTTAATCTTTCCTAAACAATACATACACTTTAGCCTTTCCTAACACATATGCCTCTGCAGAACAACAGGTGGCTCCCAGCCAACCAAAAATAGGCCATCTGACCACATGGAGCTCAACCCCCAACCCTGCACTAACCCTCATGGTCAATAAAATCTTGTCCAAAAACACTCAATGGATAAATGCAAAAAGACTTTTGTTTGGTTGTTTGTCATACTGTATACTGAATGTGGACCTTGAGTGGTTGAGGTCAGAAATAAAAGATACTAAACTGTACTTTTCATTGTCTTTGGGGTAGTACCATCAAGGGTACATCTTTTTTACCATTAGTGTGTGTGTATGTATATATACATACATATACACACACACACACAATATATATATATATACATATATATACATATACATATATATATACACATATATATATACACACACACACACACACACACACACACTATATATATATATATATATATATATATATATATATATATATATATATATATATATATATATATATATATATATATATATATATATAAACACAAACATGTCTCATTTTACCCCTTCAAACCATTCTGCAATCACCTTTGGGTAGAGAGACAATATGATGGACATCGACAGCCTTTGTGGTCTGAGCAACGTCGTCTTTATCCTCAGATGAGAACTGTTTATGAAAACTGCAGTGACAGAAAAAAGAGGAGAGGAGAAAGAGAAGAAACAGTTTAAGCTAAAAGTCACACATGATAACTGAAATGCAAGCCAGCGAAAACTGAAAGTCAGCACAAAATGTGTGCTGGGAAAAATAAATAAATAAATAAAGAAATAGAGGTCATAGTGTCGTAGTTGTACTGCAGAGAAAAAAACAGCAGCGGAACCATGTCCTGGCAGAAGATTTCAGATCTGAACATTGTGTAATTCTATATCACAGCTAACAAGAGAGCATTATTTCCCAACTACTGTAAGCACCACAACGACAGCAAATGAGGTTACTGGCATGCTGCAATGTTCAGGATTCCAAAATGAAAAAGAATGAGAACTATTAAAAAGGCTTTTGAAAGAACATACATTATAACCTGTTTGTAAGCTCAGAATCTTCAAAAACATGTGAATGTGAAAAAGAGGGAAAGACAGGACACACAACATAATACTTGGGTAAAGTGTACAAATATCAGTGTGAGCATGCATTTATTCTTAAGTTTAACGTGTAAACATTAGAATACTTTTGTTTACTTTAGCCACTTGATACAAAGAAAGACACAAGATGGCATTCTTGATAATGCTGAACAGGGTTTTCTACATGATCAAAGCATTTATCAGGAGGAGCAGCGAGGACAAAGGTGATCCACTGTTTGAATCTGATCTAGCGGAGTAACATCAGAATTATGTTATAATTATTTTTAATGATGATGCTCTGAGCAGTTTCATAAATGTAGTATTTGCACAAATGTTCAAAACGTATCTTGACATTAGAAATTACAATAGTAACAAGTATTTCACATAAAAGATTAATTAGATGTTTTAAGGCCATAAAACTTGGGAAATACAGATATACAGTACTGTGCAAAAATCTTGAAAAACAAAACCAAAAATGCACCCTATTTTTTTGGTTTAAAAAATAAATAAATAAATTGAAAAACGGGGGGGGGGGCAACAGTGAAAGTCTCCAGAAGAACTGATTCTCAGCTAATTTTCTTATAAAACTGCACAAATTGTACCAGAGACTACTATTTAACTAAATAAATAAATAAAGCAAAAGGTTATCACACCAAATATTCACTTTGTTTAGTTTGTTACCGTTTACTACACTCTATACTATTCTTTGGAATCTTTGCTTTATAGCATTTCTTTGCATGTGCCTAAAACTTTTGCTCAGCACTATATGGAGTGGCAAAAGAAAAAGAGTAGCATTATCTCAGAGTTTTAGTTTCAGTGAAATTAGCAGATCAGTGCAATCATGTTTGTTATAGATAAGACTGATAAAGGCAACTGAGATAAAACGGTCACTTGCCTGATAGCACTCTCGTACTTCCTTGCAATGAACTCAACTGCCAAACATCAGAGCTGCTACTAATGCACTGATATGCACTTTATATTATTCTAAACTAAGCTTTCCAATACCAGCAAGACCAACTTATGTAATTGATCTCTTACTGCTATAATAAATTACTTGTTTTATGCAATTTTATTCTTTAAAACATACAAATGTTTCTAGATGCTCAATATAGGTATGCGAAAGAAATCAGGTTACAGCTAGGTGGTGGTTTACTACAGGTGTGTTTCCACCACTTAATTTCCCAAGAATGAGGAATTTAAAGCAAAAAGTGTTTACCTAAAAGCCTTTTGCTGTAGCTTGGGTCTGGCAACTTTGGTGATGGCCTCCCCCGTGATGCCTGTTGACAAGAATAAGACAGGACTCTTTAATCTAAAAACATTACTGAGAGGATGACAATTTAGATGTTAACTGAAAGCACATTTAACAGCTAAATCAATCCAAAAAATAAAACAACCAGAACCAGGCAGAGAATGCTGTGATCGCATTCCTTAGACATAATGTGGACAGTTTTCACCCCATAAACACATGAAATACATAATGGTTCTATTTATTCTAGCAAACAGCAAGTGATCACAACAAAGAGGAATAATAATCCAATATCTGCACATAAGTACTACAAAAAGTACTTCTTAAGCCAAACCCACATGTTTGGGAAAAGGCTACATTAAGAAGTCTATTGCTGTTCATGGAGATCTTTATAACTGTCAATTATTTAAAAATGGGGTTGCAACAAAACTCTCTAAACTAACCACACCAGTTCAGATTACTATATGTTCTCTGTGCTTGCTTGATTATGATATTTGATTTGATTGATATGATTTTTGTGGCTTCTACATGACTCTCTTTGCCATAAGTTTGACCAATGAATGAAAGATTTGCAAATACATTGCCATCCACATTCCCACCGACCACCATCAATGTTTTTTTTTTTTTTTTTTTTTTTTTTTTTCTGCTTTATTCTGTGCACTGTAAAACTTACATCAAACAAATAAATCAAAAGTATTCATTGTACTCGGATTTGGATTGGGTTGGGTTGGCATGGGGATGCTGTGGGTAGCATTGCTTGTTTATGGCTCCAGGGTCCCTGGTTCGATCCTGAGCTCAGGTTACTTTCTATGTGGAGTTTTGCATGTTCTCCCAGTGTCCATATGGGTTTCCTCAAATGTATGCTGGTTTCCTCCAACCTCTCAAAAAGCATGCCGGTAGGTGGACTGGCTACTCTAAATTGCCCCGAGGTGCAAGACTGCCATCCCATCCAGGGTGTATTCCTGACTCACTCACTGTGCTTCTGGTATAGGTCCCAGATCCACTGTAACCTTGACCAGGATAAAGCAGTTACTGAAGACGAATGAATGGATGAACAAGTGAATGAAGCACCAAACACAAACTACACATATACTATTTTTTTTTTAAAATTGTAATATATTAGTTACAGTATATTTTTTTCAAAAATATATTAAATGTCTACTTTGTTTCTACAAAGTACATGAAAAAAAAAAAAAAAAAAAAAAAAAAATCACCCAGACGTGGTGCACTTCCATAATACATGCATAAAGTGCCTTTATTGAGTTCACTTAAAATGGAGCCTATTCATTCTAACACCTGAAACAATAACATTTCCTATAAAAGCAATAGATTAATACTATGCAAGTATCATATGACAGTTGACCTCCACTGTCTTTCCATTCCAGCTCAAGCTTACACACACACACACGCACACACACACACTTGTCCCAAATCTACCCTTTCATATCTATGAAGCTTTAGCAATGATGGGTGGGTCAATGTTACAACTCCCTCACTTGTTATAAACATCAATTGAGATGGCAGAGTGAACAAGAGGATCTGGAGCTTCTCTCAGGACTCTGTTGTGTTTTGCGATCAAGAGTGTTTTCACAGCTGGGAAGAGTATCCCCTAAAAACATTCCTCACTGCCTAGAAATCTCCTTTCACCTCACGAAGCACAGCGTCAGCTGATCAGGCAAGAGTGTGTGGAGAGATCGAGAGGCCGAGAGACAGACAAAAGCGCACAGACAGCGAAGAGAAAAATCGCATGAAGATTGAAGCTGTCTTAAGAAAACTCTTACCTATTCATTGTTTATTCATAGTTGCCAAACTCAAGAGCCTGGAGGAACACGCTCACTCTTAACAGTAACAGTTGCTTCACACCACTAATATTTATCAGTATTAGCAAAACAGATGGCAGTCAACATCTGCCTCATCAGGCTTGCAGCCACCTGCAATCTTAAAGGAGGTTGTCAATTTAAAGACTTACAATGTCTAAGAAATGACTTACTGATAACATTAAAAAGTATCTCTCTCTGATACCCTGCCCAAACTGATGCACCCTCTTTGAAACTATATACACTGTCATTCAAAGGTTTTTGAACACTATACATTTTAGCATTTTTGTTCAAATGAACACGTGTCACAGTGTACAATTTGAAAATCTAAGCAATAGGAGTTTGTGAATTGAGAATTTTTAGAAAAGATTTTAGTTTATTGGATCTAGATCAAATCTAACCAGAAATTATGAAAGGTTGAAATCTTTATGAAATGAAATCTTTATCACTCTGATTAACCATGTGTAGCGCACCATATATATATTTATATTTTACAGTGGATACTAGAACCAAAATGCAATAAAACATGAGAAAGCAGGTGTCCAAAACTTTTGACTCTCAGTATATGTTTCATGAGCTGCCTTCTGAAGAAAAGTGGCAGAGCTGAGCAGCACCGGTTGGTCTGGGGGCGAAGCCTATTTTTAGGCCAGAAATACATAATGCCTGAAATTTAAAAAAAAAAGAAAAGTAGCCAGATCCATTTTAGACAATATTACAAATTCGAATGTTATATCACGATTGTTCAAGGTTTTTTGTTTTTTTTAACAAATTAAAATTGCATCTTTAAAGATTATTAAAAGTACCTGGCTTATACCATGGTTCAGAAAATACTATAATCCAATGGCAAATACTTGAAGTGAGCACGAAATTACAATGTTTTCTGCCATGCCACAACAAAATCGTTACAAAATATAACATGCTCTCTCAGTGTGAAACTTGCACATGTGTTTGTGAACACAGATCTAGTATCCTGGCTGCAAACAATGAAATTTTTGGTTATCCATTTTATTTTAAATGTCATATTCGAAAGCTGTGCTTCACTGCTCATTTTACGATTAACACTAAGAGCTCACATTTCCATTGGAGAATCTGTGACATTCACCTAAAAACTGATGCCCTGATTTCATTTCAGTGAGCTGCCCTACACCTGCACAGTACAGCTAAATGGATCTTGAACCTTGTCAAAGACTATGGTAAGTGGGTGAAGGGAAATAAATGGCTTTTCATGCTTTCATTTTCATGTGTTGGGAAATCACCTCACAAATCGTTCTGAGAAGAATGTAAACTCATGTGGGGGGTGCACAGTGAAATGTTTCTCTTTGTAGTTACATTTGATAAAATCATCACGCTCACATGGTTCAACCAAAATTAAATAATCCACCTACTGGCATGTTATTTGGGATGTGGGAGGAAACCAGAGAACCCAGAAGAAACCCATGTGGATATGGGGAGAACATTTTGCAACTCGACATAGACAGGAAACTGAGTCGGAGATCGAGCCAGGAACCCTGGAACTGTGCAGTGGCAAAACTACCTGTTGCACCACTTTGCTGCCCCCAAAATTAAACCATGCAGTCTTTAACCATGGTTCATCAAATAACCCCAAGGTTCACAAATGTGATTAAATATATTCCAACATTTACCACAATACATATCATGAAGTTTTAAGTGACTGACAACCACCATCTTTTCCTGACTCCAAGAAATACTATAAAATATCATAAACAAGGGTTTGTAAACTACACTAAAATTGCAGCTGGCATATTTTAGATGAGAGATCTGCTTGGCTCTCTGTCATCTTGTACCCAGAAGCTAATACAGTCTGGTGTGACAATTAATGGCATGCCTGCTATTCCAAACCTCCTCACACACATGCACGCACACTGCCACACCTACTCCTATCTGAAAGAATTAAACCACAGCCCTAATAGTTGGACCCAGTGACATGAAAAGTAAAAATACTGGCCATGTAATCTATGTGACACCATTGCCATATTGACTTCTTTTATCATGAGATACAGCATACTCTACACACCTGTTTTAAAGAATAGACGGTCATAGATAATGTTCTGAAGTGATAGAGAGATAACAGTGACGGAATGCACAAGTCACGCAGGCTTATGTGATAAGTCATGCTACAGGCATCTGGAATCATTAAGCATGAGACAGAACATGTCACAGCCTGGTTAGCACTATATAATAATAAGGCTATTTATATTCATGTGGCAGTTGAGGATGTGTTGAGATTATTTGGCTCTCTGCTATTTGCCTGAAAGCAAAAACACAGTTCATGACATGAGATACAATATCAAAATAACAAATATCAGAAACCCGGAAAACAATAAAAGTTTAAAAAAAAAAAAGAACAAAAAACCTTGTATTGTTGATTTTCACTGCAAACTATCGGGGTAGCATGGCAGCTGGGTCTTACTGCCGCACACTGCTAATGAATGATTAGCTTTCTGGGGACACAGGATTACCCCACTGGAAGTGTGTCATTTCAATATCTATAGCCACTTACATCATGAGACAAATTAAAAGCATCCGTGTCGAAACATCTAAGAATATCTGGCTACTTTAAAGGCTATCCATGATGAAGGCCAGCATGAGAGTTTTTGCTGTGACAGTTGAGCTGGTGAACATATGAACACATTAAACCCTTTTTACAGTCTAATCACTTCAACCCAGTACTGCTTTATGGATACATTCATGACTGCATTATACTCTGACAAAAGTTTAATAGTTAAAAGCAAGACTGACAGCGTAGCATTAACATTCTCCCACACCTGTTATGCATTTCTCTGCGTTTAACCAACCAGAAGACCAAGTCAACACGGCGGATAAATGAAAAGTCATGTCCCACTGCAAATACACACAGAGGCCAAAACAAAACCATAAAACTACAATTTGGCAGCGGAACAGTGAAAGCTCTGCATACGCTTTTAAAGTCAAACAGACGCTGCCACAGATATACCAGAAAAACGTGCTTTAAATTCAACTACTGAATAAATTCCTATGAGAGAAAAAGTATTGAAGAGCCAAGGCATTTGCACTGGGTTTCACTCTCACCCTCTCTTGCTTTTGCTCTCTTTCCTTCTATCTCTTATTCCCAGAAAGTCTCTTGTACTTAATCAGCACGTCCTTGGAGGCTACATCTGCTGCACAGAAATTTCTAAACCACAGCAGTCCTAATGAACGAAATAATGCACAGTAACTGGACGGTCCCATCACCAAACCTCTGCTCTCCTCCACTCACCTTGACAGCACTTGACATGGCTAAGATAGTTGGCAATCCACGCGTTCTGATACATTTTGGAAAAAAAGATAAAGAGAAGGCTGGAATAAGGACAGATAGAAAGAGAGAGAGAGAAAAGGACAGAGATGGGAATAGAGGAGGACGAGAAAGAGGTGGTGGTGGTGGTGGTGGTGGAGGAGGAGGAGGAGAGAAAGAGAAGGACTGAAGGAGGAGTATGGAGGGAGGGGACTGCAGGGAGGCAGCAGCAGACTTCAAGGTGATGCAGACTCGCCTGCAGGAGTCCTCGAACAGTCAGAGAGAGAGAGAGAGAGAGAGAGAGAGAGAGAGAGAGAGAGAGAGAGAGAGAGAGAGAGAGAGATAGCACAGTGTAAAGAAAGCAAAAGCAGAGAGAGTGATAGCATTAGCATGACAGAGACAGGGCAGCAGGATGAACAATGTGGAGCAGCTCCTCTGAAAGTGCACTCGTTTAAGCGTTTTGTCCGTTAGAGCTGGCTCGTTGTCTGCATAGAGTTGGATCAGAGCCTACTGACTGCTGGCAGAAGAACAGCTAACAGGCTAATGCAGCACTGTGCTAAGCTGCTCAAATAACGCTAATCAGATTACTGAATTGAGAGGGGAAGGGTGTGTGTGTTTATGTACTTTTAAACTCGGGAACAGCTGAGGAGGAGAGTGTGAGCAATAGAGGGGGAAAGGACCACCTCACAGGAACGAGAAATTCCACTGAGCAATGACACATGAACAGCGCTAGTGCAGAAAGTGAGAAAGACTAATCATATAATGACTAGAACCACCTCTGAGGGGGAAAAAAGGAATGGGGGAAGGGAATGTTGATTTATGCACCACATTCACTTTACCTATACACAGAACAGCTTCCTCCAAAAAAAAAACTGCATTCCTGTAGCAACACCCCATAATAGTACAAGGGCACTTATCAGTTACTATGACAATGAACTCAATACTCTATTCCTCCATAATTTTCTGACTCTTTATGATGTTAACTTGCAGCCCTTTTCCACCACACATTGTGTGCACACTAATGCTAATTTATGATGCCATATTTTGTCATTATTTCTATTTCCAAGTGAGTTGTATCTTTGTTGAATTCTGTTAACTTTACCAAGTCGAACAGGGGCAGTCGAGTGGAGCTAGAAATAGTGTTGACTGTTTAAACACTGCTTGTGAAAATTCTGTGACTGCTATCATTCCAGTCAACTGCTCATTTGTAAAAACACAAGGGTTGCTTCTAGTACAACAAAATACCATGCCAAAATTTGTTACCTCATCATGTAGTGATATACATTATATGACCAAAAGTATGTGAACATCAGACCATCACTTGTTGATGTCAACATCGCTTGTTGAACATCTCATTCCAGAGATTGTCCCCCCTTTGCTCTTATAATAGGCTCCACTGTTCTGGAAAGGCTTTCCGCTAGATTTTTGAAAATAGATGTTGGGATTTGACCATTCAGCCACAAGAGCATTAGTGAGGTCAGGCACTGATGTCGGATGAGGCCTGGCATGTAGTCGGCATTCCAATTCATCGCAAAGGTGTTCAGTGGGGTTGAGGTCAGGACTCAAGTTCTTCCACTCCAACCTTGGCAAACCATGACTTCATGGTCCTCACTTTGTTCACAGTGGCATTGTCATGTTGGAACAGGTTTTCCCTTTAGTTTCAGTGAAGGGAAATCTTAAAGCAATAACATACAGAGACATCCTATACATTTGTGTGTTTCCAACTTCCCCAACAGATTGGGGAAGAACCACATATGGGTGTGATGGTCAGGTGTCCGTATACTTTTGGCATATAGTGTATTACATAAAACAGTGACCTTTGATTTAGATATTCATAAAAATATATAGATATTAGATATTCATATAAATATTTATATTTATATGATTTAGGATAGTCACTAGATTCTAGTATTCTAAATATAGGAAAAATAGTCATAGAAATTCTGCTTTATATCTCTTCACTTAAAGTCAAATTCTGATTAAAAGTTCAACCAGATCTTGAAGCTCCTCCATTGTTGCTCCTGTTGTTAGTGTTCCTCACAAAGGAAACTCCACATCCTCCAGAGAATCGTATCCATTATTACAGGCATCGCTACATGACTTGAAACAGACACAGGACCTCAACCAAGGCACAGATAGTTCTGTATTCAGATTATTGACTGTACCATACCAAAGCACCATTGTAAAGGTTGAAATGCCAGCAGTGTCAATATGGTCTGTAGATTCTTGCTCTGACCTTTCATAATTGGTCTCAATTAGAACTATGCACGGGGGGGCATAGTGGCTTAGTAGTCAGCACGTTTGCCTCACACCTCCGGGGGCTCAATTCCCACCTCCAGCACCGCGTGTGCAGGGTTTGCATGTTCTCCCTGTGTTTTGGGGGTTTCCTCTGGGTACTCGGTTTTCCTCCCCCAGTCCAAAGACATTGTAGGCTGATTGGCATCTCCAAGTTGTCCAGGGTGTGTGAATGTGTGTGATTGTGCCCTGATGCATTGGCACCCCATGCAGGGTGTCCCCCGCCCTGTGCCCCAAGTCCCCTGGGATAGGCTCCAGGCTCCCTGCAACCCTATGTAGGATAAGCGGTACAGAAATATGCACAGGACTGTTTTGCAATCCCACTCTTGGGGTTATTTTTGTTGGTACCAGTCAGCAAAAAAATAGGTGGCTCTACTTCCCAAAATATATCAAATATTTAAATATATAAACCATGACTACAAGGTAATCGCATGATCAAGTTAATAAACATGGTCTTTATTTGTCCCGCAAGCTCCATATCTGACCACTCGTTTGCGCGTGCATCAAAGTGTTTTCTGCAGCATCCTGATCCAGATGCACAGCTCTAGCCTCAACCAGATGCCCTGAGAATCTTTCTGGAAGTGTGCCTCCTATTTTTATCTGTATTTGTATTTAGAATTTGTATTTGTTTAGAACACACTATCTATCCCTAGTACAGATTCTGAGAATAACCTTATCAAACTCATTAAACACATCTGCAGAGGGGCTCCAGCAGAGCCAGCACAAATCCTTGCCATCTGAAAAAAAGTGTCAGAAATGGAAAGCATGGACAAAACAAGACACAAGGAAAACCAAACAAAACAGAAATGTGTATAAAGAACAGAAATACGTTTTGGGGGTCTGAAGGAAGGGGGTGAAGCAGTTAATAAAAAAGCATTGAAAGATAAATGAATAATAAACATGGACAGAGGGAGGGGAAGCAAAATGAAACCCAGCTGCAGTGCAAAAGAGGATCAAAGAAAGAAGTGGACATGCAGGAGAAAAGTGGGTCGAGAGTGAGATATGGCGAAAGAAAGGGTTACAACACCGCTGGTGAGAGGTCAAGCACTGGAGCACATGCAGAATGGCATTTAGCCTAGACTATTTCTGGCACATTATCCTGCCTACAATGTTTCCACTGCAACACTTATCATTTAAACACACCCTCGTACAGACACAGTTCCTGCAGAAACTGGGGAAGAACTCAGGAGAGAACTGAAGCCTAGCACAAATTTACATTGTCACTCAAATCCACATGGGCACTTCCGTTATAGCTGAAAGCCTGCAATGCAGCAGGATGTGAAGGTTGTGTAAGAGATCTAGACCCCCTTTTGGAACCATTACTGAACACGATCTGACAAGATCAAAGACATTCCACAGCGTGAGCTAATGCTCCACATAATCAGCACTTGAGAAGCTATAAGGTTCTGACTAAAACTCACCACTGACTATATGATGTCAGGCTACAATTGGAGCCTACTTAGTGGTTTATTCCTCTGTGGTGAGGGCTACACTTCTCATTAGACATAATAAACTCTATAAGATGGTCCTGTATGAGCGTGTGTCTCAAGAGATGCATAGTATACGCATGACCTCATTCCATTATGTAAAACGCATTGTTAAAGGTTGATGGCACATGCATGAGTGCCCATGGGTGCACACACGAGTACAGATTTTCAGCTTGGCCTAATGTTGCCTATGTGATACTCCACAGGGGAGTAAATCTTTAAACGAGATCCAACTGAAATGGAGACGGTAAACTCAAGCACACCGCTTAAGAGGGATAAAGGCACAAATTAAGCCAAAGGTGACTAGTTACATGTAACCTGGATTATATAACCTGATGACAATCAGATAGGAGACATCGGAAAATGTGTAATTAGATTACTGTTATTTTATTGTGGATTATTTAATTCCATTTTTGGACATCGGGGAATCATAGTTTATTACTTGGGAATTACTCAGTTTCCCCAACAACATTATCCCAATCACAGTGATTGATATTGCATCATCTACATATGGTTTTGGAAGAAAAAAAAAAATAGGAACATGGATTTTTGTTTTTTAAATCATCGTTTGACCATTAGATTGAAAGACAATACTATATTTAAAAATATACAATTAAGAAAATTGAGGTTTTCAAATAAAATGAGAATTTCAGTACAAGTATAAGAAAACAACAAATGCGTCTCAAGTAAAATTACATGCAAAATGATGTTAAAAAGAAAAATACCAAACTGTACAAATACCAGTGCCTAATAGTTTTAGCTGAAACCTGTTGGCATGCAATGTCTTTTGTGTCATGTTTTAACCCAGTCTCTCAGAAAAAAGCATTAGAATACAACATATCTGAAGCACCGTCTAAACACTGAATATCAATGCTCTGGAACAAGCGTACATTGCATAGCGAAATATTAAACTTTCACTCGAAAGCTGTGTATGCCACATTTTAGACCAATGTACTTTAACCTAGCTAACCTTTATCAATATGCTATTTGAATACGACCGATATGTAGTAAACAAATTTACTACTTCTTTTAAATATATTGAGCGTAGCCCACTTCACGCATAAAGTGCTTTTTTATGACAAATGAATGACTTCCTGGGATCATGAGATAAGCCAAACTTATCTTCTCTGCAAACACAATCGGGCTTGCAAATTATGTGGAAATGCAGTACGGTAATGTAAATACCCGCGATTTTACGCAGGTATTTTCAAAATGTGGAAAGTCTCTATTCTCAGTAGCCTAAAGAATAGGGTTAAACCTATCTGCATTTTGAAAATACCTGCATTACCATACTGCATTTCCACATGACTTGCAAGCCTGCTTATGTTTGCATACAATCATACAAACACAAACTTTACGCAAGAATTGGGCTCTACACTTTATATAAAAAAAAAAATTAATAAATAAAAAAAAATAAATAAATAAAAAGGAGGTACATTTTTTCATTACATGAAAACATCCACACTCCAGAGCAACGGGGAGTGTGGAAAAGAGGTGAAGAAGCGTGTGCAGGCAGGTTGGAATGGGTGGAGAAAAGTGTCAGGTCTGTTGTGTGATAAAAGAGTACCAGCAAGAATGAAAGGAAAGGTGTACAGGACAGTAGTGAGACCAGCGATGTTGTATGGTTTGGAGACAGTTGCACTGAGGAAAAGACAGGAGGAAGAGTTAGAGGTAGCAGAGCTAAAGATGTTGAGGTTCTCTTTGGGAGTGACGAGGATGGATAGGATCAGGAATGAGTACATCAGGGGGACAGCACATGTGAGAAGTTTTGGAGACAAAGTTAGAGAGGCCAGGTTGAGATGGTTTGGACATGTTCAGAGGAGGGAGAGTGAATATATCGGTAAAAGGATGCTGAGGTTAGAGCTGCCAGGCAGGAGGCTGAGAGGAAGACCAAAGAGGAGGTTTATGGATGTAGTGAAGGAGGACATGAAAGTAGTCGGTCTGAGAGAAGAGGATGCAGGAGATAGGGCTAGATGGAGGCAGATGATTCGCTGTGGCGACCCCTGAAGGGAACAGCCGAAAGGAAAAGAAGATTTTTTCATTACATATTGATCTTATTCAAATAGCATAGTGGTAGCAGTTAGCTTGGTTAAAATATGTTGGTGCTGAACATTGCATACAGAACACTTGCATAAAAGTTTTATACGTTGCTATGCAACATATGCTTGTGCCAGAATGTTACTGCAGAGATGTTTACATTTACATTTAGGGAATATGGCAGACGCCCTTATCCAGAGCGACTTACAGAAGTGCTCTGAAGACTCTCTCAATAAATACATCCTGATTCTGGTTCACTAGGTCATGGACTGAGAATACCATCAGTCTAAAAACTCTGTTGGGAAGGTAATATAAGAAAAGCACACAGACAACACTTTTTTTTTTTTTATTAAAGTGCCAATTTACATACAGTGGGTATAGAAAAGAATCACCCTCCTTTAAAATAATAACATTTTGTTGCTTTTCAGCCTGAAATGAAGACGGACACAGTTTTTGTTTTATCCAGCTGTATTTATTCAGTGCAACTTATAACATCCAAGTGAAAGATATAACACCAACATGTCAGGAAAAAAAAAAAAAAAAAAAAAAAAAAAAACAGAATCACTGTGTTGGAAAAAGGATTACCCCCTTGCTTTAATTTGCCTTATTTTTTTAATTACAGCCTTTAGTCTGTTGGATATGTCTCTACTAACTTTGCACATTTAAACTTTGCAATATTTGCCCACTCTTCTTTGCAGAACTGCTCAAGTTCAGTTAAATTTGATGGTGACCGTTTGTGGACTGCAGTCTTCAAGTCATTCCACAGATTTTCAATGGGGGTTTAAGTCTGGTCTCTGACTAGGCCATGCAAGTACATTCACCTTTTTCTCCTTCAACCACTGTGTGGTCAGTTTTGCTGTGTGCTTTGGGTCATTGTCATGTTGGAAGGTAAACCTTCTTCCCATTGACAACTTTCTGGCAGAGGGCAGCAGATTTTCCTCAAGAATTTGACAGTATTTTGCCCCATCCATTTTCCTTCTATCCTGATAAGTGCTCCAGTCCCTGCTGCAGAGAAACACCCCCATAACAGGATATTACCAGCTCCATGCTTTACTGTAGGAATTGTGTTATTTAGATGGTGAGCTGTATTGGATTTCCGCCAGACATATCGTTTGGTGTTGAGGCCAAATAATTCAATTAATCTAATCAATAAATCAATCTGACCATAACACCTTTTTCCATGTGGCCTCAGAATCTTCAAGGTGTGTTCATGTGGCCTTTCTTGAGGAGTGGCTATTTTCTTGCAACCCTCCCATACAAGCCACATTTGTGGAGAATGTGTGATATTGTTGTCACATGCACACAATGACCACTCCTTGTCATAAATTCCTGCAACTGCTTCCGAGTTGCTGTAGGCCTCTTGGTAGCCTCTCTGACCAGTTTCCTCCTGGTTCTTTCATCCAGTTTGGAGCGACGTCCTGATCCAGGAAGGGTCTGCGTTGTACCAAATACCTTCCACTTCTTAATAATAGACTTCACTGTAATTCTATTCATTGATAAAGCCTTTGAAATGTTTTTGTATCCATCTCCTGACTTGTGCCTGTCCTCAACTTTATCCCGGAGATCTTTTAACAGTGCCTTGCCACCCATAGTTGATTGTTTGCTTCAGTTGCATTACCAAGGACTGAAATGCTCCAGGAAAGCTCTTTTCATGCTGAGCTAATCAAAATGACCATAGTTGAAAGTCAAATGGCTTTGTGTGCCATTGAGAAGGTGATTAGCTACACCTGATTTAGTTTACAAGTCATTTTTAGGAGGGGGTGATCCTTTTTCCAACTCAGTGATTATTTTTTAATTAAAAATGTATGTTGTGTATGTTGTGTACCAATTTATGTTGGTGTTATATCTTTCACTTGGATGTTATAAGTTGCACTGAGTAAATACAGCTGGATAAAAAAAAACTGTCTTCATTTGAGGCTGAAAAGCAACAAAATGTGATTATTTTAAAGGGGGGTGATTCTTTTCTATACCCACTGTATCTTTATATTTGCATGTACCTTTGACAGTACTAAATCCAATAAGCCCTACACTCTCTGGTTTTGCCCATTTACTCTATATAGAACATCATTCTGAAGAGCATAGAAGAGATGTAAGATAATGGAGGGAAAAAAAAAATAAGTGTGACCGGGCTGTGGCTTCAGATTGCAATAGGTTTCAAAAATGTACAATTTACTTACTACCAATCTTTAGATGGACTTTATACTTTCACTGTGTTGGTTTAATAGTTATGCAGAGGGGCAGGATGGAGCTGTGGGGTCTCCAACAGAGCGCTGGCCCTCCAGCAAACAGAGAGACATTCCAGCATCCAGGATGAGAGCTGACGAGGGAGATAGTCTTACCGGAGCTTGTGGAAACCTGGACTCGGATCTTAGCTTCATATCACAGTGTGGTTCATCTGATCTTTCTAACATCAAAGTGAGATCAGAGGGTATGGCAGGGAGCTGAGGTTACACTGGAAGTCTGAAGAGTTGGAATGGGCAGCGTTGTGAGACTATAGACGAGAGAGTAACTTGACTAAACTCTAAATTAGGCTTGCTTGACAACTGTGTGTTGATTTTCCTGCTCAAACACACACGAGTCATCTCAGCAGCTGGTTACAAAGTTTAGAAGGTATGAGATCAAGAAAATCACCAAAATGTGCTAGAATTTAACACTCAAGAATTAAAAGTTTTGCACTCCTCATCTAGAACAAACTGATGACTCAAGTGGTTACAGTGTCACATTAGTCACATTGTATGACTGGACGGTTGCGTCATCTATGACTTTTTCAAAATACAAATTAAAATGTATTTCTGTCTGTTAACATCTACCTTTTTTTTTTCAACCTGATCAAGTTCCTTACTTCAGTGGTTCATGTCCTTTTTGTGTATGGCTGTAACTCTCTCAAAAATTTTGAAATACCCTCCGCTCTGGACCCCTAAATTCATTCTACAGCCACCTCCGTTTCTCCATGCATGAAACACAGACTGCACTAAAAACCTTTGGATGTGTAATCTGCTTCTTCTGTAAACACATTACATTTACCTCTACTAAAGCTGCAAACATGCTAGCAGCATTATCATAAATGACGCCTATCGAATGCACACAAGAACTTCACATTGCTGACCAGAATTAAATGAAACAAACATCTACTTTGTCTAAGCAGTGCTGCACACTGCCATGCTTATTATTAATTTTTTTTTAAAGACAAATGTGATGTATATTGACAATGTAAGAAAATTTACGGAAAAAATCATTCTTGAAAATCTTTCGGAGAAAGAACAATAATAAGCGGATTTGATCTATTGGTTTCTTTTTGTTTTTTTGTTACGTATATAAGGATGTACAAAGAGACTTTTATAGAAATATTTTATGACAAATTTAATTTTTACCACTGGCTTGTGTGTTTTCAAATGGTCAATTAATACCATGGCCCTGGGATATTTTCGAGTAGGTTATCATACTGTGAAAATTTCAAACCATAACAATGACTCTGGCTTAATAGATGGTTTAATAAATGACCAACACTTCACCAAAGGAAACAGGCTGCAGTGGTTACAGGAATCGTTTTAGTTTCTAATCCATTGTACAGCCGTGGCCAAAAGTTTTGAGAATGACACAAATATTAATTTTCACAAAGTCTGCTGCCTCAGTTTTTATGATGGCAATTTGCATATAATCCAGAATGTTATGAAGAGTGATCAGATGAATTGCAATTAATTTCAAAGTCCCTCTTTGCCATGAAAATGAACTTAATTCCAAAAAAACATGTCCACTGCATTTCAGCCCTTCCACAAAAAGACCAGCTGACATCATATCAGTGATTCTCTCGTTAACACAGGTGAGAGTGTTAACGAGGACAAGGCTGGAGATCACTCTGTCATGCTGATTGAGTTAGAATAACAGACTGGAAGCTTTAAAAGGAGGGTGGTGCTTGAAATTATTGTTCTTCCTCTGTTAACTATGGTTACCTGCAAGGAAACACGTGCAGCCATCATTGCTTTGCACAAAAAGGGATTCACAGGCAAGGATATTGCTGCTAGTAAGATTGCACCTAAATCAACCATTTATCGGATCATCAAGACCTTCAAGGAGAGAGGTTCAACTGTTGTGAAGAAGGCTTCAGGGCGCCCAAGAAAGTCCAGCAAGCGCCAGGACCGTCTCCTAAAGTTGATTCAGCTGCGGGATCGGGGCACCACCAGTGCAGAGCTTGCTCAGGAATGGCAGCAGGCAGGTGTGAGTGCGTCTGCACGCACAGTAAGGCGAAGACTTTTGGAGGATGGCCTGGTGTCAAGAAGGGCAGCAAAGAAGCCACTTCTCTCCAGGAAAAACATCAGGAACAGACTGCTATTCTGCAAAAAGTACAGGGATTGGACTGCTGAGGACTGGGGTAATGTCATTTTCTCTGATGAATCCCCTTTCTGATTGTTTGGGGCATCTGGAAAAAAGCTTGTCCGGAGAAGAAAAGGTGAGCGCTACCATCAGTCCTGTGTCATGCCAACAGTAAAGCATCCTGAGACCACTCATGTGTGGGGTTGCTTCTCAGCCAAGGGAGTGGGCTTACTCACAATTTTGCCTAAGAACACAGCCATGAATAAAGAATGGTACAAAAACATCCTCAGAGAGCAACTTCTCCCAACCATCCAAGAACAGTTTGGTGACGAACAATGCCTTTTCCAGCATGATGGGGCACCTTGCCACAAGGCAAAAGTGATAACGAAGTGGCTCGGGGAACAAAACATCGACATTTTGGGTCCATGGCCAGGAAACTCCCCAGACCTTAATCCCATTGAGAATTTGTGGTCAATCCTCAAGAGGCGGGTGGACAAACAAAAACCCACAAACTCCAAGCATTGATTATGCAAGAATGGGCTGCCATCAGTCAGGATGTGGCCCAGAAGTTGATTGACAGCATGCCAGGGCGAATTGCAGAGGTCTTGAAAAAGAAGGGTCAACACTGCAAATATTGACTATTTGCATAAACTTCATTTAATTGTCAATAAAAGCCATTGACACTTATGAAATGCTTGTGATTATACTTCAGTAACAGTTAGTAACATCTGACAAAAAGATCTAAAAATACTGAAGCAGCAGACTTTGTGAAAATTAATATTTGTGTCATTCTCAAAACTTTTGGCCACGGCTGTAGATAGCTTTACTTAAACCAGGAACTACTGTGGTATATACTGCCATACTGACCATTAGCCAAATGCAAGCTTTACAGAATGACCATCCCTGTAAGCTAGTATGATATAGACCTAGGTGTGAGAGTAATTAAACTCTGATAAAGTATACAATAACTGGTGCAAGTTCATTCAGAACCTCATTCTCATTGGCTTCCAGTGAGTGAAATGCAACAAACAGTACAAAATCAAGAAAATGCTAGTCACATTTCCCTAAAATTATCACACTGACACACACCTCTGCCCCTTGCCCCAATAAGGAGAGGTGTTTGCTCAGTGGCTGCCTCGCTCAACAGCCCATTCTTTTCCCTAGCTGGAGGCTTGTTTGGGTCACTGATGTCAATGCACCCATGGGGCTACATGAGGCATGTGTGTGTGTTTGTGTATATTAGTCAGAGCCAGCAAAAGCAGTGCTTTTCATGGTGACCCGATGACCATGAAACGCAACACAGGGTATAGCCTGGTGTATAATTGTGGTATATATATGGAGGATAGTGTATATGGTGTACTTTCTACAAAAAGGTACAGTTCCTTCTTAAACAAATCATCAGTTTTTATAAAGGTCAAACATTAAAGTAAAAATGGGAGCAAAAAGACAATGATGCAGTACATGCCAGGAAATGGGACCGAATATGTAAATAGATTCAACTTGTAGTGAAATGGTAAAACAAGATTAATTCTCCAAAAAAGTATATGAAGACAGTAGCTATTCTAATCTGACAAACAATAATGTATCATAAATAAAAGTGTGTAGTGCTTCAGTTGCATCTCCAGTAATAGTCACCTTGAGAGATTAAAATTCCTGCCATCTCTGACATCTTTAAATATGATTGTTAGAGACACAGGAATGTTTTTTGGCATCTGTCACCCTTTATTACCCATATCTTATATATATCTGTTACCCTTTATTACCCATCTCTTGCATATCTGTTAATTGAAATTGTTTAACTAAAATGTTAAGTGTAAAAATGTTTTTTTTGTTTTTTGTTTTGGCCACACTCGTGTATTCAGTCAGTTTCCCAAATGTTTCATGTCTACACTGAGTTTAAAAACATTGGAAACAGCATTTGCACACTGGGTATCTGACCCATGACCTTTACATAACTTCCACTATATTTGTTAGTTTTGATGCTGCAGTCACATGGAGTGTGAATAGCTAGAGAACCCAGACAAAATATGGACAGATAATGAAGTTGGGCTACTTTTTAAAATGAGTAACAAATACAAGAACATCAAAGACATGGAGAACGTTCATTGGGAATTATGGAGATCACAAGACAATCAAATGGCTTCAGCATTCTCGAAAAGCAATTTGTTCCTTTTATCTACACCACACCGCTGAATGTCCTCTTGGGAGAGTGGATTCAAAGAGACACATTTTTGGTGCAATTTTCATGTTGATGGAAAGGCAAACTCAAAGGCCTTACTCAAGGGAGCCACTCTAAAGTTCATCAAGTTTGGCAAAAGTTAAGTCTTGAAACCCCACTGCAGTTTTCGTTCAGCACACATGCTACCTAAGCCAGAACTTAGTAGTGCAAGCAAGAGTGTTTTTGAATTGACATGTAACAATGTAGAGATGCCTCTTAGTCCACATTGGCTGAATATTAGGGGGGTCCATATTATTTGTTTTTTCCTCCCATTTACACAGCATGAAGCATCACAAAGACTGGAGTTTATTTTCCTCTCTGAGATCTTCACAGCGGACAGAATTTTTCCAAATATTACACATGGCCCATTATTATTAACCATGTTGCCCACTGTGGCGTAACGTAATCAGTTAGAAGCCCTAGATATTTGACTTTACCCTGAGGAGTTAAAGTGAGTTTGTTTCTGAGACCACAATCATATACAACTGCTTGTGTATACTTCAGGCTGCAGGAACAAAGCCTGGCATGTGGTGTATATGTGTGTGTGTGTGTGTGTGTGTGTGTGTGTGTGTGTGTGTGTGTGTGTGTGTGTGTGTGTGATGTTCTATTTTAGCTTCTATATTCTAAAGAGGAAAAAGCAGGTGGGGCTCAGTGGACAGCTGTAGAGGCTGGAGAACTAGTTAATCTGCGACACCACATCCCACCACACACACCCAATATCACACAGCACCAGCCACTCATTTATGTACACATCATGGGTGAAACTTCATGCGCCGTATTCAGCTGCATTAGTAAATGTACAGTGACTCACAAAAAGTCACTAAAGATTCTGCACCACTATGATGCAAGAGTCTATTTAATTCATTTACACCCACTTAAATCAGTTCTCTTATAGTCAATATCTAACCTTTTTAAACACACACACAATACCATGGCAGAGCATGTAAGCACCTTAAAATACACAATTTGAGCCAACTGGCAGAGATTAAGCAACCATAGGTGGTAGACAGGTGCTATATAAATTGAACAGACAGACAGACAGGTTTCATTTTCACAACAAATTGGTATTATCTGTATTATAAAATGCATACTATAAAATGAATAAATAAATGTGAGCAAAATGCAGTCATAAATTATTATATTATAGTAATATGTCAATGTACTACAGTAATATACTCCAATATCAATATCATTATTATATCATCCAGCCCCAACATACCTGACAAAACCAGCCTACACTTATGAGTAATCTCTGGAAACTACTAAACAGGAAGGAAAAATGTGAACAGTGAACTTACAGTATGTCCCTGTGCTGTTAATTACAGATGAGCCTTCATCAGGGAACAATTAACAAATTTAAATGTGGAGCAAACAGGGGGAAGTGAGCGGTCCTTCAAGAGTGATCGACTGTGCAGAATGTCAGTCAATGACCAAGTGACGGGAGAGCAAGGGGCCACATATTGTAGACAGGACATGCATATGTACACCCCCCCACTCACCCACCCCTGAAGAAAAACGAGATGCAGCTAGCTCCACACACTTCAGGGAGGAATCAAAAGCACACAAATAGCAACACGGTGGTTTCCCACCGCTGCCTCACCATGTCGGACTGTGCCAACAACTAAAGGCAGGCAATTTAAGGGGAAGGAGTGAGAAGTGCACGCTGGAACATGAGATCAGATGAATGTAGGCCAGGTCACACAAATGACCAAGGTCTAACCTCATCAAGAGTGTGTGTGTGTGTGTGTGTGTGTGTGTGTGTGTGTGTGTGTGTGTGTGTGTGTGTGTGGCTGGTCAGAATCATAGTAAACAAAATCAAGTTTAAACAATGGATTTAACATACAGGAGTGAGTACAAGATCAAGTCTAAGCTGAATGAAAAAGAAGTAATTGTATAACATTTGAGCTTGTAATTTATTTAATTTTTAATCTTGAGTAGCACTATGGTTTCATTCATTCATTTTCAGTAACCACTAGTGCCAATCCACCGCAGGGCACTACGTGCTCACGCATTCACATTTACATTACATTTACATTTATGGCATTTGGCAGACGCTCTTATCCAGAGCGACTTACATCTTTATTTCATTTATACAGCCGTGGCCAAAAGTTTTGAGAATGACACAAATATTAATTTTTACAAAGTCTGCTGCCTCAGTTTTTATGATGGCAATTTGCATATACTCCAGAATGTTATGAAGAGTGATCAGATGAATTGCAATTAATTTCAAAGTCCCTCTTTGCCATGAAAATGAACTTAATTCCAAAAAAACATGTCCACTGCATTTCAGCCCTTCCACAAAAGGACCAGCTGACATCATGTCAGTGATTCTCTCGTTAACACAGGTGAGAGTGTGAACGAGGACAAGGCTGGAGATCACTCTGTCATGCTGATTGAGTTAGAATAACAGACTGGAAGCTTTAAAAGGAGGGTGGTGCTTGAAATTATTGTTCTTCCTCTGTTAACTATGGTTACCTGCAAGGAAACACGTGCAGCCATCATTGCTTTGCACAAAAAGGGATTCACAGGCAAGGATATTGCTGCTAGTAAGATTGCACCTAAATCAACCATTTATCGGATCATCAAGACCTTCAAGGAGAGAGGTTCAACTGTTGTGAAGAAGGCTTCAGGGCGCCCAAGAAAGTCCAGCAAGCGCCAGGACCGTCTCCTAAAGTTGATTCAGCTGTGGGATCGGGGCACCACCAGTGCAGAGCTTGCTCAGGAATGGCAGCAGGCAGGTGTGAGTGCGTCTGCACGCACAGTAAGGCGAAGACTTTTGGAGGATGGCCTGGTGTCAAGAAGGGCAGCAAAGAAGCCACTTCTCTCCAGGAAAAACATCAGGGACAGACTGCTATTCTGCAAAAAGTACAGGGAGTGGACTGCTGAGGACTGGGGTAATGTCATTTTCTCTGATGAATCCCCTTTCCGATTGTTTGGGGCATCTGGAAAAAAGCTTGTCCGGAGAAGAAAAGGTGAGCGCTACCATCAGTCCTGTGTCATGCCAACAGAAAAGCATCCTGAGACCACTCATGTGTGGGGTTGCTTCTCAGCCAAGGGAGTGGGCTCACTCACAATTTTGCCTAAGAACACAGCCATGAATAAAGAATGGTACAAAAACATCCTCAGAGAGCAACTTCTCCCAACCATCCAAGAACAGTTTGGTGACAAACAATGCCTTTTCCAGCATGATGGGGCACCTTGCCACAAGGCAAAAGTGATAACGAAGTGGCTCGGGGAACAAAACATCGACATTTTGGGTCCATGGCCAGGAAACTCCCCAGACCTTAATCCCATTGAGAATTTGTGGTCAATCCTCAAGAGGCGGGTGGACAAACAAAAACCCACAAACTCTGACAAACTCCAAGCATTGATTATGCAAGAATGGGCTGCCATCAGTCAGGATGTGGCCCAGAAGTTGATTGACAGCATACCAGGGCGAATTGCAGAGGTCTTGAAAAAGAAGGGTCAAATATTGACTCTTTGCAGAAACTTCATGTAATTGTCAATAAAAGCCATTGACACTTATGAAATGCTTGTGATTATACTTCAGTAACAGTTAGTAACATCTGACAAAAAGATCTAAAAACACTGAAGCAGTAGACTTTGTGAAAATTAATATTTGTGTCATTCTCAAAACTTTTGGCCACGGCTGTACATCTGAGCAATTGAGGGTTAAGGGCCTTGCTCAAGGGCCCAACAATGGCAGCTTGCTGGGGTTTGAACTCACGACAATGTCTTAACCACTGAGCTACCACTGACATTCACATACTAATTCATGCCTAGTGGGCACAGGCATAGGCAATCCACCTACCGGCATATTATTGGAAGTGGGAGGAAACTGGACAACCTGGAGGAAACCCATGTCAACATGTGGAGAATATGCAAAACTCTACAAAGACAGTATCCTGAGCTCAAGAAAGAACCAGGGATCCTGGAGCTGTGAGGTGGCAACAGTAGACACTATGCCACCAATATGTTTTTTTGTTTGCCATATAAACAGAAGTGCCACTACTACTTTAAAAAAAAAAAAAAAAAAAAAAAAAAAGACACCCAGAGTTCAATAATATTTTACATTACATATAAAAATGTATTAGAAAAAGGAAACAATTGGGACCCATTACTCTGAGGAACAATTTGGATTGTTCAGTGTTTAAAAATACTGATAATACTTACAACAAAGGGCTACCTAATTGCTTAATGAAGTTTGCAGTGACATTTATTCATTTGGTAAACACTTCCAAAGCAATTTACAAGTGAGCCATACAATCTGAGCAAATCAGAGTTAAGGGCCCAGTAGTGACTCTCTGGCAATCTTGCTCACTATTACTGGACGTTAACCAACGAGATACTAATGAAGATCATTTTCATTTAACCCACCCAAAATTCTAAAAGCAAGAGATTTATATAAAACAGCCTTTTCATACACTATAGCTCCATCTAGTGCTCACTCTTGCAAAAATTCATGTGCGCACATGCAAACACATTCTCAGATATCTGTTTGTGTAGCAAGACAAGCTTAGATTTTATTGCTATAATTAAGCACATTCTAAACAGAATCCATTAGGAAACTCGGGGGGGGGGGGGGGTGATTCCTGCAATCTGAGCAGAAGTGTGTCTGTGTATACATTTGTGACAGTTCAGCATGGAGAACCACACAGGCCTTCATAAGCTGCGTGAAAATATTCACACTCGTATCTCAACTGTCCAGAAGCCAAGGATGAATAAACACAGTAAATGTATATCCACTTAAATA
Organism: Cranoglanis bouderius; assembly: GCA_023630585.1. NCBI lineage: Eukaryota > Metazoa > Chordata > Actinopteri > Siluriformes > Cranoglanididae > Cranoglanis > Cranoglanis bouderius. Next base: position 7,732,891 of record CM042562.1, on the reverse strand, counting down.
TGAGAGGAGTGAGAGAAAGAGAACGAAAGAATGTGTATTCCAAAATGACCACAGTTAGTATTATTTGCCACAAATAAAATAAACTTGTTCTTCATCAGAAGCTGAATGCAGGCTTGTTCGCTCATTTTACTGTACCACTAAACAGGCTCATTTGTCCACTTTCCATGTCTCAGTCATCTCACTCGTACATTTACGTCACTGGTTCTTTTCACTTATTCACTGTTGCTTCATTCTTCCGAAGCCACACTGGAGCTTGTATTCAGCCGAGTATGCCTGCATAATGCTGCTGTATGTGGGTGTCTAATTAAGACACCTACACACATTTTGTATTATACATGCTTGGCATATTTTGTTTTATACAGTGTTAGCATGCGAGTTATGTGAGCACCAGTACAGTAGGTTTACATTCACACAGTCAATCATGCTACATCTCTCACTCAGTCATACACATCAGGTTGTGGATTCATGAGTTATAGAGACATTAGTGCAGACAGGAAAGGGTGTGCACTTGTGTGGTTCACTTTCGTTACTGTATCTTCCAGCTTAGACAGCATTTACACAATCAAGGTCCGTTTAAAAACTTGTGCATTATGACCAACATTTTAATCTAAATTTAGGCCATAGCCTGCAATGCTCCAAGCTCATTTGCTTTATTTCAGAAAACACAATTTGCAGAGTGGACAGGCACAGCACTTTTAAACTGACACAAAGCTTTAGTATGGGCAGAGAGGGTGCTGATTTGCTCAGAACATCCGAATAACTGTATAGACTACAGATGAAGCACTGGCTGGTACGGAGGGGAAAAAAAAAAACTGAAAACATGAAAACAATTTATGTAAATCATTCCAGAAAATATGTTGCTTAAATCATAATGTGAACAACTGGATAAGACCCTTTTGATAAATATGCACTGAATGTGGTTCCTGTATGGAAATCAAGCAAATGCAGGTTTATATTTATTTACTTTTAAATAATTCCTCAGGGCTCATACATCATTTTTGTGAAAGGAAGACAGGGACCCTTTGAGGGCAAACAAAAAACAGAAATTTATTACAAAAAAAAAAAAAAAAAAAAAAAAAAAAAAAAAAAAAAAAGCAATCGTGACCATTGTAATGACTATTTCTTTCATGCAGAACAGCTATTCTTCACTAACTGACATGTAAACGAATTCAAACTAACATTGTTTGTGCCTTTGAGAGAAGTCAAGACCTTCTACATCTTATGATGTTTTATAATGAGACATGCCACAAACTCGTAGCTGCCCCAGATAAACCACATGGGTCTCCAAAGGAGCTTAGAACCCCATTACTGCATAATAAATGACATACAGACCCAGAACAAGAGCCAGATGAGAGAAGCCAAGCCTCGTCTTGTCTTCAGATTATCATTTTGGGCCTCTGCTCCTTAAACACACATACAGACAAAACACGGTAAACAGGAATATACACAAACATACGACAAATTAAAGGGGGAAAAAAACAAAAACAAAACGGTGGCTCTGTTGTGCTGTGCATTTTGCTGGCATGGTTCGGTTCACTTGCCCCATTGGATGAAAGTCACTGCAAATCAATACAAATATCATCTTTATCCTATGAAGTTGAATCTTGATTAGAGAGGTCTCTTTCAGGATGAAAACATCCCCATCTACAGGGCATAAGGGCTCACTGAATGGTTTGATGAGGATGAAAAAACTATATATATATATATATATATATATAATAATATGCTATGGTCTTCACAATCACCAGATCTCAACCCAGTTGAAAAACTTATGGGACATTTTGGACTGATGGGTTTGAACAATTTAGGGAGTATCTTTTGGAAGAATGTAGATTCTATGCCAAGGTGCACTGAAGCTGTTCTGGCAGATCATCCTGGCCCAACACTTTACTAACACACTTTGTTTTCTTTTTTTCTTTAATGTGTCACTTGTCTACATAATGCGAAATAAGTTTGATTTAGAGACACACGATTTCCTCTATGTTTGTGATGTCAGAGGAAGAAGAGGAAAGAGTTAGGATTGACAGTATGACTTAGAACTTAGAAGAACAAAACAAAAGGATGTGACAAAAATGATTCAAACTGGAAAAACGAGAGTGAAAAACCATATGATTTCACATAAACACCACAGTGGTTTTGTTAGCCCTTACATACAAACATTTCACTAGAATATCTTTGCCCACTAGGGAACTGGTATTTACCAGGTTCAACAGTAAACTGAGGACTTGTATATCAATGAGTAGAAATGGATGAAGACAAAGAGAAAACTGCTTTTAGGAAGACTGAAGTCATTTTCTAAAAATAAGATGAGAGAGACAGAGAGATAAAACAGGTTTTAGCTTGGTACACAAAGTTCCCAGAGAGACGGGACGCTTCAGACAAAATCTTTTCATCAGTTGTGCAAGCAAAGTGCTTCTGAAGCTACATTGTACATATGAAAACTACCCTTATTACCACTACCAGAGAGAAAAAAGAACCCCTTTGAGTTGCCTAGTATAACAACTGGTGGCATACCATGGAAGATATTGTCTAAGGTGGTATTTACACTTGTTTTTTATACAAGATGGCTGCCGTACACACCTTACGGTTGTTTGGAGAGTCTCCTGTGCACGTCCTCAGATATTAACTCTTCCTCATGGTGCAATTCTGCATCTTTACATGGACATTGCATCATGTGACACTGTGTCTGCCACTGTCCAAACAAACTAGGGTTGTGTCTCAAATCTCATACTTATCTACTGTTTTAGACTGTTATTGACTACTGGTTTTCTTATGATGTTTAGTGTTTGAGTTTTAAAACTCATGAAGCCTTCAAACCTACTGAAAGGTCTGTTTTGCATACCAGTCTTCTGGATTTTCTAGATTAATAAATACTTTTGAATGTAAGGCCAGAGTGATATGAGACACAGTTCATGACAATCATGATGACGGAGGAAAGTTTTAAAGAGAAACAGAACTTCTATCAGTGCGTTTAACCGATGTGCATGAAATCGTTAAACATTGTAGTTTGACTTGGAGTCCAAACAGACATGGATGTCTTGGCTCTGATGTGCCATCCAGTGGACATTGTTTACATACTCACCTGCTTATCTTGTGCGTCTGGAGGATTAAAAGCAATCATTGAAGAGTAACCATTGACCATGTTCCTACACAGCAACCGGCAAAAATACAGCTGCTGTACACATTGGACTGTACTGCTCTTCTATTTTCTGAAAGCAGATGTGACTGACAAACACCCTACACCACAGCTGCTTGGGGTCAGCATTGTTCATTATGAACCAAAAGCAAAACACTGTCTCTTTAAACAGCGCTGGCAGCTTTCATTATTTCAGTTCATTTTTAAAACTTGGTGAATGTGCACAGCATCTTTCAACTACACAAAAGTGGCTGATCCGAACTGGGCAGTCAGTAATCCACAGGCTAATCTGACGAGTCCTCATACTGCCAAATGTTAGACAAAAACGCAACTTTGTGTTTGATGCAAGAGTGGATCATCTTTAAGTCTGCTGTGGCCACTGGTTTCAAAGAATTCTGCAAGTATTTCTAAGACAGCATCAGATGACAATTGTTCACAAAGCCTAATTTTGAGATCTTGCATTAGTGGACTGATTTAGTCTTTTTTTTTTTTTTTTTTGATTATGATAAAGCTCTCTTTGAGTCTGCAGGAACCTAGTACACCAGTCACCAAGGTGTGCAAAAAGTGTAGAGTATCAAAAACGTGTACCTTGTCTAGACACTGTCACACCAGTGCAAGCTGCAGTGTATATATTCTGCATGTGGAAATATACCATCAAAACTTTCGGTGCAGTGGTTCTGAGCTCCAGATCTGTTTTGCAGAGTTTGACATTTTCCCTACGAAAGCCTGATCAGTTTAATAAGAGTCTCTTCATTAGTTCGCCTAGGTGAGTCATGGGTAAGGAAAATTATCATCCTGGAGACACAAAAAATTAAATGAACAGAAAATGAAAGAAGAGGAGAACCCCTCTTGATTCATCCACTATAACAGTGTAAGAAGTGTGTGGAGTCTCACGTAGGTCTGTGTTGATCATTCATAGGAAAAATAAGGCTGAGCACATGGGTAGCTCATTTAGAACATCTGGACTCGTTATCATTGCATTTCTGGGCATCTCTCAGTGGCTAGATTTGGGTCATGCTTGGCAAGTAAAAAAGTTGCAAAAACTGTCCACACATTCTCCATGACTACATGAGATGCCTCACTTTGTATGGAACATCACCACATCTTTAACTGGTTTGATCTTGTTTTTAAAACCACACAGTTTACTGCAGCACAGTTTAACTGATTCCAAGATGCTTTATTACTCATTCTCTAAAGAAGATGGAATCCCTGTAAAACAGACATTCAACCCAAATTCCAAAAAAGTTGTGACGCTGTGTAAAATGTAAATAAAAACAGAATGCAATGATTAACAAATCTCATAAACCCATATTTTATTCACAATAGAACATAGAAAACATGTTGAAACTGAGGAAATGTACCATTTTAAGGAAAAAAAATAAGATAACTTTGAATTTGATAGCAGCAACACGTCTCAAGGAGACCAGTTGCTGGAGTTTTGGGAGAGGAATGTTGTCCCATTCGTGTCTGATACAGGATTCTAGCTGCTCAACAGTCCTGTGTCTTCTTTGGCATACATTTCATTTCATGATGCGCTAAATGTTTTCAATTGGTGAAAAGTCTAGACTGCAGGCAGGCCAGTTCAGCACCCGGACTCTTCTACTACGAAGCCATGCTGTTGTAATAGATGCAGTATGTGATTTAGCATTGTCTTGCTGAAATATGCAAGGCCTTCCCTGAAAAAGTCATTATCTGGATGGAAGCATATGTTGCTCTAAAACCTGTATATACCTTTCAGCATTGATGGTGCCTTTCCAGATGTGCAAGCTGCCCATTCCATAGGCACTAATGCACCCCCTTACCATCAGAGATGCAGGCTTTTGAACTGAGCGCCGATAACAAGCCGGATGGTCCCTTTCCTCTTTAATCCAGAAGATGCGGCATCCATGGTTTCCAAAAAGAATTTTCAAATTTCGATTCGTCTGACCACAGAACAGTTTTCCACTTTGCCTCAGTCCATTTTAAATGAGCTTTGGCCCAGAGAAGACGGCAGAGTTTTTGGATCATGTTCACATATGGCTTCTTCTTTGCATGCTAGTGCTTTAACCTGCATTTGTGGATGGCACGGCGAACTGTGTTCACAGACAATGATTTCTGGAGGTGTTTCTGAGCCCATGCAGTGATTTCCATTACAGAATCATGCCTGTTTTTAATGCAGTGCCGCCTGAGGGCCCGAGGATCATGGGCATGCAATATTGATTTTCACCCTTGTCGCTTGCGCACAGAGTTTTCTCTTGCCATTGAATGATCTACATATGAAGGATATACTTTTTGAAATTGGCATGGTGGGGTCATCATACCAAGTTCTAAAGAGTTCTATAATGCCTTCAGAAAGAAGGTTGTGGATGCCTATGAAATTATTTGAAATACATCATTCCACTGTAAGGAAAATCATCTATAAATGGCGCAGAATTCAAATGACTGCCAATTTGTCCAGGACTGGCTGTCCCAGCAAATTCAGCCCAAAGAACTATCCCAAAATTTCATCACAGGATCTGCTAGTAAGTCTTGTAACTGTTTGTGTCAAAGTATATGCTTCTACAATCAGAAAGAGATTTCACAAATTTGACCTGCAAGGGAGGTGTGCCAGGAAAAAGCCTTTGCTGTCTAAAAAGAACCTTAAAGCAAGACTACAGTTTGCCAATGAACATATAAGCAAAGACCAGGCCTTTTGGAATAACGTGGTCTGGACAGACGAATCAAAGATTGAGTTGTTTGGCCACAGTAACAGCAGACATTTTTGGTACAGGCCAAAGACAGCTTTTCAGGAGAAGCACCTCATACCAACTCTGAAGCACTGTGGTGGAAATGTTATGGTTTGGGGTTGGCTTCGCTGCCTCAGGGACTGGACAGTTTGCATTTATTGTACATGCACTATCCATTTTATTAGGAACGCCTGTACAGCTGCATTTTTTGCATTGCACTGCTGCCACATGCTTGGCTGATTATGAACGTGAAGGTGCACGGGTGTTCCTAATATAGTGGATGGAGAGTATATTATTGATGGAATGACTATGAAATTAGAAAATTATCAGTGTGATAGAAGTGTTAAAAAATGTGCTCAGGATGAAATGTTTTATACAAAATGTTCAGACCAAAAATCTCTAAGGATGTCTTTAAAACGTTAGCCATCCTTACTGATGTCTGGATCCTTTGGAAGGCCATGCAAAGAGACATTTTCTACCAAAGAGCCAGCAATCAATCGACGTGATTTAATTTGGCTAGCGGGACAAGCTGTTGTAGGCTGAATAGGCAGTCAAATGTAAATATAGACAGTCATATGCAAACATACGTATAGTGACATCAAAGTGATGAGAAATTCAAGATCAGCTTAGTTTAGTTGCAGCTTAGCTTTCATAGTTGGACCGTATGGACTGGTGAGAGAAAAATATATACCGAAAGCTTAATACTTACATGCTATTCCAGGATGTTACACTCGAACTGTCTCTACACAGACTTATCATATTTTTTTCTATGCTTATTTATGCATAAGCTTATTTCATTTTTTTTAAAGCCAGGAAAATCCAGTTCTTTATATATGGGCTTGTTAAGCAAAAGTATGCTACAAAATCACTCCTGAATCATAAATCACTCACTAGAACACCAACGCAGGTGTGACCTCATCCTCTGTTTGTGTAGTTATGCACACACACATTTATAGAATACACACTGAAGAGAGAGTGTGTATTTTGTGTGTGTATCTATGCACACACATGCACTTTGCCTTGGGCGGCAGTTTGGTCGTGCCCCAGATGTGGCTGTTTTCACTCTGACAGAGGAAAAATAAAGAAGGCTTAATTGAAAAATCATGTTCTGCTCTCCAAACAGAATAACTCCGATGAAGCCCAAGCCTCTCTCTCTCGCTCTCTCTGGGACATCCCTGTTACCATAGCACTATCCTAAACTTCAGTGCTGTTGGGGAACAGCTTGGCTTTAACACCAAGACCTAGCCACATCTCTGACTCAATCTATGATATCAGTCTACACTCAGCCATACAGGACAGAGACACAGAGAGAAGAATCTACCCATGTCATCACATATAAAGAAACATAAATTATCTGTATACATGCCTATTCTTTTGTTGGGATTGCTAAAGCCATGTTAGGGAACTGAGGAACTTTCTAGCCTATATACATAGACACTGTTTTAAAGAATTGGAAAGAATTCAAAGAGTTCAAGAGGCGGAAAAACGCACATTTTCTAGTGGCCACCTTTCAGTCACAGCAGTAAAATTGAGGAACATGTATGAATTCAGTGCTACATGTTTGTAAAAGTCAGACAAAACAGGAAATTGTATCTCTATTTTTCTAAGAAATTAAAGTTTTGCCACGATTCTCTCAGTCTCTCAGCCATATAAAAGGAGGAAGAGTTGTGCCCCTGTGGTTGCTGACTCGCTGCATCGGCTGAGATGCATTACTAAAAGATTTAATACATGCTGCCTTTAGGAGGTGCTCTTTTGCCATTTTGTCATTTACAAATTACTGTAAGCTTTGCCTATGATGTTTTTTGGGTGTCACACTAAATATAAATCAGCAGTTATGAACACGCTTGGTCAACAATTTGCATTTACCAACATACACACATGAGGATAGAAGAAAATCAGTGCTCCCAAAACTTTTGTAAAGTTGGTGGGATTTTTTTTTTTTTTTTTTTAGTTTGGCCTAAACATTCACACCCAACTACACTATTTAACCATTTTTCTTACTGTGACTGAAAAACTGTGAAACCAAGTGGACTGAATAAATTTCTTTCAAATAAATTTCTTCGTCTTCTTCATTTTGTCTTAAGGGCATGCAAACATTGCAAATACGGCAATGAATCAATCGATTTTTCATTTTGCAAGGGAGTAGTGTTTCCTTTTTGCAGTGACCTATTTATAACACACTATCAAATAAAGAAAAACAATGGCAAGCTGAGTAGTCTCTAAAACAGGCACACGTAAGCACTTTTTCCAGCTCCAGTAATCCATGATGTGAAGCCAGAGTGGCTCATTAGTGATCAGCACATCTGTGCACCTTATGTTTGCTCAGAGTGTCTATATAGACCAATTTAGTTCAAGTCTTGCACATATAATGTGTAAAAATCAGTCTTAGACTTTAGATGTGTGTTATAAAGTTTGGTTATATGTATGAGGGGCAGCTAACAAAAGCTATACATCACGATAGTAAGGATGAGAATAACACATATGGGAACAATTAAAGAGTAAAAACGCTTTTTTAAAACAATAACATGATTGCCTTACTGTATTCCTTTACTTTGCTGCCAACAATAACAATTCACATAGGCTAATAAAATACAGCCTCTTTTTACAGCACTGGGAATATATAATTACTGAAGGGTGTAATTATCTTGTCATTGTCCAGCAACTCTGCTAATTTCCATTTTTTACAGCTTTTTGAAAACCCCAGGATTCAACTTTGCTTCGTTACCATGACCACCCACTACCTATCATGCTAGTTAGCTAAATAATATGCTATCTAGGTACTAAAACAGCTCAGCTACATTACCATAGACAATCATGACAAACATCAGAAGCAGCTACACTCACTGGGAGGGCAAATTATATTATTAAGAATGTAAACTCCTTTATATTTTCAACATTTTTAATAGCACTTAAGAGCGAATGAAGGATGTTTAATGTGCACCTCAGGAAGACTTCATTAATATTCGACACAAGCCTATGGTCTATAATTGGCTCCAAATATTCTTGCAGTGGCCAAACACACCGACAAGGTTAATACAAAAACAGTTTCAATGTTATGGCCTGGAGAGTGAAAAACACAAATGGATTGTAAATGCTTGCTATATAAATTTGGAAATGGCAGAAATTCCACAAGACTTTCTATTCCATCCAGCCATATTTGCAAATTAGTTCCACATTATAGAAATCAAATCAAAGATATGGCCATGCACACAGCAGAAGAGAATCAGACTATATGATGGACCTAATGCAAAAAGCAGGAGCGCCTGCATGTGACAGCATACACTAAATGACAGTTTCATCACCGTCCTGAGAAAAAAGCAGGTCTCAGAGGTTAAGCTGCCTCTTAGACCACAGTGAGGGAGAGTTTGCTGGAGTAGGATGAGGCCCCAATCCATCTGTTCTCCAACCTCATCCACCTCCCGCTCCTGGGCCTCTATCGATGATGTAAGCTTATGTAACAGGGTCAGCTATAATTCAGGATTGAGGGGTGTCCTAGAACCGCGCTCTAGCTCAACAACGTTACAGGAACGTTGATGTTAAAGGAATTTATTTATGCTGTGCTGTGTAACCAAAACCTGGTTTTCATTATCCTGTCAAGTTTGATGAGTAGCAATGCATGCATAAAGCCAATCAAATGCATTATGAGAAATCTGCTCTGGTTAATAAAAGCCTTGTTTGAAAGACAACAAGGGAACACTGACTTTGTCTTCCAGTCTGCTAAAAAAATATGATGTGCTGTTTTTTTTGTTGTTTTGTTTGTTTATAAGTTAAAAAATAAAATGTAATTGTTGGCAAATTGACACAAGAGGAATAAAATATAATGGGACAGGCTTTTATAGGAAAGTAATCAACTTCAGGGTGGTAACAGCAACTCCACTTTGTGTCGGGCCACATCATACCACCCAATCACTGATTATCCTCCTGTAACAGCACACCTAGATGTGTTTAATTCTCACAGTCATGTGAAAAAATAAGTACACCCCATGGAAATTGTTGTGTTTTTGCTTGTCCAAATATGTAAAAAATAAAAAATAAAAATAAAAAGTTTAAATAAAAAAAAAAATAAAAAATTGATCATCTTTGAAACAGTGCCTATCAATAAAGGTGATACACTATCAAATGACACATAAAACTGACATTTTGTAGTAATTTTCAGATTTAAAATTAACATAAAAACAAATCAGTCACTTGGAAATTTATGTTCACCCCAACATTTATCACACCTTCAAATCCATAAAATTAGAATCAGGTGTTCAAGATTGGGTTCCAGTTATTAGAATCTGCTTAGGGAGTGCAGGTGGAACCTGTCTTTTTTAAACCTCTCATACCTAGTGTCTGGTGTCCCCTTTGTTATTTAGGTGTGTGTTGTCATCATGCCAAGATCTAAAGAGTTCTGTAAGGCCTACAGAAAAAAGGTTTTGGATGCCAATGAGTCTTGCAAGGGATTTAAAAAGATCTCCAAATTATTTGAAATACATCATTCCACTGTAAGGAAAAGAATCTACAAATGGCGCAGATTTCAAACGACTGCCAAGTTGTCCAGGACTGGCCATCCCAGCAAATTCAGAAAAAGCCTTTGCAAGACTACAGTTTGCCAATGAGCATATAGGCAAAGACCAGGCCTTTTGGAATAACGTGCTCTGGACAGACGAATCAAAGATAAGAGTTGTTTGGCCACAGTAACCGCAGACGTTTGGAGGTGACCAAAGACAACTTTTCAGGAGAAGCACCTCATACCAACTGTCAAGCATTGTGGTGGAAATGTTATAGTTTTGGGTTGCTTCACTGCCTCAGGGACTGAACAGCATGCATTCATTGATTCAACTATGAATCCTGCATCATATCAAAGAGTGCTTGAAGATAATGTGAGGCCATCTGTCCAAAAGTTGAAGCTGAACCGAAAGTGGACCTTTCAAAAGAATAATGATCCTAAGCACACTAGCAAATCCACCAAGGAATGGCTCAAAAAGAAGAAATTGAGGGTTAAGGAATGGCCTACTCAAAGCCCAGATTTGAATCCAACTGAAATGTTTTGGAGGGGATTTGAAACGGGCAGTACATGCAAGAAAACCCTCAAACATCTTGCAACTGAAAGAATATTGCATGGAACAGTGGTCAAAAATTCAAGCAAGCCTGGTGGACAATTACGCAAAACACCTACAAGAAGTTATTTCTGCTAAAGGGGGCAATACTAGCTCCTGAGGCCAAGGGTATACTTACATTTTCCACAGAAGAATCTCACATCTATTGATATTTCTGTTGAATAAATTATTGAAAAATCTATTTTCCCTTGTGGTTTTGTTCAAGTATATCAACTTCATTAATAGACACTGTTTCAAAGATGATCAAATGTTTTCTTGTCCAAATGTCAAAAAAGCCAACAATTTCCATATTTTTTCACATGACTGTAATATAATAAGATGATTCAATCTACTTCTAGACTTTCTATTCTGTTTCAATGTCTTTCAAGCACTTATTACCCTCCAAAGGAAAAAATAGTATTCATTTGCTAGGATATCGTTGTTTGCAGTGAGAAAACAGACCTTTCTGCACACAAGCACTTTAAAAAGGCAATCACATTTCCTTAAGTGGGTCATATCCTTCCTCCTAACGTTCCAAAAGGGAAAGGGAAAAACAAAGCATCATAACTCATCATAACAAAAACAAGTTAGTTCAATGGGCTGCATCAACATCCTCCGACCATGCTAGGGGATTAATTAGCTGGCCAGCAGAGCAACATGACCGCCTTCAGTTCACTGACCTCCTCCAGTCATCATCTCTGAAAACAGCAGGGGCTCAAGTGATGGATATCAGTGTTAAAGTGATGAATTTCTCTGTGACCGTGTGTGAATGATATACCGTGATGTCCAAACGTCCACAGTGAAACCACATTAAAAATCTGGGATTTTAAAATTATTTCCAATTTTTCCATTTAAAATTGGAAATGAACAGAAGGATTTCGAATTTTAAAATATTTAAAACAAAAAGTAAATATTCAATATCTTGAATACTTACTGTAAGAATCTGCGCTATTTCTAGGTCCTTAATTAAATGTAAGCAAATTTGTGTTACTGACCATTTTAACTGCTTTGTACAAAATGTCAGATTTTCCACATGCCTCATCTCTTCTAGCGAAGCATGTGCTCAGACGACACTCTGATAAATTTGATCTAAAATGGATCATAAAGTTTTGTACAAACTTCTGGAGTCCATGCCAGCTCGAGTACGCACTATCATTAAAGCAAAAGGGGGACAAACCAAATACAAAGAAAGTCTAAAATTCATGCAAACATTTAAAAAATTCTACTTTTCACTCAAGTTGTTATCAGTAATATAATTTATAATGAAAACTGATGTATTAAATGAGAAAAGAATGCAAAATAGAAGCATTTTCACTAGTGCGCTCAGACTTTTGGACCCCACTATATATGTCAGTGATGTATTAAAAGTCCATTAAAAGTCCTGACGCTTAAATATGCACCAACAGCCCTAAGAGATATCTGAAAAGGAAAATACACTTTGTGTCTAATACAAATACTATAATATTTCTGTGGTTCATAGCAAAAAGTGAAAGGCTCTGTGCAAGGCTTTGGGTACTGTGACTTCAAAGGTGTGTAGTAATCCATCTTCAAATCAGAGCAGAACAATGGCAAACCCTGAGGCAGGATGAAAAGGCAATCAGGTTTGGCAGAGAACAGCACAAGCCAAGGAAACATCTTTGAGGGTACACTAAGCAAAGCTTTTAGCAGTGCCAAGGCCTTACACCATAGCCTGCTCTAGGACATGAAACTAACATACCACTATAACATCACTTGTAAAACTAGAACGATCAAATTCACAGTGCACTTTCAGGCTATTAAATGTATAGTAAGCAATTTTGACAAAGTTCAGCTCAAGCTGGCTCTTTTGAAACCCAAATTCCAAACAAATACAGCCCCTCCCTTCACTGTTCTCTCCAATGCCACGCACCCAAAACACATGTATGTGTGCTGCCAAGGCTACAATGCCTGTATGCTAGTAAAAGAGCGGGAGCTTTTGAGTTCTACAGACAAGTAAACATGGCTTCCTCATACTGATTGGTTGGATGATCATGATTTGTAAGAAATCCAAGTTTAAGCAGATATTTTATTGAAAGCTGCCAAAATGTGACAAAAACTTCACCAAATATCATGAAAAGTGTTCCCTGACCTCAGATTTAACCCCCAACGCTTATCCCCCCTCAAATAACCCCTCCAACCCTCTTACATTCAAAGCAACACTACTCCAGCACATCATCTTTGCTATGGGCTGTTATGTGACTATTAAAGAATGAGAAAGCCAAAACCAAGCCATCCATCTCTTCATACAAAAGGGAGACCTTCATAAAAGGCCTCAAATATCATGAGTCAATCTCAGAGCTTGGCCAAGTGCCATTACATTGAGCATAATGTTGGGTATCATATCAGACATCTTTCAACTACATCTGATTTTATAAGCAATCTCTTTACTTTTTCCATATCATAATATTTGTGTGAAACTAAGCAAAACTTGAAAAGTCTGTTATTAGATACAATAATAACCTACTCTGCTCTGATCCGTGTTTGAAAACATGATTCATGAATGCTTAACTCTGGGTGATAAAAATGATCTAGCTTGATGTTTGAGTGAGATTTGTTAACATACAAAAAAATCTTTTCCCATTTAAGACAGATGTTCTCTCGAGACAGATTTGACACCATCATGTCTCTTATTAGAGGACAGAATCTGCATGGTAATAGCCAGTTAGCTAATTGAGCTAATGTTAGTGAGGAACAAAATTGTGGTTGTTGTGGTATATTTTTTTACAGGACTGGCTATGGTTAAACATACCACTTTTACATACAACTTCAATTAAAATTCAGATAGTGAAATCCTATTTGTGTCTACTTGTGACGAATGTGAGCTAGTTTGCTAGCAGTTAACTGGCTAGCCAGATAAACAGGAGAACAATTTTGCATATTCATGCATTATCCTAGAGCCTGACATTTTAACATCACAGATTTAAAATACCTAAATAAATAAAAAGTGACTCTGTTACAGTGTGGGAGGCACTTCACTGGCATGGTTTGGGTCTACTTATCCTCTTAGATGGAAGAGTCACTGCAAATCAATCCACAGTTCTTCTGACTGATCACTTTTATCCTACGATGAAACATTTCTGATGGGAATTGACTCTTCCAGGATGACAATGTTCCCATAACCAGTGCACAAGGATCCCACTTCACGGTTTAATGAGGATGAAAATGATGTAAATCATATGCTGTGGCCTTCAAAGTCACAAGATTCCAACCCAGTGGAACACATGCGTTAATGCTCTCAATCATCATGATCAAAACGTCAAATGAGGAAACATCCTTTAGAAGTACTGTGTTCATACTTCCAGTACAGTTCCAGAGACTTGCAGAATCTATACCAAGCCGTTCTCTGTTCTAGTGGATCGAAGTGGCCCAACCCCTTACTATACTTGTTTAACCTTTAATTTCTGACCCTCCTGTATGTCTACATGGATTATTTTGAATTGTTAGAAATGATAAATTCACAAAGACTTTAAAATAGTGTGGCATGATAGCAAAACAGCGTCTAGGCAAACGGTACAAAACCCAAAAGCATGCAAAGAAAGCTGAAATGGGAAACGACATGCATTTCATTGGATGTTTTGAATATTAAACGTGCTAATAAATTAATTAGGCGTCATGGGTGGTCCATACGCATGTGTGATTGTTGGTCAGTTTAAACATAAAGCCGCACAGAACATAAAGAAATTAATTACTTGTAAATGAGAACAGAAAAACGATCAATAGGTTGCTGCGATAAACTTACTTGATCAAGTGTCTCACCGCAGAAGTTGTATCAAAACTGCCAAAATGTAGAGAAGCTCCAGCGGTGTGTGTGTGTGTGTGTGTGTGTGGAAATTCAATCTCTTAAGCAAAGCAGCGCGTTTCGGCTCATGACTTCACAACTTCATACGAGTTTAATAAAAACAAAACAGGACTCAGGTCGTGCGATGTTCCCTAGAAAAGAAAAGAAACGCTGTTTTCTGTAACTAGCGCGTGAAGAACAGTGGAAGCCTCTCAGTCTGTGTGTGAGAGTGTGTGTGAGAGAGAGAGAGAGAGAGAGTGTGTATGAGTGAATGAGTGCCAGTCGTTCCTGCGCGTCTCAAACTCGTACACACTGTTGCTCTTCTGCAGCAGCTTCCGGCCGACGTGAGCTTACTCTTAAAGGGCCGAAACCTTCTTCACTCACACACTCACACACACCACTTGTTTGTTGATGATGATGTTATAACATCCTCTAGTTTTAACGCAATTGCTGTAGTGCCATTAGTCTTGATGACGTAGGCTAATTAATCAATTTATTAATCTAATAATGCAATTAGTGAAATGAATGTGAAATGCAGCATGTTAAGATTATACCTACAGAAAATGATCTTGTTACATACTGTCTGTGTGTATGTCTGTATGTGTGTGTGTGTGTGTGTGTGTGTGTGTGTGTGATTCATTCATCTTTAGTGACTGCTATATCCTGGCCAGGTTGGATCCACAGCCAATCCCAGGAACTCTGGACATGAAGAAGGAATACACCCTGGATGGGACACCAGTCCATTGCACGGCACTACACACACTCATTCACACCAAAGCACAATTTAATATAGCCAGTCCACCTACCAGCATGTTTTTGGTAGGCGGGAGGAAACTGGAGAACCCAGAAGAAACCTACACAGACACGGATAACATGCACACAAGGCTATCCAGCCCATCTCTGACCTCAAATCGTATCTCTGAGAGATCAAACACAGTTCACGTAGTCTTAATGACTCATATCCAGTTCATGTTAATTTAAATAATCATTTTATAGTTGTAAACTAATAGGAAAAAAAGGCTTCCTTGAGAGATCTTTGGAAAGTAAGTGTGCTGTGCTTTCTAAAGGGGTTCTGCTTGGAAGGACCTAAGAATGTGGATTTATATAGCAATGTTGAAGCCAATATAGTAATGCCATTATGTAAGCAATTATTATGCACGAAGGTACAAATCAGATATTCTACAAATGTAACTTTTTTTTTATATACATAATTATGTGCTACCAACCGTTAATAAGTTCTTGTCTGCCATCCCCTGTTTAAATATTTAGACACTGCTTTACAAGACTCTCTCTTTCTCTCAATAATGTATTTGTGTGTGAATGTGTTTATGCCCTGATCCTTTGTCCTCTACATACTCCTTATATTCTGTAGATTTCTGCACCCTCATATGCTGCTAATGGTTTTCAAACTATGCACAATTAGGCTGATGTTAACACAGATGCTGGTCCAACGGTTATTCGGTTAGTGTGTACTAGTAGTTGCCTGTTTATGTAATGTTTGTATTGCATGTATCATTTTTCTGGCACTGTAGTTTTGCACACTAATCCTGGCACAGTGTGTGCTGTTATCATGTATATAGAAACCCAGTATAACATTATACATGGATAGGCTGGCAAAACATTACTGGCTTCCCCTGAAGCATTTTATGGTTCTGACATGTCATCTTCTCTCGTGCATTGTTTGGGGTGGTGTACATTTGTGGTTGACTTGTAAAGCTCATAACTATAATGGATATTGATCAACAACAACCAGTGAGTAAACATAAAGAGTATACAGCCACAACCCAATGATGTTTGAATAGCTCTCATATTCAAACATCAATAGTCTCATACATAAAAGATCCTGGTAAAACAGGAAACAATCCAGTAGAAGAGAAGACACTTAGCTGAAGCTTTTGCATTGTAATTTCTAAATGCCAGTCATTTTTTAAAAACACAATTGCATATAATACATTTATGGTTCATCATCTACTACTAAGAGTGTATTGTAGAAAATAACAAATAACATTACACAAAATTTAGTTGTTACAGTTATTCCCATATCTTGGATGCTTCCATTATGCTTCATACAGAATAATGCTCTTACTTTCATTTTAAACCCAAATTCTCTGTCATCTAGATCAGTGGTTTGTAAAACTCCTAGAGATAAAACACGGCAAGGATGATGATTGAAGATTAAGCATTGAATAGAAACAACATCCAGAAACCAACATTTGAATAGTGAGAATGGCCAAAGCCATCAATATTATGATACACAGCGTTATATTATTTACAGTCCACTTTCCGTGTCATATGTGTGGTGGCCTGGGAAAACTCTGAAATATGTTTCTCTGTTTCATGTATCTCAAAAGTTCTAGCACTTTGAAATCTGCTTACCTCCAAAAGTGAAAAGGGAGAACTTTGCATTTGAAGATTTCATTCTGATCACCAGTATTTGATTACAAACTAAACTGATGGCACGTAGCTATTCAGCAACTTGCTCAAAGTTTAGCATTCATTATGTGAGGAAATCACACTTAGCTAGCAAGGCTTTAGACATGTTTAATCAGCCTGGCTGTTTTTACAACTGCATTTATTAAACTGGATTCTTACCAAACATGATTTTTTCAGGAAGCATGATAAACCTATTTTCTTTTGTCTTGTTGTCAGAATTCAGCCACAGAGACACATGACTGGTTTTCCCCAGACTGCCACGCATACAGTATACTGTATATAACTCTATCTTTATGACATGGGGTGATGTTCTTCCTGTTCATCAAAATAATGAGTATACAAAAAGGTGTGAAGCCCCTGAGCTACACAGGGGTCTTAGAACATATGTAGTGACTGTAAAGATAAAATGCAGCTGTTGAAAACTGTAAATAATGCTGCTCAACAAAGCCACATTTTGCATACCACAAAGACATAGGTTTGACTGGGATTCCATTTGACAATTTGATCCATGCGAAACATAGGCATCCTGCACAGAAAACTGTGGTCTTTGGTCTCTGAGTCTGTTTGACATTTTACCTTGTGTGTGCTATATGAGTTAGGGATCAGGAAGCTTATAAATTCTTTTACGATACATTTGTCTCAGAGGGAAAGATGTCCCCAGAAACCTAAGGAAATGCAGGTATTCCTTCACTAAATTTCTACAGAAAGCATCCCAAGTGCCCCATAAACAACTGTGATCTATGAACACACCTGTTGAACATATCCAGCTGAACAGGTGCCATTTGAATGAATACTTAATGACTTGGTTTTTATAATTCTATACAAATCAACAGTGGTCCTTTCAACAGAATACAAGTTACTGTGAGACTTTGCAATGGGAGAAAATGAACACAAGTAATAAGGGTAGTTATGAACTGAAAGCAGAAATACAAAATCCTCTTCTCATTTTTAAAAAGATTTGTTCTAATGACAACGCACAGCGTTGTAGTTCTCAGAAAGGTTCTGTTTGTTTGCTAGGAGCTGGAACATGACTGTGACTTATGAGGAAGTGGAAGAGACTAGGCGTCTCCGGGACATACAGAACACTTGTTTCATTTGTCTGGGACGCACAAATTAATGTATCTGATAAAACATTCAGTGCAATGTTTAAGGCAGAACATAAAGGCATTGTCAAAGGCAACATGATTGAAGTGTATGGCTGAGGGTGTGAGTGTGTTTGCTGTTGTCAAGAGGTTATAGCACAATTAGAAATAAAAAAATATAGAAATAAATGAGAGGTTAAAAACAGAAGCTGACTAGACTGAACTTTGAAAATGTAATCCTCTCAGTAAGTAATACAGTCACATACTTAGGGTCAATACATTTTTCCCTTTTAGTCTTCTAAGAAAAGAAATGTCAGGACTATCAAAATCAATGGGTTTCTATGAGTCAGCGGAGGAATTAAAAATGGGTTGAGAAAAGTTGAGAAAAGCCAGTGGAGTAAAGAGGAGTGGAGAAAATCAAACTGGTTAAAATTTGAACTGACATCTGTAAAGTTCATGTAGAGGAGAGAGTGCTTTGTGAGAGTTCTCAGCCCCCACAGCAAGATTTCCAGGATTTTGTTTCTTGGAAGATGTTGAAAGAGGAGCAATTTCAAAAGGAAAGTGTCCAGTTTAAGCAAAATAAATAAATAAATAAATAAATATATATAGAGAGAGAGAGAGAGAGAGAGAGAGAGAGAGAGAGAGAGAGAGAGAGAGAGAGAGAGAGAGAGAGAGAGAAAAGAGCAGGGAAAGGGACAAAGCGTCATTGTAAGTTTGCTGGTTCCAGTTTAGAATCTGTAGTAGTAGTGTTCAGAACTATGAAACAACACATTGATTGAAAACACAAGGTTAACCTGATAGTTATGTAATGCAGAATAACTTGTAAATCACAGTTTTCTTAACATGTCCTGTTCAGTTTTTTAAATTATACTCAAGTGTGGTCTGATTGTCAAAACAAACCTATCCAAGCCTTTTTGTAGTTTGCAGCTGACATTCTAAGAAGTAAATGATCCCTACAAAGTTACTGACCGGTGTCTCAGGTGTAGGAGACATCAACGATTTCATAGAGAAGAGGTCAGGATTATTTCAGTCTTTCAGCGGAATAGGTGGTTTGGCCGAACTGTAAAAGTATAAAAATATCACATAAATTACATAGTGGTGGGCAACTTGGTAAAAACGGACAGGTAATTGTACAGCATGTTAATTATGTAGCGAGCTGTAGAGATGTATCTCTACCAAAAAAAAGAAGGTAGAATAAACACCAGACAAAGACAGACAGATATTTAATCAACCTGTTACTTATGAATCAGAAAAACTATTAATTTGCAAATATAAACATGCACATGCCTAATAGTGGACAACATTAGCATTAGTAGCATTATGTTTTTATCAGCAGCAAAGGTGCATTCGATTACCACTGCTTGATTAGAACAAATGTTTCTTTTATTACAATTGATTTGAATTCATTTTTCAGATAATTTTAACCCCAATTGCTAATTAAAACCCCAATGTTGAACAGATCTTATTTACAGAGTGTTACATTAGGGTAGACTCAGAGATGCCGAACATTTAATTTTAGTAATATAACATATTGGTTGACCAAAATAAGCGTAATGTTATTTAATACAGAATAGAAACATAGATTAATAGATAAATGATGTTTAGAAGCATCAGAATGCATTTGTATGAATAATGCTGCATAATGAAGATGGCATGACAAAACATAAACAAAAAAAACAAAACTCACTGATCCTCTGAGCCTGCTGATCATTTTTCTAAAAAATAATTAAAAAAAATAATAATTCTACATATATGCGGTGCCTGAATATTACATTTGCTGCAGCTACATTATTTCATGTCAGTTGAGTAAATTGGCCAAAACAACAAACCAAACATAAGTTTCAAATGAAAAGTGCCCTGTGACCTGGAAGAGCAGAACAAAGGGAAGTACTGAGCAAAGATGCAACATGACAAACAAATTAATTATTTAAACAGTTTGTGTGTTGCATGGTTTGTAACAACATCCACTTGAAGACAGACAGCATGCTCTACACAAAACAACACAATTCCATGGATTCTGTTTTGTTTTATTCTTTCTTTTCTTTCTTTCTTTCTTTATTTTTATTTATTTATTCATTTATTTTTACAGAGAGACTGTTATGAGAAGAAAGCAGGATGGATGGAGCACTGGGGAAAAGAAAGGAGAGATTTAAACAGAAAGGAATGCAGGAGTGCTAAGGGATGGAGAGACATCTGTACGCTGAAAAGCCAGAAAATGAATAACAAGGGAGGGTGCTGATGGATATTACAACTATAATAAAAATGAAAAATAAAGTGTGAAAAAGATATCACTCAGACGCTAGACAGTCAGAGACATGGGAATCTCTTGAAGGTGACGCCAATGTGTGTGTGTTTTTCTGTAATAGATTGTTCTGTTTATACTGTATGTAATTAGAAAGTATTTTGTAATGCGTCTGCATGGGATGATAAAATAATCCATTTTTGCCATTATTGTAGATTGATTATATCCAGAATTTTCCAGAATTACTCCAGTTCCTCACATCACAGCAAGTCTGATATTCTGAGATTAAAATCTGACTAAAACTGTCCAAAAAGGGCTGATGAAATCATGATCAAATGGGAGAAGTTCTGCTTAATGAATGAATGTTTACTATGTTAGTAGACCTCATGCTTTTTGCAGAGAGCCAACAATAAAACAGAGAATACAGAGAGATACTGAGAGAGGGTGACATTTATTACAAACTCTATTGAAGGCAAACCTTCCTTAATGGACATACAGAGTATTGCATGACTGTACAAACGATTCCTATAAGTCTATATGGAAACACTTTGACCATTAAAAAAAGCTAGCAATCCCTTGAATAAATACTGAAATATAGATAGACTCCATAATGCATAGACACTGTGTGAGAATTTTTATCTGAAAGCCGTATGAACAAATGGAAACTCAGTGATGCTCGGTACAACATTTACATTTATAACATTTAGCAGATGCCCTTAGAGAAGTGCATCTTAAGGGTACAGTAGTCTCCATCATAAACATATTAGTGTTTAGTGCTCGTTTAAGTGTTTAGTAGATAGGTAGTTTTCTGTTTGAAGATAGACAGTGAGTCAGCTGTTTGGATAACCAAGGCAAGTTCATTTCACCACCAGCACTTGAATGCCAGTGAAAAGTCATTTTTGGCTTTGCAGGCAAGCTCCAGTGTTTTCAATCTGATGTGAGCAGTTATAGTTACAGTGGGTATAGAAAAGAATCGCCCCCCTTTAAAATAATCACATTTTGTTGGTTTTCAGCCTGAAATGAACATGGACACAGTTTTTGTTTTAACCAGCTGTATTTCCTCAGTGCAACTTATAACATCCAAGTGAAAGATATAACACCAACATGTCAGAAAAAAAATAATAAAAAAAATTAAAAACCTGAATCACTAAGTTGGCAAAAGGATCACCCCCTTGCTTTAATTTGCCTTATATATATATTTTTTTTATTAAAGCCTTTAGTCTGTTGGGATATGTCTCTACTAACTTTGCACATCTAGACTTTGCAATATTTGCCCACTCTTCTTTGCAGAACTGCTCAAGTTCAGTTAAATTTGATGGTGACCGTTTGTGGACTGCAGTCTTCAAGTCATTCCATAGATTTTCAACGGGGTTTAAGTCTGGGCTCTGACTAGGCCATGCAAGGACATTCACCTTTTTCTCCTTCAACCACTGTGTGGTCAGTTTTGCTGTGTGCTTTGGGTCTTTGTCATGTTGGAAGGCAAACCTTCTTCCCATTGACAACTTTCTGGCAGAGGGCAGCAGAGTTTCCTCAAGAATTTGACAGTATTTTGCCCCATCCATTTTCCTTTTATCCTGACAAGTGCTCCAGTCCCTGCTGCAGAGAAACACCCCCATAACCACCTCCATGCTTTACTGTAGGAATGGTGATATTTGGATGGTGAGCTGTATTGGACTTCTGCCAAACATATCGTTTGGTGTTGAGGCCAAATAATTCAATTTTAGTCTCATCTGACCATAACACCTTTTTCCATGTGGCCTCAGAATCTTCAAGGTACCTTTTGGCGAAGCTCAGTCGTGGGTGGCTTTTTTTCTTGCAACCCTCCTATACAAGCCACATTTGTGGAGAATGTGTGATATTGTTGTCACATGCACACAATGACCATTCTTTTTTCATAAATTCCTGCAACTGCTTCAGAGTTGCTGTAGGCCTCTTGGTAGCCTTTCTGACCAGTTTCCTCCTGGCTCTTTCATTCAATTTGGAGTGACGTCCTGATCCAGGGACGGTCTGTGTTGTACCAAATACCTCTCACTTCTTAATAATAGACTGCACTGTGCTACTAGGCATTGATAAAGGCTTTGAAATTGTTTTGTATCCATCTCCTGACTTGTGCCTGTCCACAACTTTATACCGGAGATATTTTGACAGTGCCTTGCCAACCATAGTTGATTGTTTGCTTCAGTTGCACTACAAAATGCTCCAGGAAAGCTCTTTTCATGCTGAACTAATCAAAATGACCACAGCTGATCACATTTGAAATTCACTTTGTGTGCCATTGAGAAGGTGATTAGCTACACCTTATTGAGTTTATAAGTCATTTTTAGGAGGGGGGTGATCCTTTTTCCAACTCAGTGATTCTGTTTTTTTATTTATTATTTTTTTTTATTATTATTTTCTTCTGACATGTTGGTGTTATATCTTTCACTTGGATGTTATAAGTTGAGTAAATACAGCTGGATAAAAGAAAAACTGTGTCCGTCGTCATTTCAGGCTGAAAAGCAACAAAATGTGATTATTTTAAAGGGGGGTGATTCTTTTCTATACCCACTGTATAGGACGTCAGTGGAGAGAACACAGCAATGGGGTGATGTGGGTAAACTTGAAGTGAGATAACAAATAAGTCATGCTGCTGCATTCTAGATCAGACCTCCCAGGATCAAGCTGCAATAGTTCAATCTCAAAATTAAGAGACTGAACAACCACCTGAGTGGCCATAGAGAGAAATGGCCAGATCCTCCTGATGTTGTAAAGGAGAATCAGGCTAGCAATATGAGGAGAGAAGGATAGATGGGCATCCAGAACTATCCTAAATCTGTGAATGTTGCCAGATGGTGTGATCTGAGAGTTCTCCAGGGAGATCATAAGATCTTGACATTGGGCTGCATCTCCAGGAATATACAGCTATTTAGTTTCAGAAAGATTAGTACAAGGGTATAAATATTATATACAGTGAGTTATAGTCATATCCTTAGATCTTAGGAAGAAAAACTAATTGAAAATCTGTATTTTCAGATAGACAGGATACGAAAAAGTACAAAAGGTAAGGGGTTTAAAAACATGAAGGCTACCCCATTCTCTATGGACTGACCATAAAACCCATCGAGGTACTTTTTTTCTCCAAGAGTGCAGTGTAGCATAAAGCAAAACTATTACTTGAGAAGGAATTGAATTTATATTGGCCTTTCTTTGACAGCAGATTTTCCTTCATAACATTGCCTTGTATGAGTCACAAAGGTACACAACATGTTCACTCAATCAAGTCAGATATTGCAGATACTAGGATATAAAACAGAGGGGAAAACATGACTAAAAAGTCAGGTCATGTTAACCCAAGGTGCAAACTGAGCCATGCAATGATACAGTATATCAGTAAAGAAAACATGCTCCAAGCAGAGATGTCAATAGTTGTAAGGAGTAATAAAAAATATGGAGGAGTAAATTATGCTTGGAAAGAAAGGAAAATATCCGGTAATCACTCTAATCCACTATCTTTTCCTCCCCAGTGGAGGATGATGAATAATATTACTATAGATGAATATGTTGACTCATTGGTTTCTTTATGAGTCAACATGTCCATGACCAATGCTCTCTACTGCATACATTATTCAGATCAGACCATTCAGACATTGAATGCACCGAGACCTCAGCCTGCACGTGGCCTCCAGTTACTCTCAGTAAATAATTAAAAAGCATCTACTCTCTCTTTCTCTAATATCAGCAGAGAAATTAGGCAGAGGGAGAGGTGGGCACACAGGGAGACAAACAAACACAAATGAATTGGACATAGAAAATGGTTTAATGATAATTGACGGCTAAAAGGAGTTATGAAATAACTGCACTTTGGGAGAAGAACCATACATGAAGCTCCACCTTCTTCCCCGTTAACAGTGACAAGAAAAACTCCCTGAGATAACATGGATTATGATTCTGGATTATAATTCATTAGAGTATACAGGTGTAAAAGAGTAAAGGGAAATGGTATTTAAGGTACTTACTGTGTTAAAAGGATGTTCAGTATGAGCATATTGTGTGAATAAGAGTCCTGGGATAAGCACAGTGTTTATGATTACAAAAGCAGTTCTTAGGTACAACTCTACAGTATCCAGGTAGCATTATCCAGTGAAGACAATGTGAGTCATGGGCATAAACTCTTTTTATGTAGTTAAAATCTTTAGGGTTTCCATGTGGGACCATCTACAACAGCAGCAATCTCTAAGCAGAATTAGAGCATCAAGGAGGTACAGGGTGACAGGAACCACAATAGTAGCAGCATGTCAGGATTTGGTACTGGCATCACATCAGGCAGCAGCACGCACAGCTCACCAGACCATTTAACCTGAATGTTTAACCTTAAAACAATATTCAATTATTTAATAAAAGCTGTCTACTACAGTGAGTCTCACTCCACTTGATTTGTCCTGCAAGAATTCCCCACACTGTGATACGAATAACATCAGCTGCTTCTCTTAATTTTCTCTTAGCACGAGAGATCAGGAAAGCAACATTCACACATAAAACCCAAGCAAATCAGTAACAGATGCTTGCTGAGATGAAGCTGACATTTGTTTATTGACATTTATTTATCAAGCAAAACATATAATGAATAGATGTGGATGATGAAATGTGTATGTTTGTTGTAAAGAGCAGGAGCAGAAACTGAGCTTTTTCAGGTGTTTGACACATTGACTTATAGAGGAATACCATGAGTAATAATGGTAGATATAGTAAAAGCTAAGTACAGACAATTACCTAACAATCAGGAAATAGTTTAAATAGATGTTGTCTAAACATATATAATTGACAATGGTTCCTGGAAACTGTACTGTGCTGTACTTTTGCTATATACATCTTCTTTTTCTTCTTCTTCTTCTTTTTCTTCTTCTTCTTTTTCTTCTACTGGCTGCTCCTGTTAGGGGTCGCCATGGTGGATCATCCGTCTTCATTATGGAAATGGTTTATGATCCGCATATTTGATTTGGCACAGGTTGCCCTTGGTGACACAATCCTCCATTTTATCTGGGCTTGGGACCTGCATTGAGAGTGCACTAGTTAGTGCAACCCCAGTGGCTGGGTTTGGTGCCCAGCATGCACTTTATTAATAATAGCATCTGTATGTAGTAAAAGTTTTAATCTCAGGATCATGGGTTTGAGCCTGAGATTAAAACTTTTACTACATACATCTACTGCTATTATTAATAAAGTGCACTGCAGTTATAGTATACTGTATATGATAGATAGATAGATAGATAGATAGATAGATAGATAGATAGATAGATAGATAGATAGATAGATAGATAGATAGATAGATAGATAGATAGACAACCACTGACTAATAGTAGTCATTGTTTGTGTGCTTGGCCCCCTTATTCTTTGTTCAATAGTAATTAAAGAAGTTGAGCTTCAGGGGAGCTTAAAGATGGTAAGGCTATTGTTAATTTGTTTTTAATTTGTTTATTTTGTTTCCTTTTATTATAATTGGACCATGTCAAATACTTTACAGTTTGGCAGTGTGCAATACTAGCAATTCAAAGAGCCATGTAACACTGCTGAGCTTTTATCTTGATCTGGAAAAAGGCAGTTTGTACTCTCTTGTTTGCCAGGATCTGAGTGAGAGTCTTAAGACTTCTTGGAAAGACAGAAAGGGTTGCCAGATAAAAGGCATTAGTCAGCCCTGGCCTACGAGAGTGCACAGACATTAAGAGGGCCTTTTCTCTGTCAGTCTAATTAGAATGGGCTCATGACTATGTGCTGTAGCCCCATTGCCTGGCTACATGGTTCAGAAAGGCCACTGGGTCTTACTTTGTGAGGGAAGGGGTAATTCTTCTGCCTAACCTTTTACATTTGTAACATGAGATACACATATAAAACAGATTCAATCAACGATTAAAAGTACTTGCTGTAATGAATCTTAGCTGCTGACCTTTTGGAATAAAATAGCATTCATTGAGAGAGAGAATTACAGAAGGACATATCCTGAAGGACTGAAATTACAGCTATAAACCAGTAGGCCTCATCTAAACTCACCCTTAAAGATGTGACTTAAAGTGTGTTGCACAGCTTCTAATAGTATACTGAGATTTAACATGAAGAAATATAGGGCTGTAGACAGCTTTTGCTGGTTCATTGTAGCTTCATTCAGAAGCACTGACATTCCTTACTCACTTTCCCTCAAGCCATAGCTCTAATTCCTCACAATCTCCAGAGTCCAAACTGGAAGTTCTGTATCCTGAGGGTCCTTAAAATCAATCTGGATTAAGCCAAAAGGATTCCTGAGCAGTGCACACGCAGAGTCACAGGGCAGAGATGCCATGGTTAATTTGATTATTTGACTGATCCTCTGGTTAGGGCTCTGTTCACTGTACACAGAGAGGATAACACAACCATCAGTCATGCAAGAGTGTTCATGCAGTCAACAGAAATCTGATTTGCAGAGTAAGTGGATTGGTAGAATAGATCTTGTTGTCCAGGCACTCAATATTTATCATTTAAAATGATTAAAGCAAACAGCAAGGAAAGACATTTTGCATTTCAAGCAAACTTTTGAAATAGAGAAACGATAATGATAAATACAATTCAATTCTAAAAAGCAGTGTGTTGAGCAATACTTTATATTAGTCAGTATTTGTCAAGAACTATATAATTACCAACTAATTATTAGAAAAACTAAAAACCTACAATTTTTAAAACTTTTCTGCTTTTAACATGCCAAGCCTTTGGCCGTTAGCATGTCTCTCCTTCCACAAAGCAGTGTAAGATGAAACACACCTCCTGTTACTTTAAAATGTAGCAAGGGACTCTTGTGATTTGCATTTAGATAGCTACTGGATGATATAACATCCCCAGAAACCTGAATTACAGTTAAAAGAAAATTGTATACTTATTGTTTTTAATTATAATATGAAAAATGTATTATACCATTATCCATCCATCCATCCACCCATTTTCCATACCGCTTATCCTACACAGGGTCACAGGGAGCCTGGACCATATCCCAGGAAACTTGGGACACAAGGCAAGGGACACCCTGGATGGGTGCCAACCCATTGCAGGGCACAATTGCACACATTCACACACTACGGACAATTTAGAGATGTCTATCTAGAGATGAGATCAGCCTACAACGCATGTCTTTGGACTGGAGGAAGAAACTGGTACCTGGAGGAAACCCCCAGAACATGGGGAGAACATGCAAACTCTGTGCACACAGGGTGGAGGTGGGATTCAAGCCCCCAGCCCCAGAGGTGTGAGGCAAACACATGCTAACCACTAAGCCACCGTGCCTCCCCACCATTATAATTATAATCACAATATTAAAACTTTTACAAAACATATAATAACAAATTGTAATATTACTTATGCCCTGTGGTGAATATAATAATAATAATAATAATAATAATAATAATAATAATAATCGATCAGTCTTCCATGGAAATGGATGCCTATTTAATATAAAATTAAATCATATAATTAGTATCTAAAATAAATAATAATAAATATTAAATAATATTGTTGTAGGATTCTGTACAATAGCACAACTCAAACAAGGTCGGTCCATGCAAACAGTTTATTAATTCATATTTTGTTGTAATGTACAAAGAAAGCACTCTCTCAACACTGTGTTTAAAACCAGTTGCTTTGAATATGTGCCTATATAATAAACACTTCTTCTTTAAAATACATTAAAAAATAATGTTTTTATTTTAAATATCAATGCTTTCTTTTGGAAGATACAAATATGCATTTTGAAATATAATGATTTTTATTATATAGTACCAAACACAATGATATGCAAAACCCTAATCCCCAGTTTTACCCATGATACATTGCTTATCTCATGCTGACACAGAATAATTAATCTACACACAGCAACAGTGACTTAAACAAGAACAAATACATACATACAGTTTCTGTATGAAAATAGAGAGGATTATTAAAAGAAATATATTTTAGCAACACCATAGTCGTTTATGTTCTAAACCGAAACACTGATGACATTGGACACTAACTGTTAAATGTATGTATGACTCCTTTCTCCCCTACCACTCGTGCTTATAGATATTAGATTAATCATCTACAGAGCATGGCCTGAGTGCTCCAAATCACCTTAATATTTATGACAGTGTGTTGTATCATACTGAAGTTCCCATGTAGCTGTTCCTCATGTTACTCACATATAACATTAATAACATTAAACAGTGTTAATGAATTACTAATACTGATGGTACTCTAATTGGAGAACTTCAGGTGGAGCCTACATTGAGCATGCAAGACATTTACTATTAATAACAATACTCTAACTTGTCAAGCAAGATGTAGTGACATATGAAATACACAAACAACACACAATACATTTTTTACATTTCTGCGTCCAAAGGCACACCATCATCTGAAAGCTCATTCACTGCACAGACTCTGCAGGAAATTACACACGCACACATGTGACATTTGCAACGTGATTGTAATCAAGCAAATAGAATTGCACGATTATATGTCAAGTAATTTTATAATGTTGCGTTTTCCTTTGTATAGTCTGAGGATTGCTTGCTAAAAATAAATACACATTTGTTAAGTTTTTGCATCTCTGACATAATATAATATTTTCTGCTGGTTAATGATAATTACAAGCTCACATTTCATATATATTGAAAGCAAGAGTAAACTGAAAGGTCTTATGCTTGAAAAATGACACAGTTACTATGATATAATATCTAATAACAGCTACATGGACACACTGATATGAATATCTCAGCTGTCAAAAACATTTAGTTATTTTTTCAATTGTTATCGAGTACATTGCTGTAGGGTGATAATGGATGAGACAGTTTAAATATTCACTCACACTTGCTTTTTTTTTTTTTTTTTTAATTGGAAGACTTATAATCAAAACTTGTTTCAGTTTATAAATTTGTGACTTCTTTGTCACTGGTTATACTACACGAGATGAGAAATCCAAGCTGGCATGTTGTATATTTTATTTTAGTTGCTCTATAAAAGTGTTTGGTGAAAATCTAACAAACATCAAGATGTGCTGGTGCAGATAAAACTATTTACAGCCTTTAAATGTAATACATATTAATTTCCAGGTTATATTCTTCTCAGTATGAACAGAATCATTCTCATTTTATTAAAAAAATATGTTGTAAAAAAAGATGCATAACATGAGGAAAGTAGTGCTGTCAGTTTTTGTTTAGAACAACAACAACAACAACAACAACAACAACAAAAACATGAAGTTAAAAAGAAAACTGAAAGATTTGACTGATTTCCCAGCCAGGTCACAGTGACAGGACAGGACAGTGTGGGCAGTCTGAGATGCTGAGCCAATGTCCAAATTTACACCCTCTCAACTCGACTAGGATCATAAGAGTCTGAGGAGTGAAAAGAAAAACACATCAGTTCATCAACAATTTAAAAGGAAATTACTACCAGACCAACAAAAAGCAAAGTAAAACCAAACCATTTGAACAAAATTCAATAATATTTGACCTTTTTTTGGTTTAATTTTAGTACATAAGGGGATGTTTCCAAATCCTAGTGCTGGAGTCTCACACTGTAGTATACAGTTCTTCCTGTTCCAACACACCAGTTTTCAACTCAAGACAGGATTATTATTTAGCTGATGAGTTAAGTAATGTGTGCTGTTGGGAAATGCAAATCACTATGAGCAGAACTGGAAACGCTGGTGTAAGTGAAATAATCTGGACAATACTTCCCTCTTGTGGTGACAAACACTTATTGCTACAAGAATGCATGATTATTAAGTTTGGAGCCCAAGTACACAAATGATTGTTTGATCTAGATACAAGATTATCATGTTCATTGGTTTAAAAAAAACAACAACAAACAAACAAAGAAAAAAAACCATCAGAACTAAATACTACATATAGGTAAATGACAGACATTGGCAGCAATCACCAGGATTTGAATTTTGTGTGCTGAGGAGCCTTCAGTGATCAATATGAAATTATAATAAAAGCTACCCCACAACCACCCCAATGCTCTTACATACTGTATCTTAGTTCAACTTCCCTTGGACTAAAGAACGTGATTGGAAGAAAGCATCAACTTCCCTCTTCGGTATACATAAACTCACAGACATCCCTGACTGGCTAATGTCTCTCTGATTGTCAGGACAGAGTAATGTCATTCATCCCAGCCAGACAGTATGACCAATTATGTTTTCTAGGACTGCTGCTGCATTGCCTATTTGTAATCTTCTGATGGGGAATGCTTCATTGACATGCCACCCTGTAGTTGTAATGATGAATGATAAAGCTCAAATGTTCAACTGGATATGAAATATAACTTTATTTACGCTTGACAGTTTTGAAGCAGGGTAGCAGAGTGGTGCAGCTGGTGGCATCAGCACCTCACAGTTCCAGTCACTGACTCGTTTAATGAACACCTAGTTTAAATTGATAAATTTGAAATTTGCAACTGGTAATGAATTTAATGGATTCATTGTGACTAATGACATCTTATAATGCGCTCATTATTATAAAATCAAAATTTCTGTATTTAATATCAGTTGTACTCACTGTTTAAACCAGGGACAGGGATCTCAGCTGTCATTTCTATGTACTAAATAAAATAGCTACTACTATTATTATTATTGTTGTTGTTATTATTATTATTATTATTATTATTATTATTATTAACATACTTTCTGACTACCATGTTTAAGGTTATTCTTTGGTAATTCATAGCTGTGTAAAATAAACTTGCACTCACCTGAAACAGACTGAATGTCATCATCCTCAGGTGAATCTGAATCAGTGGTCATAATAAAGGTGTCCGGGAGTGTGATTTCTCTCTTGACCACAGTTCCACCGCGTGACTGAGGGACTGAGACTGGGCAACCCGCTGACTGTGTTGACTGTATTGTTCTTTCCACTATTTCTTCTTTTGTCTCTTCCTCCTCATCCCTCTTTCTATCAATATCCTCATCTATCTTTTTCTCAAAAGCAGCTTGCCACTCATTTAATCTCATTTCATTCATCACAAATTGCTCCTCTTCTCCTTCTAGTACGTTGTCCTCTTGAACTCTATTTTCGGTTCTTTCCTTTCCTATTTCCTCTTCTCCCCTCCCTTTCTGGATCTCTTTTTTGAAACCACTGATGCATGACACTGACGCATCTACCACGACAGGATTAATGCGCTCTGCAGACATTTCTTCATTTCTGCACACAGAAGATGGGTGATATACGATGGACTTGTCCGGCTGGCCTTCAGACATGTCTGCAGCAGGCGTAACCTTTTTCTCACCTCCACACACACTTAAAGTCAGATCCTCATCTTCAGTCACTGGCAGTGATAAACGCAAGGTATTGGGTGGAAACTCAGGTAAATCTAATACTAAAGAAGCAGTATGACTCTCCTTACTGGACTTAACTCCTGTAGAGCCATGGTCTTCCCCAATAGCAGTATCATTCTTCTCCATCAGTTCGTGGGTGTGGGCTGATGTCTCTATCACTTGCTCATACTCTCTACTCACATGCTGCGTTTCTTCATTTGGCCTTCTTTTCATGGTTTTCATAACAAATTGAGCCTTTTCCTCACTCTGTTTGTCACCGTGCTCATTTTCCTGATCCTGTTTGCAACCATCTTGACTGACAACCAAGGATTCAGCTGGAACAGCAATGCCCAGGATCCTGGCTGCCCTCTGTTCAATAGACTCGTGCACAGGAATTCCTTTGGCACACTGAATTTGATACAGATTGCTAAGATCTTCTGCTGGCATGCTATTGGCTTTCTCTTGACTCAGAAGAGCCTCCAGATGTTCATCTGCTATTGTTTTTTCAGTGCTCAGATACAGATCATCATCATAATCAGCATTATCACAGGTTGCCATGAATGTGAAATGCTGACTTCTGACACCATGAATGTGAGGTGACCTTTCTGAGCCAGTGATGTTCTCTGACACTTTCTTATGGTCAGGTTTAGTAGCAAAGCTTATATTACTATTTGAGTGCTTATGATTTGCACTAAAGTCAGGACTGTTTGTATTTTGATCTCCTCCACTATCTGAAGATGTGATCTGTAAAGCATCACATGTTTCTGAGTTGTCAGAGGGACTAGTCAGCATTGGAGACTCAGGGCTTAAACCTACAGGTGATCCCAGTTTCACTGAGTCTGGGATTGCTGTGTACACTGTAAGTCCAACATCCTTCAGTAACGATTCCTTTGGCACTGGAATATCCAGCCTGTTCAACCTCGGGTCATCCTGCATCATACTCAAGTCCTCATAATTGACAAACCCACTGTCGATCTCCTGTCTTGGTGGTATGTCAGGATTTACAAACCTCCCCATCGGTGTAGAGAAGGCACTTCCTACTTCCCTGAAATCTGTAGCTGTTTGAGTCACACCTCTGTGCTCTAAATCTGACCTGAAATCTAAGCTGTCATTCTTTAGCTGTTGCTCAGGACTTCTTTCTGTTTGTTGCTGTTTAACCCTATGCATAGACAACTCAGGTCTAATGAACTCTGTGCTTGTGTTGTCTACCTCTAAAATGTTTCTCAATGCCTCATCCAGGTCCTCTATAGCCTGATCAGTGGCTTGTTGTTTGGCATTTTGATCTTGCAGCTCTTTGTTAAAAGATTCAAGTTCTCCAATGGCATCCCATGGTCGCCTGTTCACAGGTTTTAACAAGAACTGCCCAAAGGCCTCTTGGCCATTTAGTGCTTGAGGTTTGGGCGCACTCTTCCTCAGTGGGGGCTGGCGATCAGGAGATGGTGGTGATGGAGTCATTATGACTTGAACTGGGCTTTTTATACTTGAGCTGCTAGCTGTTTTTGTTCGGGAAAATGCACTGTTGCTGGAAAGGTTGAAATTCTTTTGGACTTTTATGGGACACTTGTAGTTGACACTGCATTCAGTGCCCAGCCCACTGTCTGTGGATGATGGAGGGTCACATGTAACCTGGGTTTGAGGACTTTGTGCATTTGTATTTCTTGAACCCTCAAGAGAACCTGTCTGAGTCTCTTGATTTTTATATTGATCTCCTGGCCAGGATCCTGCATAGCACAATTCTTTGTCAGCACTTGCTTGGAGAGACCAAATGTCTATGATCTCTTTCCGAAGTGGAGCTTTTTTGGTCCTTTTTGTGTTTAAGGAGCTGCTGGATTGTATTAATTGCTCATTGCTATTTGCAATCTTTGGCATGTCTTTGCTACAATGCTGGGTCACTGAATTTTCTGTAGGTGCTACTATTAAACTTGATACTTTTTCATTGTTATTCGGATCAGTAGCTTCCTTGTTGGCTACCATGTTTATTGGAACTGACACTAAGCAGAACATAGTCTCTTTAATTTTCTTCTTGTTCTTCTTATTTTCAGCTGCTGTTTGTGCTTCAAATGTCTTTACCTGTGTTACTGTCTCACAGAATCGTTGGTCTATGCTAGGTTTCTGTTGTGATGATGTTGTTTGGAAGGTATTTGGATAGTCAGGGCTGGCTGGGTACCTGTTGGAGTTTTCTTCATTTGTTGATTTTGAGTTGATCACCTCTCCTGAAACCTTATGCATGACCGCTTCATTGACACAATCCCTGATATTGCTGTTACTTGCTTCTGTGCTGCTGAATGGTTTTCCTGAGAGCAGAAAGGCACTGTCATCAGGAGATTTCTCAGATGTGGAGGTGATGGGGATGTCTTTTCTGATATTCCTGATTTTGTCAGCATCTGTCAGTGAGTTCCCATCCATTCTCCCTCCTGATATATGTCTGACTCTTGCATCATCAAAGGGTATGTACTGAACATTCCCTATGTGCTCCTCTCCATAACCAGGGTATGCCTGTCTCCTACAGGGCACACTCCTTCTCCCATCCCTGTAATTGTCAGGCCAAGCCATTCCTGTCTGTCTCATGAACCATTCCTGAACCTCGGCCATGGCAGGCCCTTGCATGTATGGGTCTCCCCTGTACTGGTAGTTCCCCATGGAATTGGCATAAGTCCTGTGCCCTCCCCTGATGACAGGTTGCCTCCTGTAAGATGGTGGAGGGATGTAACCTGGGGGCTCCATGCCAGACCCTCCAAGTTCCTGTGCAAAGTAATCCTGTCTGGAAAAAGGCAGTGGAGTTCTGTCTCTGGGGTGAGGCACAAAATCACCAGAGAGCATCTCTGAACTTCCACGCATCTGCTGGTGAACCTCATATGATGGGGGTCGAAGAGGTCGGCTAAAACGGGGCTTTGATGGGGGTGCAGATTGTACGCATGACCGGCTATTGTCTGTCCATCGCTCCCTACTTTCCCCTTCACTGAAATTGCGACCTTGAGGTACCCGTGACTGGTGCCCATTTGTTCGATAACTTCCACAGGGATCTTGGCCAGAGGATGACATGTTTAAATACTGCATGCTGTCTGAGGGCATGGCCATTCTGGGAAGGGACTGGGATTTGGCTTTGGTCCTGGGAGGAACAGCACCCTCTGCTGTTCTAGGCCGCCGCTGCTCCTGTGCCCATCTTTCACCTTCACTTTCAGACATATGTCGACCTATTCCTACAGCTGGACGCCACTCTTCTGTTCCCAGGCTCTGGTACTTCCTCTCTGCTGCCAGTTTCCAGTGGTAGAGGGCCAGTTCACGCTCTCTGGTACGTGCACTGTCTGCCCTGCGTTGTCTCTCACGACGATGCTCTTCAGTGGTTAATGCTGACTCTGGCCTTCGTTGCATGCCCTCTGCTTTATGTTGACCACATAATTGTTTTCCTTGTGGCTCCCTGATGTCTGCATAGTCCAGGAGAACGTTGAAGTCTTGACCCTGTCTCCGCCAGTAAGACACATCATGCTCTGGCCTTGGATGAGTGTACACTTCTCTATGGGCATCATGGAATCTGCACCACCAAAAAAATTATTTAGTGAGTTAGGTTTCACAGATGTTCCTTTATCACAAGTAATAAAGAAAAGTAGTGTAATAAGATATTAATAGTGAAACAACAAAAAATATTTCTATTACATTTTAATTTTCTCTATTTTCTGCTCATTCCTTTATGCTAGTTATATCTTTATACAGCACTTTGATCTGCATTTTTATTAATGAAATGTGATTTTTTTTTTTAATTATTGTTATTATATGGCCATTTACATTATCTTTCTATTTTGTGCAGTGAGTGAGGCAATCTCTTACTGATGAACTGTTTTTGTACACTGAATTATCTTGTGCTGACCCTCCAAAAAAACATTAAATGGCTTCATGAATAATTTTTTTCCCCCAGCACTCATGTAAGCAGTGCACTGACTGTACCTACGAAACAGCTGTGCTATAATTAGTAGCGGAGCAATGCTCACATTTGAGTTCATAATATTTTATTAATGCTGATGTTACATAATATATAAAGGAACTGAATCATGATCTAGCAGAAGCCTAATCGGATTTATAATTTACCAGTGAATCTGCATTGAACATGTAAAAGGGGAATGATAATGGGGTGTTCCATTATAGTTCTGTTTATAAAATAACAGTCCTGTGCGGCAGAAAATGGACCACTGTACTTAAAAAAAATCTACCAAACACAGCAAATGCGTGTATCAGGGAAAGAGTAAGAGGTACTGAGAAAAAAAAAAGCGAGAGGATGGGGGCAGGAGCTGGCAAGTGAGAAAATGAGAGTCATAAGAAGTATTTGATGAAGGTGAAGACCCAACACTATAAAGTTATTTGCATGTTTTAAAATATATACATAGTAATAAAGAAGATATGAAGAGAAATAAGGAAACAGATTGCACAAAAGAGAGAGCACTGTTAGTATCTTGTCCTATAACTGAGGAAAAGTCCTTGAAAGCTGCCACCATTACATAACATGCCTCATCAACCCCAGCTAAAATGAAGACTAATGTGATAAAATGTGGAGAGACTGTGCATGTCCTTGAGTCAGCAAATGTAAGTAAATGTGTGTAAGGTAAAAGTATAGGGCTATAAAACACTTAAACTAACCCGCTGTCACTGGTCAAGGTGCCTCCTGGTGAGTGTCCATCTACTAGGTTTGCATTGTCCTCCTCTGTCCTCTGGTTCTTGTCCCTGATCTCTGTGTCACTGGAGCCACCCTGAGATGAAGTATGTTTCACACCACCACCATAAACACAGTCCGTTTTGTAGCCATTCACTGCGCCATGTCCTGTCCGCTTGTCTGTGATTTCACACCGACTGTTGCTGCGCGTCGGTGGCCGCTGTTCGTGGGACGAGGATGAGTGCAATGGAGGGACATTGTTGTTGCTGCCGATTTTGTATCCATGAGAGATAAGAAGGTCCTCCACGCTGTACATGGCTAAGCAGGAGTGTGTTGTGGTGTCCAAAGTGTGTGCGGATGTCGTCAGAGTTCTAAACGTTTTCCAGATGAGGCGTGTCTATGAACAGCTGCACCAGAGAGGCCATCACTGTGAAAAGAAATAAAATGGGACGAGGAAAAGTGTGAGAGGGAGAGAGTGAGAGATGTATTAATATGATTTTTTCTCCCCACATCCCTTTGATGTGAAGACTGCGCCCCCTACCCAAAGGCGAGACTGTCAAACCCCAAAAAAGGCCCTACCTTACAACAAGAGACGCAATTCTCAATGGCTGTCTGCCTGCCTGTCTGTTCGATTACCCATTCCCATTCCCCTCTCACCCCCCGCTTCTCTTTCAGCACAGAAATGATACTCTACCCAGCCCACTGAAGTAGAAGGCAGCATGCCTCATGCACGCTGACCCAATTAGAGGGAAAAATCATAGCTGCCACGTTACCCCACTGCTGACTATACAGATAATCAACAGGGAGAAAACAAAACCAGCAACATCAGAGGATAGTGAATGAAATGAGAATGAATGGAGCACTGTCATACAAACTAAGACTTATACTCATTGCATGCTCACTGACTAAGCAAATCTTGAAGTGAATCCATATTTATGTGTGCCTGTGGTGGAAATCATAGCAGTAAAATATATCAACACAAACTCAATCTTTCTGACATCTCAGCCTCAGAATCTTTTCTGGCCACAAGCTGTAGGTTCTTGAAGTTTGCAATCTGACTGGCTCTCCGTGACGTCTGTGTGCACTGCACTTCCATGCGCCATTTCCAACAGGAAAAGAATACTTTTAACACTGTGCTACAATAGCCTTTTTGGAATGAGATATAATCATAGATTGAAAAAGGTTCACAAAATGTACCAAACTCTAGCAAATGCTAGAAGACTTGCTTGTGAGAATATTTTATACAGTTTGTATCGTCTTTAACTCACTGGTGTACAAGGGCACTTTGAGTAACATTGATACTGTTGGTTTACTTTGTATTTGCTCCAATTTGGTTTCATTGCACATATTTGACCAAAACCAAAAAATGTAGCTCATTGATGAAAGGGTTGGGAAGGGACATGGTTGAAAGATCAGTTTTGCAGCTCTCTTAAAAAATGTTCCAACACACTAGGGATCAATTTAAATTGAATAAACACAGTATATGTATAAATGCACTTAAATCTAAAAAAAAAAAAAATGAAATACAATTATGCAAATTGTGACACAGAATGATATCATATTTGGCAGGAGATTCTTTGTCTTAAAACTGAAAACTGAAACCATGCTAACCAGACTGACTAAACTATGTTACACCATGCCAGAGAATGCCTATGGAGAGTGAGGTTATCTATCTTTCCTGTTACACACACACACACACACACACACACACACACACACACATGG
Source organism: Cranoglanis bouderius (assembly GCA_023630585.1). NCBI lineage: Eukaryota > Metazoa > Chordata > Actinopteri > Siluriformes > Cranoglanididae > Cranoglanis > Cranoglanis bouderius. The sequence continues at coordinate 7,694,756 of CM042562.1, read as the reverse complement.
AATCTGCATCTTAAACTTTAATCACACCAGTTCAGGTGTTTCAAGGTAAACTTTCATGAAAATAAATACAAAAAAAACCAACAAAAAATAGTTCATAATTCATAGTTTTCTCTCCATATAGTTTGGTCATGGTTACACCTACAGACCTACAGTGGTGCTTGACAATTCTCTATATATCTGCATAAATATGACCTAAAACATCATCAGATTTCCACACAAGTCCTTAAAGTAGATAAAGTTAACCCAATTAAACAAATGAGACAAAAATATTATACTTGGTGGTATATATATATATATTGTGGATGGATGAGACCGAAATAGAATTTTTTGGTATCCCATCTGTGGGATACCAAAAATCTGTTATCCCATCTGTGAAACATGGTGGTGGTAGGATCATGGTTTGGGCCTCTTTTGCTGAAAATGAGGAATTGTACCATTTTTAACAGCCGGGTATCGCAATACCTTTCTAGTCTTGGTATATCGTGTAACACTAAATCTAACATGCCTGTTTCAAATAATTCACCATCTATACCATATAAATACCAGAGTATATTCGTTTGTTTGTTCGTTCATTCATTCATGTATTCAGTAACTGCTCTGTTCTGGTCAGAGTCACTGTGAATCTGGATCCTATCCGGGGAACACTTGGCGCGAGGTGGGAATACACCCTGGATTCCAGTGTGTAGTGTGCTAAAACTGTTAAAGCTGAATACTCTAGCACCAAAATACTGTAGTAGAACTGATCAATGTATGAAAAACATGACGGTAGTTTGTACTTTTAAACATGAATCTGCTTGGGTTGTTGCAGCCAATCGCACACATGCATGTAAATTATTTGAGAGGCAGCTCACTGAAAAAGAAAAGAGTTTTCACAGCCTTTCACTGATTTTTTTATTTTTATTTCACTTGCCATCTCTGGTCTGATTAGTGAAATGACAACGTGGCTTGATAAAAATTAAAAAGTGGACAACAAAAAACAGAATGTTTAAAGATGACTGGACTGAGAAGTATGCAATTATTTTCCACTTCAAGTTCAAAATCTGTTCAGAGTCACAAGAGCCATGAACTAACCGCTAATGGTTAAGCATCTGGGCATCACTCCTTCGCTGCACAAGAAGTTAAATTTCAGTTTAAACTGAAACATTATACCTTCATAATCTACTGCTTTAATGTAAATCCTTCCTGAAAGAAGGACAGCTTTAACCTCTACATCTTTTATTCTACCTGAGAACATCCGCAATTTCAGACACAGGTGTGTCAGTGAATCTTTGTAAAATGGAAATCCCTGAGCACAGCCAACACTAATGCGATTACCTTTCTTTAAGAACCTTAAACCTGTTCGTCTTGGAGGATTGACTCTTGACTTTCTCTTGGTGACCCAACCTCCTGTAGTGTCTTAAATGATGTCAAATCCTTTATGCAAAAGGATGCATATATGCACATGTGACGGTGCTGCACATGTAAATGATCCTAATTTGTGTTTCTCTTAAGTAGCTTGATTGAAAATGATGGATGCAGAGTGCTCACAAGTTCTACATCATTTTCAATCAAGCTATTTAAGAGATGCACACTTCGTGAGAATTCTGTGCGTATCTTAGGGACAGACATAAATAATGTGCGCTCTAAAACTATAGTGTTTTTTTTAACAGAAATACTTGCTTTCTTCACTCACAAATGACACAGTAAGAACATTTAAATTATATGAAACTACAGATTAACTGGCTACAAAGACAGCAAAGACAGCTTTCATCTGAAACCTTCATTATAAGGTTTCCACACGCGCGCACACACACACACACACACACACACACACACACACACACACACACACACACACACAACCAGCATAAACCATAAGCAAATACTATTTAAATTCCAGTGAACTGGAACTGGAAAGGTCTTGCTATTTGATACAGCATTTATATGCTCAATTTTTTGCAAAAATAAGCTGCAGCTGCCACCGCACTCGGAGAATGAAGCAGGCCCGTTGTTCTGCTGAGTAATACAGAAAATGCCTGTTGATTTTAAAAACGTCTGCTGCTTTAATGATGACAAACCTCCTTTCACTGTGTCTTTCAGAAATAAAAGTGCAGATCTAGTAGATTTGGATGATAAGACTTTTTTTTTTAATTTATGACCTACTTTTACAGCTAAAATATCAGGCATGCTAAAAATAAGAAAAACCACATGCAGACCGATGATGTCATGAATCTACAGTGCATAATCTACACTGAGAAAGAATGAATGCATTTCAAAGAAACAGATGTACGGTTATATAAATTTTACAGTAAACTGCAAAATCCTAAGCAAATATAGCAAGATGGTTCTACAAAAAATTATAAAAGCAATCTCTCAGGGAGCAGTGAAGTGCAGTGAAGTTTACATTTAAGTTTGCAAGAACTTGATTAATTAAGCACCACTAATGAGCCCTGTCTGTTTTACTTCATTTTATTTTCTTATTAGAACAAATCATCTACAAGGAAGCTACGATTTTGGCTTCATTCCTCTGCAGACTATGAGGCATGGCCGTGGTACAAAGCCTTGTGCTCACTCATAAATAAATCACACATTTTTAGGTCTGAGCTTCTGGAGGGCATCTGGTCTCTTCCTCACACCCGCCTTCCCATCAGGCGTGCAGAGAGCCCAGAGCTGCCGCCCTGACAGTTTGGTGTCAACTCTTTATTCATAGCCTTCGTGAGATTTGTGGAGTCCATTTCTAAAAACGGGAGGATGGAGGAAAAAGTGGTGCAGGATACAAACTATGATGTTTGGAAAGTAAGAGCAAATCTGTTGATCAGTCTAAAATGTTTAATGTGAAGGTCGCACACATTTGCCACAATTCACAAGTTAATAAAAATAAATGTTGCAAAAATTCCTTGAGTGTTAGTTTCTTGATTCAAGTCCAGGATTTGTAGCAAAAAGGGTACACTATAACAATGCAGATACCTTCTGTTGGAAATGAAATAAAAAATAAATAAATAAATAAAAACATTTCAGCAATCCAAAATATATGATCTGCAATTATATAACTATTATCAATTCTTGGACCTGAACTATCTCCAACGAACAAACGAGTCATAACCAAAATGAGAACATAACATAATAACATGTCTGTTCTATCCTTCAGAAAATTTCCATTTTAGCCACACCTAATCATTGTTCAACAGGCTCTGTTACAATCAGGCCCTGACACTGTCCTTTAAGATGTACAGTAACACACTCAGTTTGGACCACATTGACTTCATTGTTTCCTTCATGATATCAGATAGGTCAACCTCTTCTTCCTGAGGATATGAGAGCTACAGAGAAGTGCAGCATGTTGAGAATTAGTGGCCGTGGCCGGACCCCTGAGGAGAGAGGCAAAGTCAACAACAGAGTGACCCACGTGCTAAACTTCAGCATCTGGGGAACTTTCTCCAGAGATTAATCATTTGTATTTTTTCCTGTTCTCTGCCTTCCAGAATATTTGTCAGTCTGTATACATTTCAGGCTAAAATATAAAATTAGAGAACAGGATTCTATTACAGGATGGCCTTACGGCTCTAGAGTCGCCATTTTGATTCACATGTTCTCACTGTGACTGTGTCTTTCCTCCCGGTTCTCCGGTTTCCTCCAAACTCCCAAAAACACACAAACTGGCTATCACAAAGTGTGATTGTGTGTATGTGTGTGCCGTGGTGCCTTGTGATGAACTGGCATCCCATCCAGGGTGTTTTCCTGCCTCCCAATGTTCCTGAAACCTTCCGGATCCATCACCATCCAACCAGGATGCAGTTCTTTCTTAAAGTATCTGAATGAAAGATTCCTTCACAAATGGAAGTTAAGAATCCCTGACTTATGTGTAAGACTTGAGTCTTAAGCGTGTCATTCACTCTTCCATGTCTTTCATGTACTGTTGCTCCACATCGCATAATAACTGCATTATACATACATCAATTAATAAATATAAATATTAATGACTGTTGAATTAAATTACATATTTTATAGTATATATCCTAAAAATCATTCAACATTAATTATTCACTATTCCATATTTGCAAGAAAGTATCAAATTACTGTTTTATTACTATTTTTTTTAATGACATTACTATTTCATTATGTAGAATTGCTTAAAAAATGACTGTGCCCATATCTGACTAGGTGCCACAGGAAAAAATAATTACCCTTCTTTTTACTTTTAGTACTAAATTAATACTACATTTATTTTTAGTATTATTTGTTTTTAGACAGCATTTTGATGTCACTTGACCTTGGATGACCATTAGATATATAAATCAAAACCTGAAGTAAAAAGTCAAGGATGTGCTTTCATTGTAACTCTCAAACCATCGGTTGCTTTCAGAGCTGACTAAACACATCAGACAAAACTGCTTTTTAAAGTGGTTTCTAAAAGCTGACCTGCAGGCAAAGATTAAGGATGCCTTTTGTCAGAAGATAAGAGCCCACCCTCAGAACCAAATCCTGCCCATTTCCAACTGTCTACATCTAATGTTAGAAGAGTCAGACATCTCGGCCTCAGTGTGACAATGCCAGCCAAATTGTCCTCGGCTTTCTTTATGCACAAAGACACTCTAATCTATGCCTTTAGGGTGAACGCTAAAGCAACCCACTACTCTTGGCTTGTTTAGGACTCGTCCATGGTTACTAATGTTTTCCTTTTCTGAAAAGCGGGCTTTCCTACAATGGAGTACAAGCAAGGTGACGACTCGGGCACTGCAGAAATGTTTCCTGATTACATTGGCGCTCTTATCATAGGATTGTTAAGACAGGAAATAATGTTTTTTTCAGAGTGGAACTAACACATTACAAACCACAGCGTCGGGTTTCTGTTTCACAAAAATACACATGCTCCCATCCTGTCATTTCACAATAATGTTTAAGACGTTAGTGTATTCTTGATATGTCATTTATTGTATTTCACAGTTAAAAGCAGCGTGAAAAGTGGAACCACAAAGGCGGAGTATGTTGATTCAAAACTTATTTCAGCTGCAGAGTCAGCAGGTCTGCTGTAACCTAAAGCCAATAGAGATCTACTCAACACATTTATCTGTATCTGAGTCTGCAATTAACTATCAATAATGGTTGATATTTCACAGTCATTTAACACACACACAAACACACACACACACACACACACACACACACACACACACACACACACACACAACAAAACATAGTTAAATAATCTTATCCAACAAAAACATAGGGTAGTATTTACAGAGAAGTACTAGCTTGGAAGACGGAAAAGCGTTGGCAAAGATGTGGAATTCAGGCCTTGCAGGTCAATTTATCTTGAAGTAAGCAGCACTGGTGCCTATAAAAATCAAAGTAGTGAGCTTGACTTATGGCTTAGCCCATACTTCATCTTGGTTCTCGGTGCAGAGCTGTTTTTGACCTGCTCAGCATGTCTGTACATAATTAGCGTGCATCAAGGGGTTTGGACTGGCACGAGACGTCAGTGACAAAGTCTATCAGCTCAAAGTGCTCAGATCAAAGAATGGGCAAACAGAAGATCTATGATAATTAATGTTTTAGGAGACAAACGCCTCACTGCTAAATATGTGAGTCGTAGAAAGACTGAGAATTTTGACTGAACACAGCCGTGGCCATAAAATTAAAACACCAGTTTCAAAAAATTATCAAGATATCAATCAATCATATTATCTATTATCCTATTCCTTTTAATGATGAATGTGAGGGACGTCATGCAAGAAATAAATCTCTGACTCAGACTTCTATTCAACATGAAGATCCAACACAATCACAATAGCATATCGGGGTTTTCCACCACGGAGCACAATTACGTCACCGTAATTAATCTGACGAGTAGAAATTACGCAGGAGAAAGTGAGCGTTGCGATCCATGTGTCTTCCATATGGCTTTAAAGCCTCTAGTATATGAGTCTGTCAAATCATTAGGCAACAAAAGCAGGCATTCACCTTTCATCATTTTTAATTGCGACTAATAATCCAACTTTATACTAATCTACATATGGTTGCACTTTGCATGCTATCACAACCAGAAGGCTTTTAAAAGTTGTAAAAAATCCTTTTTCCCCCACTGAAAATTACAACTGAGAGAAATTGGCTGTTCCTGCACATTTCAACAGAACTGCAAACACCTCACTCTTGCTGTATATGTTTTGATAGTCTGCTAACTTTCCTCCTAATTCCTCACTATCTAGGAGTAGCAACTGAGTCATATAAACAACCACAAAAAATTTAGTCCAGCTTCAATCCCATCAGTCTGGGAGTTTTAATAGCTTGAATATAAATTTCTTGACAAATAACCCAGACACCCAATCCAAAATTGCACATTTATTCATTTTTTATTGGGAGAAAATTGCACTGCAGTGTACGTCTCATTCTCTTTCTGTCTTAACAAGCAGTTTATTTCTGGTGTGGTGGCCTAGAAAAACTAGACGTTTTTCCTGAACTGAAAAATGTTTCTCTTTTCCATGTACCTTAATCACAAGTTATAACATTTTAATACATGGTTAGCTCCAAATGTGAAAAAGGAAATGTGAAATGTGCATTTAAAGACTTCCACGTCTGCTGCAAACTGAACTGATCAGGCTTATGTCTGCTGCACTATAAGGCACCTGGCTATCGGACAACTTCATCAAAGACTGACATTCACCGAATGAGGAAATCCCACTTAGCTAGCAAGGTTTTAGACATCTTTAGGCAGTCTGACTGTGCTTGCGAAACTGGCTCCTTACCTGATGTGATCTTTGCAGGGAGATATCCTGAGCGGGAATAAAAAGTAAACAAACAAACATACAAACAAACAAAAAAACAGTTCAGTGGGTGAGAGGTGTCAAAGTATGTTAAACTTTCATTTTATCATATTTTTTTTTTCTTGTCTGTTTGCCAGAATTCAGTCTTGGTGACATTTGACGGGAATTCCCAGAACACTACACAAATTTTATACTGCTAAAATTTACTTTTTAATTTCCATGCTGTCCACCTGCCACATCACAGCATAAATAATTTCTCCAAACTTAAATTACTGTAATATTCTGACTGATACAATAGAATACAACTGAAACAGTAGTTAACACATTCTGTACACATTTCATTCTGCTGTTATACTTTGTGGACACAGATAAATTAAATACATGGGTTATACTTGCATTATATTGCTATCTTCCCTCCACATTACATAAGCACAATAACTTATTTATCAAGGCTGTGAATAAATGTAGACAGCCCTTCCGATTCTGCAGAGATCTGTTGAACTAGTGGGAAAGGACATTAAAAACAATGAGTCATGGAATATCTTTGCAGTGGCTTCGTGGTGTTTGACCAGCCATTTCCGATACAGCTACAGCTAAGGACACTCTCTCACTTAGAGAGCACTGTGCTCTCACACTCCACACTCGGAGCAGTGATAACAATGAGCGAAGTGTGCTTAGGGCATACGCATAAACAGACACACTGCAAGTCAATTACCCAACTCTTTGGCACACACACAAAAAAGGCACACACACAAACACAGACACACTCCAGCTTCTCCTACTGCTTCCCCCTGCTTTTCCCTTCTCTCAGAGCCTCCCTGAGGGAGTACGGTGTCTCTCACACAATACTGCCACTATCTGTGCTTGTTTTCGTGACTAGCTGAACTGAAGGGTGAGAACTGGTCAGCTAACAGCACAAAAGCTCTTGGGACTGTATTGTTAAGTCAGCAGCAAAATGGGAACTGAGCTATGTTGGCTCAGACTGGACAGGCTTTACTGTTCCAAAGTCAATATTACACAGAACGAAGCTTTTTAATCTATAGAAACATATTATTGGCATGTTTACACCAATGTTTCTACACTATTTTTACACTATTTTAATTTATATTATTATAATGAATTCCTAGGAGTTTTGATCCTCAATCAGACAGGGTCATGTACGCTATTATACATACCTTATGGCCTTTACATATGGCCTTAGATATGTTCTGTATAATTATGGAAATTAAAGGAGCAGTATGTAATTTTTCAGACAACTGCCACCAGTGAGATAAAGCACAATTGCAATGACATTTCCCCTTCACCCCAACCAACAACAAACGACAACACCCTTTCTGTTAAAACTATGCGTACAGTCCCCTCTGAAAGTATAGGAATAGCAAGCCAATTCTGATGTTTTACTATACACTGAATACATTTGGGTTTCAGATCAAAGATGTATACGAGACAATAGATCGGAATTTCATCTTTCATTTCCTTAAATTTACATCTAAATGTGTTAAACAATTTACAACATGGCACCTTTAGTGGCAAAACACCCTTTTTTGGTGAGCAAAAGTATAGGAACAGATAGTCTTAAAGTAAATTAAAGTAAATAACACTTAATATTTGGTTGCATATTTTTGGTTGCAATAACTCCATCAAGCCGGTGACCCACTGATATCATCAAATTGTTACATCCTTCTTTTGTGATGCTTTTCCAGGCTTGTACTGCAGCTTCTTTCAGTTGTTTGTTTTGGGGGTTTCTCCTTCAGTCTCCTCTTCAGGAGGTAAAATGCATGCACAACTGGGTTAAGGTCTTGGTCAGTCTAAAACTTTCCATTTTTTCTCCTGATGAAGAGTTTTCCTTAAATCAGTCAGACTATTACAGTAATTTAATTTTGAAGAAATTGTTTATGCTGTGATGTGATGCTTGTTGAGATGGCAGTGTGTTTTTGGTCATTGTTCTTCAGCATGATAAAGTTCCTCCCAATTAGACCGGATGCATTTCTTTGTAAATTGGCTGACAAAATGCTTCCTTAAATTGCTGAATTCATTCTGATGCTACCACCATGAGGGATTAGTGAGCTCATTCCAGAAGCAACCATGCAAGCCCAAGTCATGACACTACCACCACCATGCTTGACCGATGAGCTCATATGTTTTGGATCATGAGCAGATCCTTTCTTTTCTCACACTTTGCCCTTTCCATCACTTTGGTAGAGGTTAATCTTGGTTCCAGAACTTTTGTGGGTCATCTCTATATTTCTTTGCCATACAATCTGGCTTTCCAATTCTTACTGCTGATGAGTGATTTGCATCTTGTGGTATGGCCTCTATATTTCTGCTCTTCAAACAGTGCATTGTGATACCTTCACTCCTGCCTTGTGGAGGTTGTTGGTGATGTCACTGACAATGTTTGTGCAATGGCTCTAATCAATTTCCCCTCTTTTCTCAGCTTCAATATGGCTTGCATTTCTCCCAATGGACAGCATCGTTTATCATTTTTAACAACAAATCTTTTGATCTCAAACTCAAATGTCTTCAATGTATAGCACAAACAACAGAATTGGCCTTGCCGTTCTAATACTTTTGGAGGGGACTGTACCTCATAGGTTGCCTTTTATGAAAAATGAGCAGAGTCATGGAGTGGAGGGGTGGAGCTTATTTCTGGGCCAGAAAAATAACACAGAAAAATGAAACAATGAAATGAGCTAAATTCATTGCATGAAACTAAGCAAATCACAGCTAAAGTTTTCTAAAGTGTTCTTAAAATTATTTTGTTACTATGGGTCCAGAAATGCTTAAATCTTATTAACTGTGCCTTAAAATATGTCATAGCCCTGATGTAAATTAACAATAACTAATTTATTTATTTTTTTTTTTGCAATCCTCAGGCAGAAACTCTTCTCTAAATGTATACCTCCCCGTCAATCTGGAGAAGCTCAATGAATTAGGTCCTTGTGACATTCATACAATGACTCAACTTCAACAGAATTAGATAATGATATTTAGCAGACACTTGGAAAGCAAGGCTTGACATCGAGTACAAACATGAAACTCATTCGGGATGAGGAATGCGTGTCTTTTATCAGTAATGCAGGAAGACACAAGCGCTCAATCCATTGATCTTTAATAAAGAGGAAGGACGTTCGCTGCTGGAGGACGTTGGATGAAAGGGGTATTGATTTTTAACTCTGTTTGCAAATGCCATCTATACACACAGCAATCCTTTAGCAAAAATCAACAGATGACAAGAAGCAAGTAAACAAGACATCTAAGAAAAGTCCAATTAAAAACTGACAGGCAGTATTAAAAAATATATAATAACTGTCAACATGTAGCACACTGTGCTTTTATAGCAACATCTTATGACTATTAAAGTAAAAAGGCCACATGATAAATACTGTATTCGTGTTTGTGTATTATTCACAGTGCAATCATATTAGGTGACTAAGTATAGAAATGTGCTCCCGCTAGGAAACAAACCCTGCTCTGCTTGCCACGTAGGCCTAATATCCCACAAGTTAAATGACTTTCTGGCTTTGTAAAGCATGCTCGCTTCCACTCCTACAGACTATATGGTAGGGCTGCACAATATTGCAATACTGGCCTTTGCATTAATCATTTTGACAAAGCATGCTATATGCAAATGAACACCCTAACCACAGTGTCAGCTAAGTTTCCAGATAAGTTTACTGTGCAAAATTATGGCATTTAATCATCAATCATTCTACTTGTTATCCAAACACTGCAGTTAATTCAGCCTAAACGTGTACAACCCAGTATTTAACCGCGACATATCATAGATTTTCCAGTTGTTTTAATATGTTGCAAGATATATCGCAATATACTTGTCCATATCGTCCAGCTCTACTCTATGTGCTCAATGTTACACCTGTGATACATTTCTACTCACAGCTGAGAGGTGACTCAGAGTCATTGTCATTGAGACTTCAGGGTGTAAACTATGATTCCATATAAATTCTGTTGAATCCTGGCCTTTACCTGCCCTGCAATCCTCTTGACCTCTAGTCGACAGCTGCACAGTTCCTTACCACCAGACCATCCTAACCTGAGACAACATTTACACCAGATGGCTTGTGTGAATTCTGGCAAATTTGCAGACAAGACAGACTAGACTGATTCCTCACTTTATGCTGCTGGGATCCTTTCAAAAACATTCAGGATTCACTGCATGCAAGGATAAATAATTTACTGGGGTTTAGGATGAACTTTTACGATATCAGTTTATTGTTTAGTTGTAAAGCATTCAGTAACTGTAGTGAAACGAATAGAAACACCCGAGTAGTTACAAGGTCATAAACGTAAATCTGGTCTCACGAAAGCGTCCTGTATGTTTAAGGGGTTCGTACAAATTGTGGAATGATCTGGAAGTGAGAAAGTAATCTTATGACAGTTTAAAGATTTTTTTTTTTTTTTTTTTTTTTTGAAAAGTGAGGAGGAGCTTTCCATTTCCATTAAGTCTCATCCCTCTAGTTCTAGACATATAGCACTGGTCTGTAGGGCCACAGAGAGCACACTTAACTGCAGTTCTTTCTCCACAGAGCCTTAGAAGGATGAAAGGTCGATGGTGGATGAGTGAATCCCTTCTGAAATGTCCACTATGGCAGGAGGACATATTGAGAATAGGGGTTTGTTGTTGACCTCACACTTCCCTAATAATAAAAAAGAGACTGAAAAGGAGAGAGGCGCATCCCGCCTTGTTTCACGCTCAGTCACACACACGCCGTTTCCCTCGCTGTCAACACACACGCTTTCCCTTTTGAAGTAAGGAGCGGGTGTCAACACACAACACTCACAACTGTTTTCGGGGACAATTTTCCACAGCTGCTGTTTGACCAAACGCGACCAACTCCCACAATCTCGTTGAGAATATTTACGGCTTCTGGTGCTCGTAGCTCAGATACTATCGACTCCACTTTCTGTATACAGTCTGGTTAGCATCATGTTAATAAAACAACTTAGTGTAAACAAGATGTAATCTTACTGAATTCATTTCATGAGAAACTGTGATAATTTCCTGAGAGAGTGAGTGAGAGAGAAAACCGCCAGTTTTACCTCAGAGTCCTCAGCGTCCGCGTGCCCTAAACATCCGCAACTAACAGCTACAATATGCAGTGTTAGAGTGTCACAGAAAGTTGTGTAATCCTCACAAACGCCGCCCTAATAACCACGATGTTTAAAATTATTCTCTACCAAACAACACACACACACACACACACACACACACACAAAAACAACTATGTTTACTAGCTCATTCAGGCTGCCCCCTAAACCAAGCAGAAGCTCAACACGAGGTCCGTTATTATTCAGCAGCTGTGTGAGAAGGCTGTGCGCGCGCCCCTTCTTTCACTAACGCCACCATCACGACTCAGAGGTTACACCGTCCTCACTCAGCGCATAAATCAATCTCCCTGAGCTGAAATCAGACACAGAGCCAGTACGGTAACGATTTACGGTTAACGTAGCATTACGTCTCACGTACCTGAGATTGGGCTTTGCAGTTGCGCGCGTGGTTTCTACTGCTCAGCTGGACTGCTGTAGTCCTGAGACAGATAGACACACAGAGAGAGAGAGAGCGAGAGAGAGAGAGAGAGAGATGGTTAGAGGAGTCCACCCTCTCCCCCAGCGTTCCAAATGTGGTGAAATTTGTTCCCTCCAAAGTAGCAGAGAAACTTTAGCCTAAAGAGAGGACAGAAACACTAACACACCCCTATTACTGCCACTCTCTCTCTCTCTCTCTCTCTCTCTCTCTCTCTCTCTGAAAAAAATATCGTTACATCTTGTGTACTGTACCTTTATTATATATCTTTCACCTGGAAACTTAAATATAGTGTGCCTTAAAATATTTAAGGTACATAAATAGACAATTAATTTTGTGAGTAAAGTTTTAAAGGTACACTTGCACCTTTCTATACTACTGTATATGTTAAAAAAAATAATAATAAAAATAAAAAAAACCTAGAGGTCACCACATCAGTGACAAGGAATCATCATCATCATCATCATCATCATCATCATCATCATCATCATCATTACCACCACCATTCATTGGACTGGAAAGCTTTTGATGGGAATAAATATTGTTATTGTACCATCAAGGATACATGTTTAGTATGTATCTTTCCCCATGGAAGGAGCATGTGGTGTATGTGGTTTTTGAGTAAAGCTTTAAAGGCACATCAGTGGTTCTTTAGGTCCAGTTATGTACCTTAAAGGAATAAAGATACACACTACAGGTACAAAAGATGTTCCCTTGATGGTACCACCCCAGCAACATGGAAAAATAGAGTTTGGTACCTTTATTTCTGAGAGCTCAGTGACGAATGGCAGGATATAGTATGTAGTGTATATATATATATATATATATTTACGTGCTGCAACCGCCTTCTTCAAATCCTACCAGAGATTTTCTGTAGGGTTCAAGTCAGGTGACTGATGGCCACTGTAGAATCTTCCAGGACTTCTTCTGCAACCAAGCCTTGGTGGAATTTGAGGTATGCTTGGAATCATTGTCCTATTGGAAGGTCCAGTGACACCCAAGCTTCAGCTTGCTCACAGACAGCATGACGTTTTCTCCTACAATTTCCTGATACTTCAATGAATCCATCTTGCCTTCCACACGCTGCAAGTTTCCAGTGCCAGAGGATGCAAAGCAGCCCCAGAGCATCACTGAGTCACCACCATGCTTGACTGTGGACAGAGTGTTCTTTTCAGCATATGCTTCATTCTTCTTCCTCCAGAAATACCGCTGATCAGTCGTGCTGAAAAGTTCGACAGAACAGAATCCCAAAACTTATGTGGTTTATTTATATGATTTTGAGCATATTGGAGCTGACTTTTCTTGTGATTTTGGGTCAGTAGTGGTGTATGTCTTGGAGTTCTGGCATGGAAACCTTCTGCGTTTAGTATGCGCAGACACTCGAGGGTTTTCCACAACCTGCCTTCTCAGAAATCTGGTTGCAGCCATTGATAGCTTCCTTTTTCTGCCCTGTCCAGGTAGTGTAACCACTTTTCACTTAACTTTGAACTTGCAAACTATGCTTCCAATGGTGTCTCTAGGAACATGATTTCTTGTCTTAACTTTTTGGACCATTCTTTTGACTTAGCCATAGTCGAACGTGACACTCAACAAACCCCTAGCTAGTTCAGGTATTTCATGTGTTCCAGCTCAAGCACACCTGGTGCAACTAATGAAGCTCTTGATTAGTTGCATCAGGTGTGCGTGAGACAACTCCTGTTTTGCATATTTGTGCTGTTGTGAGGGATTCTATTCAGGGGGTTGAATAATTTTGAGACTGGAGAAGTCATTATAAGTTGCATTTTCAGTTGAATTTGGGGTAAGCACTTGAAGCATTCGTTGTGTTGAGCTATTTCAATTGCTTTTGTTTTATTTGTTCATTGCAAACAGCTGAAAGGCTGTAAATTATTGACAATAAACCTGATTTCCAATGGGGGTTGAATAATTTTGATTGCAACTGTATATATACAGCACACGAAATAGGCCTGCCAGTGTGACATATCAGAATAGTTTTACCAAGAATGTATAACATTTTCACCAACTTTTAGCACCAGCTTGCCGTTCACATAAACTAAAGTCTCCAGATCTCCACTCCCATGCACACCTGCCAAATTTATCTCCTGACAGCATCCTTAGATAAAGTGTGTGTCAAGGATCCTGGACAAAAATGTTCTGATTTTCAGAGCATGCATTGCTCATGCGCTAAAATCTGAAACGCCCCTTACCAGAAACACATAATCATTCAAGCTCAGAGAATTAGAATAGGTGAATAAGTCTAATCGGTCCATGTCTTTCAAATGAAAGGATTATTTGATCTGTGGTTCCTGCTATCAACATTCATGCACACACACAAAGAAAACCACACAATCTCCAAAACTCCACATACCTGAATGTTTTCATGGCTGACTGTTCACAGATGGAGGAGAGCTCTAAAAAGAACAAAGCCTGATGGATTTAATAATATTGACACAGATGTTGCACATATAACTAAATCTGTGTAAGATGTTCCTCAAAAAGTGTGTTGTTTGTATCTGGTGGGCAAATCTCAATCTATAGCCCACCTGAGTATTCAAAGGGAGAATCACAAAGGGAGTTAGTTCAGGGTTGGGATGAGCATGTTTTTGGTGTTCACTAGATATGTTTTCAGAGACACCACAACATTTGCACATCTGTAGGGTGGACAATCAGGGTCATGGAACCTCAACCACTGTAATGCTTGTGATAAATCCAACTGACTTCATATTACCTATCGGATGCTTATCTTACTGGTGTAAATCTAACCATTGGGGAGGTCTGTTTCCTCACCTCACACATCTCCCAGTGCTACTTGAATTAAAATAAACAAACTTTAGGAAACTCATACCTTGCGGAACACTGAAGTAGCACTCTGTCTCCAGCTATTGTGTGTGTGTGTGTGTGTGTGTGTGTGGGCAGGGGGGGGGGGGTATCATACAACCCCATAACACATGAAACCTGTACGGATTTCTAATGCCAGTATATATAAACCAAAAAGAACAATATAACCACTGGCTGGCCTGAACAAGATTTAGATTTAGAACAAGCACCAAGCAAAACTTTCCATGAAAAAGTAATAAAAATAGCAATAAAAGTAGGATAAACATTGGGTTCATGGCACAAAGTCTACAGTGTATATTACAGTGTATAGTGATATTTACTTAATTCTATTTCAAAAGTCTTAAGTCATAGCTATGACACCTTTTGCTTTTCAGTCCAAATATATATGTAACCAACTACATTTACCTTGTGTAAATGTATATCAACATCATAAAGGCTGTTTTGGACCTGAAGAGACAGAAGCAAGTGAGAAAGCTAAAGTCTTCAGTAGACAATGGTACGTTCTCCAACATGGTTAGACCAGCCTACCAGCCAATTTCTTTACACAGTATAACAGCACAACAGTGTACCAGATAGTACTGGTGCAATTTTAAATGAAAAATGGATGGTCATACCAAATGGTGTCAAATTAAAGTCACTACTCACATCTGTGATTGACATCTCTGTATTCATGATTTGTTAATATATATATGACAGGATATGCAGCAATATGGCTAAGATGTTAATCTGTTCCAAACTGTTCCAAACAGTGAGTAGAATTCTGGTAGGTGGTTCAATGCTTCAGGTTTCTGATTCACATCCAGGTGGGAGTTGGATTATTTCACATCCTGCAGCCATAACAAAGGACCACAAAAGGGTATGATGCAATATAATGGCATATCTCTGCTTTCATTTGCTAAAGTAATGAGCTCCAATAGACCAACACTGAGAGCAGAGATTAATGTGAAAGTGAGAATAGGTTTGTGGCTGTAGACTAGGTAGGAGTTGAAGATATTTGGAAGGCAGATAAGCTTTGGAAGCCAATCCATATGCAGATACCATAGTCTCCCTCACTCACACAGAACTTTAAATGAGGGACACAGAGGTATTATTCACCAGTCATTGTACTTTACAGTACCATGATATTCTGATAAACCATGCAGCTATAATATCATGCTAAAACCATGAATAGTAAAAAAGTCAGACTGTGGTTTCTTGAGTAGGAAAACATGTCTAGCGTTCTCAGGCCCCTCGCAAACAGGATGGTGCCAAACTGAAATCAGATGAAATAACTAGTGTTCAAAGACACACAGTTACTGAAGACTGAACTCAGGCTTTCTTCTCTACTGGTCCAGCCTGAACCTATAATTTAGCAAAGCTATTTTAGAACGCTTGCATTGTCCTGTGGTCACTTGGGTCTATACCATCTCACCAGAACAGGAAATGTCTCCATAACCAAACAGTGCTATGAATCGGTCCATTCCTCAGGCCTGTCTGGCCTGAACCCTCTGATGACCACCACACTGATTGCAGATGACACATGAAACCAAGCAACAAAAGGGATTTAAAAAAAAAAAAATTTATATATATATATATATATATATATATATATATATATATATATATATATATATATATATATATATATATATATATATATATATATATATATATAGTGGTTCTGTGTATTTGCCTATGCTGTAGCGCAATGATATGAATATTGATGATGGTTATTGTTAGTGAAATTAGAAGTCTTCTGTGTCCCGGAGAATTGAGGAAAGATTTTTTTTTTTTTTTAGCATGGCGAAGCATAACATATCGGACATACTGCCAGTCACTGTGGACGTTCTCTTTGTTTGGGGTTTGTTTGAGTGGGTAATATGAATGAAAAACAATGATGAAATATGTACAAACAAACAAAAAATGACCCATTTATTTCTGATGAGGTAAAACTTTTTTCCAACATATTGATTAAGAAGAACTTTAGCAGTCTTTTAAAAACTTTTAATAGTAAATGAGAAAAGAATAAAATGAACTGTCTGAAATCCGATCATAACGAAAGGGACTGCTCAAACTGCTCTCCAATTTCCAGCCACACCATCTAATCATCTAATGAAGAAAGGAAAGAGTCTGATTCATACCACAACAGCCTCTTTGTTTAACTAAATTGACCATTCATTGAGTACCTCTAAATTAAACCACGAACATAAACAGAGTAGGTACTGAACAAAGCCCAAATTAAATTAGGCCTTAAATTAATGAATGATTCAACAGAATGCTGTCAAAATATGAAAGGGCTCTGCAAACCCCAACAGTCTGAACACCCTCTCCAAACACGCACCCACACACAGTTATACAATAAACACACGAAGTGGATATTTGTAGTGCTGTGGTGGTTTTGCATACTCACCCACCACATTATATGGCAAGTAATAACCTTAAAGCGACAAGCAGACCTCCCATGATCCACTTCTCCTCCACTTCCACCTTGACCACAGCAAATCCTGAAGCAACTGGGTTTTCCTGAGCAAGCAACCACACTAACGCAGAACAGATGTGTGTAGGGTGGAGCAGAGGCTGTGGGGTGGGGAGGGGTCGAGCATTAGAGACCAAGAGAAGGAGATGTGCTTAAACTTCTGCCCCAGCTGGGGCATCTGGATATGGTAAAAAAGGAAGAAGCATTTCAGGGATGATGGGGAGGGGTATGTGGGGGTGGGGGGTGGGGGTGTTTAGGGGGGGCTGCATTTAACACATAAGGAACATGTAGTGGTGTCTCACCTCTGAACTGCTGCCTACATGCACTACGGTGATGCAAGCTGATTCACTTTGATGTGGTACAGGCCCACAATCTCATACAGCAAACTGCTATAGCAAAGCACTCTGTAGCTTATTTAGGATGGGCTTCTCACACTTAACCCACCTGCAGTGTCTATTTTATGGAGTGAAAATGGAGCTGAACCTGAATGCAGCTGATAACCATACCACTTCATTTAACTTGAGAAATTTGTGTAAAATAGAAATAGTGTTTTATTCGGAATTCACTTACAGTTTATGGGATTTTTTCAATTGCTCTACCTTATTTCGGTAGGTTTTGAATATGTGAAACAATTCTCTAAGTTTTTAGAAATGAGACAATGCACATCATTAACAAATTCATTACTGGATCTAAACCACTAATGAGAGCAAAGCTGTTTGGACTGTGAGGAAAGCTGATTCATTACATGGATTTCAATCTTGAACCATGCATTTGAAGTTCACTGTTGTGTTAATGAAGAAATATTCTTGGTAATACTTTACATTATGGTTTCCTTAGGTGACATTATTCAGTACAAACTATGTAGCATTAATACACCATAAGTAACATTTACAGAACCCTTGCATAAATGAATTTTAAACAAACAAGCAAACAAACAAACAAACTAGGTTGGAACCCATCTGGGGTGTCCCCCACCTCGTGCCAAGAGTTCCCTGGGATAGGCTCCAGGCTCCCTGCAACCCTGTGTGTCTGCAACTCACTTTTTATTTCAGGTTTTACTACCCTCTGTATTGGTTAAGAGCTGCTTTGGGTTTGTGTGGTTGTCATGATTAGCTGGGTCAAACTGCACAAATGCACCCTGCCAGTGGCAGTGTGTGTATAGCTATCATCGACCAATCAAAGCATCCAATGGGTTTATTTAAGAAATGCAACCCAATGGCCAAATATACACTTTGTATTGGTATTAGACTTTATTTTTTGGCTGGTGAAGCATCACCGGTTGGTTTTGGCAGATTTGGCAAGACTTTTTGTCACAAAATATGATCATTAGTGAACACTGAAGATGCACGCAAGGAACGACAATAGCACATGCGAATGATTCTCCTTCTCGGATCACCCAAGACTGATGTTAATACTGAGTCTGAACAGGGCTTTCCTGTTCTCCATGCACACATCAGACATCTTGGCTAATTTAACATGACAACCACAGGCCATTCGTCTGCCAACTATGATGTCAGACCATTTCAGAGAGAGAACTGAGAAAGGAGATTCCTTGTTTTAATCGAGAGAGAGACCTAGAGAGAGGTAGAGAGATAGGAAGACAGAGAGAGAGAGAAGTAGCCAATTCAAGCCACGTAAGAAATATAAAATTACTTCCTGGAAAATTTAAGTGAACGTCCCCATGAACACTTCAGAATGTCACTGGATTTCACTGTTCTCAGATATTATATACATACAACTTCGAACTTCGAACAACTTTGCAAGCTTCTGTTGCCAATTCAAGATTCATGGTGACAGGCCTTAAGACAAGTTGTGTCCTTTATTCACGAGCGTGATCTTATCAGTCAACAAAGCACATGTTCATACCATAAAATATAAAACATGCTTGTGTATTGAATCAGAAAATAAGTCATGTCCAATCCAATACCATTCTAGCATTGTAGGACAGTATTGAATTGGTACATTCCCAGTACAGTATGTATAGTAGTTCATTTGTACTTCATAATATACAGTACACACACAAGATGAGATTATTATTTTTTTTTTTTACTTGAAGGTTGTTTATTTGACATAAAATTCTTAATGATTAATACCTAGAGATCATAATCTCTGTTGTTTCAGATAGTAACAACTGGAAAAACGTTCTAATGCGAAAAAGTTCATTCAAAATAATGACCGAAATTGCAATTCTAACATAAAATATTGAAATAAAAAAAATACTTAAAAACCTGAAAAGTAACTATTTAAGTACAAATAAATATGTGGTATAGCTGTAATTTTAAGGATTTATTTTTGTAATTTATTATTTTTTATTTTGCTTTCTATAGTCCTTTCCTATAGAAAATTCTATCAACTTAAATCCAAGCAGGAAAATTCTGGAACATTTTAAAGGTCACAACAGCAGCTACTTATATCCCACTCCACAATTAGAGTAATTGCTCAAAATGAAGGGTGTTCAACATCCACAGAAAGACACAGAAAAATAAGACTATTCTTAATGAGTGCTTGTGTAGAATATACAGGATAACTGCAAAGAAATTCTATAATATACTGTACTGTATAGCAACATATCTTTATATGTGCTCTGGCCATCATACATCAAAGAAAAGCTCCCTAGTGTCTATTCACTCAATAGAAAGTTATTGGATCACCTACAGAGGCTCTGTTGTGTGTTTTGACATGTGAGTGCAGGACTCCGAAATGTTTACAGTCTGGTCTGTGCTCCAACTATCACGGCACTGTAAAACACACACACACACACTTAGCAGCGTGAAATAACATTAAACACTCAGAGACACAGAGGAGCACATTTCTACAGTAATAGTCTCAACAATCTAAAACTGTGTATAAATATACATCAAATTGCTTTATTTAGCAAACACAGATGATTATTAACACTGGACTTGAATGAGGTCACCCACATTCAGCTTCAGTACCAGGCACTGCCACCTCCTTCTCCATTTCTCTCTCACTGTAGCTGGGGTAGGTATGAGCTGAGTGATAATACGGCAAGAGGAGAGACAGTTTAGATGAAGTTATTCTGGATGACAGGCAAAGTGAAAATTCCTGTCTGGAGTTTCAAAATCTCCACATACAATGCACATGCACACATGGGATGTATAATTCAGTTTATGTCAAAGGAAAGTTTGGAAATAAGTGAGAAACTTAGAAAGCTTTGCACAGCTCGGAGGGCTGCGGCTCAGCTGTGTGTACAGAGTCCAGGATCAAATTCTAGGACATCTGGACGGTTGATGGTGCGTATTGGTATAGTGTTATATTCACGCAGCTGCTTAGCACTGGGCCGTGCATTTTCACAGACAAATTTACCTATAGCACTGGGGAGGAAATCTGAGCTCACAAAACACTAAACCTCCAGTAACATTCAGATTCTTATTATTTAGTTTATGCAAGAAGGAAAGACAGAGCAAAAAGCACTGAAAGCCAGGAAAAAAGAAAGAAAGAAAGAAAGAAAGAAAGAAAGAAAGAAAGAAAGAAAGAAAGAAAGAAAGAAAGAAAGAAAGAAAGAAAGACTTTTAGAAATTAAATGTTAATTACAACACAGTGTAAATGTGTTAAATTGAAGAAAGAAAACTATACTGGGGAGCTTATCATATTAAATCATCTTATTACTGTTAGAATACACAGGGAGAGCTGGATGCAAGTGTGGAGCAAAATAGTCACTTTAATAGGAATAGGCAGAATAATAGGAACAGTTCAAAATCATGAGACTTGAGCAAGGTCAAAAATACGCAAAGTTCAGAGATACCGGCAAACAGGGCTTTCAAGGGCTACACAAAGTTCGAAATCCAAAAACGTAGCAAAGTGTTCAACAAACCAGAAACAGTAATCACATGGGCAAGGCAATAATCCGTAATCCAAAAACATGAGCAAAGTTCAAAAAACCAGAATAAACATTCCAGAGAATAATGCTTGAAAATGCAGGAATGAGGTGAACGCACAAATACTTCGTGGTGAACATTACAAACAAAAGTCCTTAAATAATGTGGCAGTGAATGAACATTGAAATTAAGAACAGGTGTTTGCTCAAAACGTGGGTGACTGTGAATGTGGGAGTGTGGGAGTGTCATGGGGTGTGTAGTCCGGGGCGGCCATGTTTGTAGGCCATGCATGGTGGGAAGTGAAGTCAGTGTCGTGGCGTGAATGTGAGGCAGAGTTCACGGCGGCCATGTTTGCCTGCCGCTGTGCATGCTGGGACATGGAGTCACGGTTGCGGCGCGACCTAACAGAGCCCTCCCCCCCAAAGGGCTCACTCCGGGAGCATTATCTTGGCGAGGTCTGCCCCTGGGTCAAGGTCCTGGAAATTCGGGGTGGCTTTAGTGAAATTCTTGAATAAGAGTGGGGTCAAGAATGTCTTGGGCTGTAACCCAGCTCTGCTCCTCAGGTCTGTACCCATCCCAGTCAATAAAATTTGCAGCCACCCTTGTTCGGACCTTGTAGGCCGATTGTCCGTCGACCTCAAGTGGAGGTGGTGGTGTAGCACTAGGGTGTTCTGTGGCGAGGATATCTGGGTTTACTGGCTTGAGGAGGGAGACGTGGAAGGAAGGTGCAATACACCACTGCTGGGGAAGGGCCAGCTTGTAAGTAACTTCATTGATCTGTTTGATGACTTTAAATGGGCCGGTGTACCTGGGGCAGAGCTTTTTACAAGGGTGATTGGGCCATAGGTCCGGGGTGGAGAGCCACACCCAGTCCCCTGGTCGATACAGAGGTGTGGCTGTCGATGACGGTTGGCCTGTATCTTGGCTTGGTGAGCTGCTTGCTGCAGTCGCTGGTGAGTTGCGGCCAAGACCTGTTCGCTGCGCTTGAACCAGTTGTTCATTGCGGGAGCATCTGTGGACGTGGTGTTCCAAGGGAACAGGGGAGGTTGGTATCCCAGAGCACACTGGAACGGGGTGAGTTTCATGGCTGAATGGCGAAGTGAGTTCTGGGCGTACTCCGCCCAGGGCAGGAGATGTGATCAGTCAAAAGGGTTCTTTCCACAGAATGAATGGAGCATATGTCCCACCTCTTGATTGGCCCACTCCACCTGGCCATTGGACTCGGGGTGGTAGCCCGAGGTTAAGCTGATGTTGATGCCCAGTTTCTCCATGAACCCCATCCAGACCTGTGAGGTGAATTGGGGCCCCCGGTCACTAACTATATCCTCGGGAATCCCAAAGTAATGAAAAATGTGATTAAAAAGTAACTCTGCAGCATAAAAGGCAGACGGGAGGCTAGGGAGAGGGATAAGGCATAGGGACTTAGAAAAGCGATCAATAATAATGAAAATAGTGGTGTTACCTGGTGAATTGGGGAGATCTGTGACAAAATCTATAGCAATATGTGACCAGGGGCACTGGGGTGTGGGCAACGGCATGAGTTTGCCGACCGGGAGTGCTCTGGGAACCTTGGATTGGGCACAGATGCTGCAAGACATAACGGCCTGCTGGATATCTCACAACATGTGGGGCCACCAATACTTGGTTTTTAGTAGGTGATAGGTGTGTTGGATACTGGGATGGCCCGTGCCGGGAGCTGTGTGGGCCCACTTTACTAGTTGGTCCCATTGGGCTTGTGGGACGAACAACTTGGTTGGAGGGCAGGCAGAGGGGATTTGGTTGCGAGGGACCCGTGCCAGGAGGTGGTCTAAGTCCCAGTGGATAGCACCGACCATGCAGGATGGAGGCAGAATAGGGTCAGGGTGTACTGGTTGGGGCTCCCTAGAGTACATCTGGGACAAGGCATCTGCTTTAATGTTCTTAGAACCGGGGCGATAGGAAAGGGTGAAACGAAAATGGGCAAAAAATAGGGACCAGCGGGCTTGGCGGGGATTAAGGCATTTGGCAGTGCGTAAATACTCTAGGTTTTTGTGATCTGTGAAAATGAAAAAGGGGTGTTCTGCCCCCTCCAGCCAATGTCTCCATTCCTCCAATGCCAGTTTGATGGCTAGTAGCTCCTGATCTCCCACATCATAATTCCTTTTGGCCTGAGACAATTTTTTCGAGAAGAAAGCTACTGGGTGGAGTTTTGGCCTTTCACCAAAGTGCTGGGACAGGCCGGCCCCCACTCCTGTCTCGGAGGCATCCACCTCAACCATGAAGGGACGAGAGGGGTCAGGGTGTTTGAGGATGGGAGCTGTGGTAAAGGAGGTTTTTAGCCGGGACATGGCTTTCTCGGCCTCCTGGTTCCATTTGAAGTGGCATGGTCCACCGCGTAAGAGGGCTGTGAGAGCCAGGGTGATGGAACTGAAGTCCTGAATGAAACACCGGTAAAAGTTGGCAAAGCCCAGGAAACGTTGTAGCTCTTTCACTGTGGTGGGAGTGGGCCATTGCGTGATGGCAGTTACCTTGCATTGATCCATGGTGACCCCTGATGACATGGCTGATGACATATCCCAGGAAGGTTGTGGTGCGTCGATGGAACTCACACTTTTCCCCTTTGATGTATAACTGATTGTCCAGAAGTCGTGCAAGGACTTGGCGTACATGGTTCACATGGGTTTCGTAGTCTGGGGAATAAATCAAGATGTCGTCAATATAGGCGATCACAAACTTGCCCAGTATGTCATGCAGCACGTCGTTAATTAGACACTGGAAGACTGAAGGCGCGTTAGTCAGCCCATACTGCTTAACCAAGCATTCATAGTGTCCTGTGGGTGTGCTGAAAGCCGTTTTCCACTCGTCCCCCTCTTGGATACGTACAAGGTTGTACACACTGCGTAGATCCACCTTGGTGAAGTAGCGAGCCTCTTGCAGCTGTTCCAGGGCTGAGGGGACGAGTGGAAGTTGGTAGGTGTACTTAACGGAGGCCTGGTTCAGACCTCTATAATCGATACAGGGCCCCCTCCTTTCTTGGCAACAAAGAAGAAGCTGGCGGCCACCGGGGACGTGGAGTGACAGATACACCCCTGTTGGAGGGTTTCTTGGATGTACTCCATCATTGCTCTCTGCTCGGCCTGTGACAGGGGATAGATGTGCCCTCGAGGTGGAGTCATACCTGGGAACAGGTCAATAGCGCAGTCATAAGGGCGATGAGGAGGAAGGCTGAACCCCCGGTACTCGGGGGTATGTTGACCTTCAGCATGGTTTCAGGGCTTTCGACGGTCGTGGCCGAGACAACCAGTGTGGGGGTGTGCAGGCAGTGCTACCGGCAGTAAGACGACCAGCCCGTGATTTGTCTGTCTGCCCAGGAAATCTGTGGGTTGTGCCACTCCATCCAGGGTAGCCCCAAAATGATGGGGTGTCGAGTGGAGGTGGTGACCCAAAACTGAATCTCCTCGCAATGTAGGGCGCAGACTTGGAGCCACAAGGGCTTGGTGCAGTGTGTGACGAGGCCGTCGCCTATGGGGTCTCCGATGGCTTGGACCTTGAGGGGGCGTAACAATGAGCTGGTGGGTAGACCAAGCTGATGCACGGTTTCCTCATCTATGAAACTGCCCACCACCCTGGAGTCAAGCAGTGCTGTGAGAAAGAAAGAGGTACCTGAGTGTTCAATCATGACAGGGAGAGTGAAAGCATGAGAAACAAAATTATGGGAATGACTCACTGGTGGCGAGCGGGAGTAGTAGCCGGCCCTCACGGGAGAGTTGCTTGACGGGCGGACCGGGCAGTGGTGGAAGGTGGCTTGGCCGCAATAGAAGCAGCGGTGCTCACGGCGCCGCCTCTCTCACTCACCATTGTTGAGCTTTGCGTGGCCGAGTTGCATGGGCTCCACAGGAGCGAGCATGGTGGATGGCTCTGGGAGGAAGCTGTTGCTGTGGAGCAGATGGTCTAGCCGAATCACAAGATCGATGAGCGTGTTGAGGGAGAGGGGTTCATCGCGGCAGGCCATTTCCGTGAGGATCGCTGGGTTGAGACCTTGGCGGAAAGCGGCCTTGAGAGTAACATCATTCCAGCCACTGCCAGCCGCAATCGTCCGAAACTCCAGCGCAAATTCAGAAACTCGATGGGAGCCTTGTCGCAGAGTGAATAAACGTTCACCCACCTCCTGGTTGTCGGGCGAGTCCTCGAACACGTGCCGGAACATGATGGTGAACTGGTCATAAGAGGCTAATGCTTCCCCACCTCTCTCTTGCACTGTCGCGGCCCATTTCAAGGCTTTGTCCGTTAGCAGAGTCATAAAACACGCAATCTTTTCGGTGTTGGACATTTCTCCATGACAAGCAAAATACAGGGAACATTGGAGCAAAAATCCCTTACATAGTGCTGCGTCGCCGGCGTATTTCTCTGGCGTAGGCATAGGCAGACGAGACATAGTCGAGGGAGCAGGGGCAGCGGGCAGTGTCCCCGTGGTGACCACTTGAGAGAGGCAATGCAGGCTCTCATCGACCTCTCCCAAGCACCGTTGTTGTTTGCTGAGGAGCTGCCCGTGTGAGGAGATAGCTTGACGAATTTCTTGACGAATTTCCCCCGCTTCATCCATGGGTTGCGAAGTATTCTGACCTAACAATTACACTGCTGTTCACTTTTTAAAAAAAATTAAAATAGCCTACTAGTCTATACAGAGTGTCCTAAAAGTCTCTTTACATAGGGGAAATTAACACTTTTTAGTGTAACTTAATTTACAAAACATCCTCTCAATGCCATTTCTTTTTAAACAGAGTCATCTCTCCCATTCATGATGAACTCATGATGATTAACACATCTGGTGTTATGCATGTAATTTCATGTCCATTGCAACCTTGCGACAGCTTCCTGATCCGGCCATGAAAATGATTTCAATTCGTTCTTCTTTTTCAAAGGCTATCTGAAACAATGTATAATATAAACTAACTATGAAAAATTCTGGAAGACATTTTGCTAAAAAGTGTTAATTTCCCCTATGTATGGAGACTTTTGTGACACCCTACATTTGAACACATTTGTCTTAAAAACTAACCACACCATCTGTGTTAAATATGATAAGCACCAACATCAGAAATTAATTTTATCCTATCATCAGTAAATGAGACAGGTTTGAATCACAACTATGCCACAGCCACCATGGTCCAAGAAACCAAAATTGACCATGCTCTCTGAGTGGAAGGGATGACATTAGTCTCTGCTGTCAATCAGAAAAAAACTAGCCAATCACAGGTGTCTATGAGCTCATGTATGTGGAAGAGGGTAGTCAGCGCTTTCCTCCGAGTGTGTTCAGCTGTCATATGATGTAGGAGGAGCAGCAGTTTGTAAAGATGCAGTGGCAGGCTTCACATGTTTCGGAGAAGAGATGTATTATCCTTCACCCTCCCCAGTAGGTAGTTGTCACATGATAGGGCAGACAGCTAGGTAGTGGAAGGCAATTGGCAAATTTCAATAAAAAAAAAAGTTGTTCAAAATCTTTACTGAATGTTATATTGATTGCTCAAAGAAATGTAGAGGTAATTACATAGAGCACTGACTAAGATACAGTGAGACATCACTCAATCATATATGTTATTTTCAGGAATTAGCCTCCTCTTCACCTCCCTTAAAACTACTGTTTTCCATTTCCTAGAATTACCCTTAGTGGGTAATCAGTTTAATGCCTACTTAGGATCACACCCAAACACCATATATCATTAAATACACCCTCCAAAGTCTATACTCCTCTCATGCCAACCAACCTCCCTGGCTCCAGTTTGTAACAGTTTTTTATTTCAGCAGCACATTGAAGCATTTTTATCTGCATTCCTTATCCCTTTTGTCATCTGTTGATAAAGTCAGCAAAGCAAAGCCTTTACACTGAATGTAAACTGAATATGAGTTAAAGTAAGCATTCTATTTTAGCTTCCATGATATACCCACTGTTGTGAAGGGAGGGGTTTATGAATATTGTTTTGAGTGTGCTTGAGGGGGAGGAAGCAATGAGGTAGAATGTTCTTTAGTCCAAGTGCAACATAGTGGTCTGTGGCCTAAAGGCTCCTCCAGTGAGCCAAGGCAAAGTAAACAAGAGAGAAAGGCAGACAGAGCGAGAATAAAGCAGAGCAAGAGTCTCCGTCTCCATTGTGACATTTTACCCTCTTGGTGTAAGAATAGATCATATTTTTTGAAAGAACCAGATTTGTAAGGGTGAAAGAAATCTTAATGGAACTTTTTTCCTTTTGAATTTTTAAGTATAAATCAAGAACATCATAATACGTATTTACATATTTTTAAGACTACAGTGATGACCAGAGAATATTTTAAAAGTTAACCTTGATAAATGTTCAATCTTGTTAAAAGTTAATCTTAATTTTAGAGTTAAGTGTCAGCGCTGCTGCAAAAATTGAGCCTCATTCGTATCGTGAATATTGAATGTTGGGTTGAGTAAATCTGGAATGCAAAACAGACATACACAGTAAAATCCCCAGTGTTGAATTAACACCTAGAGTGTTGAATTAACTCTTTCAGTGTTCATTTGTGTGCAATTGGACATGAATAAACACTGTAGGTGTTAATTCAACACTGTGGATTTTACTGTGTAGTATATATAGTTGTTCTCTATAGTCTAGTTTTCACTTAAAGCTGGAGAACTCTGGTAAAAGTCAACATGCCCTTTCTCTTTGCAGATTAACATTGTGCAAACATTAGAGTATATAAACATTCAGGTAGTATTCATATAGTGTATAAAATTGTGACAGTATTTTGTGATTATGTATTCAGCTTTATTCAATTGCATTTTAACTAACTATAATCTACGACTGCTGGAATAGACACAACATCGGATTTTAACTGATCACATACATTCAAAAACATTAAAATGTGTTCCAAACATGGTAAACACAAATTAAGAAAAAATAAATTAAGAAGAAAAAAAAAACCATCATGTACACAAAACATTTGAGTGGTGTGGGAATGGGAGAGTTAAAATTGTTGTGGTCAGGGAAGAGTCATTAAGTTATGCAACCCATGATTAAAGCTGATCACATACAAAGTTAAGAGACAGAACAGTGCCCATTTAAAATAACCATGGTTTAAACACACTGGTTTGAGTCTGCAGGAATTCACAACTTTCACCTGGACCGTTTTTTCAGTATTGTGATCTGAACTGAAAAATAGCTGATGCTTCAGTTCCATGCTTATTTTCATTCATAGACTGTATGTCATAAAAATCCTAAAATTGCAAAGTAAAAAATGTAAAGTTCCAAATAGACAAAAGATGGAAAAGTTGGCTGTTAAAATTCTTGAACCGCAAATAAGGCTAGTATTTAAACCAGTCCAAAATTGGCCAGATGTTTACTCTAGCAGTCAGTATGACCATCCAAATGTTCATAAAATATATACTGTATTTTTGTAGCTATAGCTGTGTAAGGTGGTCTCCATTACGTGTAGGATTCCAGCAGAGGGCCTTTTTAATGCCCACTTTAATGCCAGGTTTCTGTGCAAGCAGCTCTGCTAACCGCTCTACATCCTCCTGCTGATCGACTCGACTGCCCCATAAAGTCTGTGAGCCACACTGCAGCCAGACCACCAACACTGCCTGAACGACCTCTGTTTCTACTCGACTCTCTCTTTCATTTCAATGACCACCTGCAAGATTTATTATTTTTCCATGAGGAAAGAAAAAAAAATACACGCATTCAGTGGCTGTTATTAAATGTTATTAAATAATATATAGGAGTAGAAAACCCATTGTGCACAGTGATAAAATAAATAAATAAAAAACCCTAAATAATGCCTCAGCTCTGCCTCATGCCTCATCTCAACAGTCATAATAATGGAAGAAGATGAAAAACCTCATTTCCAGGTTATTCTCTGGTTACTCACCCTAAAGCCTATTCCTGTCCCATTCAGTCCCTTTCTGCTACTGTAGAAACCTTCTCCTAAAACCTGAGAATTTCTTAGTGGCATTTAACCAAGCCATCAAGCTTGTTTCCAGTGTCTCCAAAACTCCCATGACCACCGAATCCCAGTTACCATAGTATTGGAATGTTGCCTGATAGCCCCAGCATTCCTGGAGATAAAAGTGGAGGGAAGCGAGATATCTAAGCCCTTATCATCACTGAACAGAGGCCATCCTACAGGCCAGAAAACTATAAATATAAACAAGTACCCAGAGCAGCATACCATCTCACTGATGCTCAGGTAAGACATTCTGATCAAAAGAAAATGTTTCTGTAGTGAATTATATGTCTTAGGTACTATATTTGCATCAAATGAGCTCATTATCATTCATATTTTGCTGCCAGCAATAAGTCCAAACATAACTTTAGTACTGTCACATTGTCATACACAGAAAAAGTCATGTTTAGAATTTCTTTGGAACTTTCAGTGAGGTTCCACCCTCAGAAACATGATAATTATCTAGTCCCAAGGAATCAGGTCTCTAAAGACCAAATCATTTCTCCACAAGTCTGGCCACCCCACCTGCACAAAGCCACATCAATTACAAACTAAAACATGGTTAAAGTTCCTTTCATGGGAAAAGACTCCACAGGGGGAAAACATAGGAATTATGCAAGGTTTGAATTCTTGATTATGAGTGTCAGATGGTGTTTATTTATTTTTCTCTAACAGCACAGCTCAGACTGTAGTGCCAGCTGCAATTTAAATCACAGGCCTTTATTAATGGACTCATTATAATATGTTATCATTTAAAATAAGGGACTTGTATGGTGGATGCTCCACATAACCTAAGCCTAATACAGTGCCTCCGGAAAGTATTCACAGCGCTTCACTTTTTCCACATTTTGTTATGTTACAGCCTTATTCCAAAACAGATAAAATTCATTATTTTCCTCAAAATTCTACAAACAATACCCCATAATGACATTGTGAAACAAGTTTGTTTGAAATCTTTGCAAATTTATTAAAAATAAAAAATGAAAAAATCGCATGTACATAAGTACTCACAGCCTTTGCTCAATATTTTGTTGAAGCACTTTTGGCACCAATTACAGCCTCAAGTCTTTTTGTGTATGATGCTACAAGCTTGGCACACCTATTTTTGGGCAGTTTCTCCCATTCTTCTTTGCAGGACCTCTCAAGCTCCATCAGGTTGGATGGGGAGCGTCGGTGCACAGCCATTTTCAGATCTCTCCAGAGATGTTCAATCGGGTTCAAGTCTGGGCTCTGGCTGGGCCACTCAAGGACATTCACAGAGTTGTCCCATAGCCACTCCTTTGTTATCTTGGCTGTGTGCTTAGGGTCATTGTCCTGTTGGAAGATGAACCTTTGGCCCCAGTCTGAGGTCCAGAGCGCTATGGAGCAGGTTTTCATCAAGGATGTCTCTGTACATTGCTGCATTCATCTTTCCCTCGATCCTGACTAGTCTCCCAGTTCCTGCCACTGAAAAACATCCCCACAGCATGATGCTGCTACCACCATGCTTCACTGTAGGGATGGTATTGGCCAGGTGATGGACGGTGCCTGGTTTCCTCCAGACATGACACTTGCTATTCAATTTTTGGTTCTCATGGTCTGAGAGTCCTTCAGGTGCCTTTTGGCAAACTCCAGGCAGGCTGTCATGTGCCTTTTACTGAGGAGTAGCTTCTGTCTGGCTACTCTACCATACAGGCCTGATTGGTGGAGTGCTGCAGAGATGGTTGTTCTTCTGGAAGGTTCTCCTCTCTCCACAGAGAAATGCTGGAGCACTGTCAGAGTGACCATCGGGTTCTTGGTCACCTCCCTGGCTAAGGCCCTTCTACCCTGATCGCTCAGTTTGGTCGGGCAGCCCACTCTAGGAAGAGTCCTGGTGGTTCCAAACTTCTTCCATTTATGGATGATGGAGGCCACTGTGCTCACTGTGCACAAATTTTTCTGTACCCTTCCCCAGATCTGTGCCTCGATACAATCCTGTCTCGGAGGTCTACAGACAATTTCTTGGACTTCATGGCTTGGTTTGTGCTCTGACATGCATTGTTAACTGTGGGACCTTATATAGACAGGTGTGTGCCTTTCCAAATCATGTCCAATCAACTGAATTTACCACAGGTGGACTCCAGTCAAGTTGTAGAAACATCTCAAGGATGATCGGTGGAAACAGGATGCACCTGAGCTCAATTTTGAGTGTCATGGCAAATGCTGTGAATACTTATGTACATGTGATTTTTTTCGTTTTTTATTTTTAATAAATTTGCAAAGATTTCAAACAAACTTCTTTCACGTTGTCATTATGGGATATTGTTTGTAGAATTTTGAGGAAAATAATGACTTTAATCCATTTTGGAATAAGGCTGTAACATAACAAAATGTGGAAAAAGTGAAGCGCTGTGAATACTTTCCGGATGCACTGTAGGTCTTGTTTGAGTGTGAAATGTGTGTCATTGCTGAAGTATGTGACCCATGACCCAACATCAACCAAAACTATACATATAACCTGAAGTGGGGCTCACAAGGCTTAAGGACTGTTTGAGCAGTGTATTAACCCCTGACTTTCCCTGTTTTAATGACTTATTTTTATAAGCTGGTCCATTCTGTCTTGAGATAGATAGATAGATAGATAGAGAGAGAGAGAGAGAGAGAGAGAGAGAGAGAGAGAGAGAGAGAGAGAGAGAGAGAGAGATGCTGTAATAAAGCTGCATCAGTTCACCAGTAACTGAACACTCTCATTATAACAGCCCAGAGGGAAGAAGTGATTTTAATGTGAGGCAAGAAATGGAGAATATTGCTATGACAATATTATATCAGAACAGAATTTACATGAGAGAGAACTGAAAGCAAGTACAGAAACACCCAGATAACGGATAGCACCAGTCTGGAATGACCCCTTTCCACCCATAAAGAGTTTCTGAAAACAAGAACAAAGGCAGTGACTGAAAATAGAACAAACAAGCAGGATTTCACATTAGAGGCCAAGCAAATTAAAGTATTACACAGAGATATAGAAAGAGAGAGAGAGAGTTTCCATGGCACACACCCATGTTTTGGCTCCTTGGGCTGTTGAGAAGGAACTGGCTTGATGACAGAGAATGTAATGGAACCAGCTAGGATGCAGGCCATGAGTAATTGGACACAAAACAGTTAGATATTTTGTTGTTTGTCTTTGTTTTATGGCATGTTGGATTTTAAATGAAACAATATCTGGACAATCTCAGCTGCAGAATCTTACAGCTTAAATCTTCATTAAGGGTGTTGGGTTACTACATAACTTCATTCAACAATTGAGAAGTGTGATATCTGGTTGCACTGACTCTCACTGCTCTGTCAAAAAAAAGGGTCCTGTATAACATTAACAACAACTCAGATTGTCCATTCCTCAAATAAACTCATATATAACAAGAAAGGTTCACCAAATAGCTCACAAAGTATAAGAGGTTACTACATGAATAAACAGATTTCAACAAAGTAATGATATTTTAATAAACGTCTAAACGGTATGGATATTAATTCATTCAAATGACTCAATAAACAGAATGTTGTTTAAGGTTTCTGATTTCTGGAAGTATCTGAAACCAAAAGATATAAGGTGAAATGAAAGTATAATGTACAGTAATGGGTTAAACAACTTTTGCACTATTGTGGTCCTTCATGGCTGGCCAGATGTTACTATTGATAAGCTCACAAATGTTCCTAATTTTTATGTTTCCAACAGTTAATTTTGAGGAGCCTTGCTACACATGTCTGTGGTTGTTTAATTTTTTATTTTTTTTATTATCCAGTTGATCTACTCAAACATTTTATTATACTTAGTACATAAAGTAATAGCACATAGCTGATGAAGAATAAGCTGAGTGAACAACTTAAATGTACAACATAGAGCCCTTAAAATGGGGTCTATGTCTATGTATGGGATCCATGTAGGAATATGTATCCAAAAAGCTTTTGGATCAACCTAAGTATCTAAATAAAGCAGACAGTATCCAGTTTAATGGCATATTCACTGTTCCGTCTCAAATCCAATATTCTGTAGTAGATAACTTATACAGACTGCATAGCAGATTTGGTTTATCTGAGGATGGCATAATTAATATTTCAGGCTGGTAGTTTTAGTGGTATTAACATATACATAATAATGACATACAATGACATTCTTTTCCCCCCAAGCTGTTCATTTATTTATAATAGGTCTTCTGATGAAATTTCAAAACAAAATGTTGTATGGCATCCTGCTGACTGAGAAAAAGCCAATCTGTTAGTTAATAACCAGTGGTTAAAGTTTAAAGGTTAAAAAAAGTCAGTATCTAGAGATTGAAAGCTGAAATTTCAGAATAGACCCAAGCATATAATTTATATGATAATACTACAAGTTGGATACAGGCCATTTAACTTTAAGTTTGTTTCAAAATGGGTTACAGACGAAAAATCAGCAACCATTTCAGCATCTTTTTCATGGTGCAGAAGGCAGAGTCCCAGAGTCCCAAGAGTCCTAGATAATTACTTTCAAATAAAGAACATTTCCAGTCAGACTAAATACAGAAGAGAAAAAAATTCCTACAGTTTTAAAGGGAGCAAAGAGAGCAAGAGAGTGACCTAGTTTAGCCTACAATCCAGCCACTCACAAAGTCCTTTGTAATTACTATTTCAATTCTTTGGGACTCCTCACCAGAGCTGTCCTGAACCTCTCCATTCAACCTCAAAACTGAAAAAGAACAATTCATTTCATCAGCTAAATTCAGCTTATTCAGACTCAGGCAACTTGCAGATGAGGAGTGTGAGGCAGAGAGCACTTCATTCAAACAGCTGAAGTAAATATCCATATATTCACAATAAAAGAGATGCGTAAGCTTTCAAACCAGGGAATGACTGAGTGCAGTGTGACAGGGAGACATGCAAGAATGATGCTAGTCAGAGTAAGCACATGCGGTGAGTCCCCTGAAGTTCCTCCCTCTCTAGTAGCTTTCCTTTCATCCTCCCTCTGGGTATTTTAGGAGCATACTAAATACAAAAAAATATTTCCTTAACTTTGGCTCATCTGACTCCCTTACTACATGATAAACTGTGTTATCTCAATTTTTATCGCCGTATCAACAGACGGTTGTGTTTTTAACCGGTCAGTGTTAAGCAACATGGTCTTAGACTTGCAAATACATAACAATTCTGAAGGAAGGTTGAAATGTACGAATGTTATGTTTAGGGTTAAGGGAGGGTACATTTTCTTATGACTTGCTGAAATCCAAAAATAGTACCCTCATTTCCTTGAACAAATGCAATTTTATTTTCATAGCATCAGATAGGATTTATGATGCCGTTTAGAAAAATTAGTTCCTCAAGGGTTCTTCATATAGTTAATAATTTTAGGTGTTTCACTAAAGGTGATCTATGTGCTATCCTCTATTATAGAAGTACGTATCTGTGGGACAAACCAAATAACGCTTTAGGGTTTTAAATGTAGCCTTTTTTTTTAAACCTGTATGCATGTCAATGATCAGGGAACAGAAAAAGTGTTTCACTGAAATGAGTAATTATTTTTTGCAAGATCAACTATTCATATCTATTTTTCATTTATTATGAATCAACCATTTTTCTGCACTATAACTCCATCTCAGCCATTCTCCTATTCTCTCTGTCTCTCTTTTTCTCAATAGCTCCCTTATAACGACCTTCTCCCTCTTGAATCTGATCTGGCTTGAGTAAAGTGGCCGTGTTAGCCATGTCAGAGCAGTGGGGTAAAACTGGGCAATAGCTTCACACCTCTCGCTCTCGCCCTCCTTCCATCAGCAAGCATGTGTGCTGATCGTGGTGAGGGTGGAAAATTCCTGAGCTGTAAGCTAGCTGCACTCCTGGGCTGCCTCCCTCCTAAATTAAAGGCATGTGTGGAATCTTGAGCCAAGGTTCTGACAGTGAGGCAAGAGAAGAATAGCAGAAAGATGAGGCGAGCACTCGAGAAAGGGTGGATAATGAGAGAGAAAGGTATATCTAAAGCGACAGATGTATTAAAATGAACGTGAAAGGGAAAATCCAAAGATGGGGGTCAGGATGGGGTGGAAATCAGAGATGCATTATTAATTTTGATGGAAAACATTAAAGGATAAGGACAGAGGAGAGACAGGGAGGGAAAAAAGCTGCTCCTTGGGGATGGAGAAGTACATGTCCTTTAGCTCTACCTCTCATTCTTTGCACCTCTTCTCACTCCTTGGCTCATTCTCCCCAACCAGCGGCCCATGTGGGGGAAGAGAAGGGTGTTAGAGAGTGCAGATGTGAATACCCCAAATGCCAGTTTAATAAAAAGAAAACAAATCTGGCCCACTTTCTCCAGCCTAACCTGGCCTACCAAAGGGGAATTAGAACCTGCTGCAGAGGGGTCGGAATGAAACTTCTGGATCCCTTCCAGCTCCTAAGTTCAACCTTCTCATCCCCACCAGCTACCTAAACACAGATGTGTAGGAGCACACACCCTAGACAAGCTCTGAATGGGTGTGTGAGTACTCCTTACCAAATAAACTAATCATATTTGCTCTTGGTTTATAGACGAGCAAGACTCCAAACTTTTGTTCCAGAGCCTTGGTTGGTTTAATTAATTGTGTCATTGATTAGTCAGACCCAATAAAATAAAGCACAACTATTTGACTGCTTAACTCTGATATAAGAGTTTGTGTAGTTTATTAGTCCCAGAGCCAGGAATAACTGTAGATAAATATTTCTAATGCCCACATTCCAGATGACCCCAAATAACATGCACACAGGTACAAAGTCCAACTCTTTCCTAAAAATCCTGTAACATCAGGAGAAACCTTTTTACTTCAGCCGCTGGTTAAGACAAGAATCTCAGAGCACTACCGTTAAGAACACCCTAAACAGGGACAGAAGATGTTTTGTCACTGTTGGATTAATGAACATTGTGGTTTGTTTCAAAGTAGACATGAGAATGAGTTTATATATATATATATATATATATATATATATATATATATATATATATATATATATATATATATATATATATATATATATATATATATATATAATTTTTTTTTTTTTTTTTTTTTTTTTTTTATTGAAATGTGTTTATAAACCAAGAAATAATGCAAAGTATTACACCATAGCTTTGACCCCTGGTAATGTCAATAGCAAAGAGGCAGCAAGCAAGCTCTGGAGTTTCAAATTTGCTAGAGGCAAATTCCTAGAAATGTTTAAACATTTAAATGTCAAAGCAACATCAAATGTTATTCAAGCTTCAGTTGTTTCATCTAGCATCCAGATGATTAAGCTGTTGGCAACAAGACAGCAACATTTTTTTGGCATTTTGCTTTCATGGCTTATCTAACTAGTACATATGACACTATAATACGTAATGTTATATTCAGCCTGCTATTCTTTTTTTCTAGCTGAACTCCAGAAAAATAGAGGATATCTCTAATTTCGACAAAGTGTTTTCTCTTAGGAGAGCGTGACCTCTTTTATGGTACAGGGAAGTGAAAAACACCCATTAGGCAAAAACACAGAGGACCTGAAGAAGAAAAACCTGGGGCTACATGTTTATGGAGTGTGATATTTGACCTCACAGAGGGCAGCAACACGGGTGGTATTTTAAACATGTGATCTGACAAACTTAGACATTTTTATTATCATGTCAGTATGAAGTGTTTGTAGAATGTAGTAACCCTTAAAATAAGGAAAGAAAAATGAACAGACATTTATATAGTTTGGGAGAAAGGTAATGAGCGTAATGAGCATAATCAAACCATACTGAAACCTGCTTAAGTGTTAAAGTTTTCATGTAGTGGGCAACTACGTGCTGTTTTTATTCTACTGTGAGATGACTGTGATATGTCTATTAACTAATCAGTCCTGCCTTGCCTCCAAAAAACTGGTTACCAAAGATGAATGAATAAACAAATTAAACAAATGAATGCCACAATTTTTCATTGTAATCATTTATAAGATCCTGCAGTACATGCTTATGGAGATCTATTTTCAGATGTGGTTTTGTTTGAAATGATACATTCATCATGGCAATGAAACGTTACCACTTTCTTTTCCCCTTTGGCAATGATGTGCCTCTATTTCAGTTCCAGACAGACAGCACCTTGTTGTTCATGTGACCTTATTAGCCCACACCTGCTCATTTACACTCTCAGTCATTCCTGTTGTTTTTCTTTACTCACACACTCTCTGCATCCCAGGTCATTAGGAATATCATTAACAAATAATAAGCTTGTAGCTGCACAATATCAGTCATTGTACTAAATAGTGGTACAGGACACACTTTGTTGAAAATGAATGAATGAATGAATAAATAAATAAACTCACCACTCATCTCTGTTTTTTTGTTTCTTCCTAATTAACCCTCAGAAGTCTTTGACTTTTTATTTTAATTTTTTGCCAGTTTTTAGATATGTGGTGTTTTATATTATTTTTTTCAGCAATGATGATTGGTAAACTGCATGATTGGTCAAAAGGTCTTATTTGAAATCCGTGGGTCTGCTGTTTGTAGTACAGCTTCTGCCTTGAAAATCAAACAATAAATACATAAAAATAATAATTTAAAAATGCTGAGTGCTGGATTAGAATTCAAACAAAATGACAAAATAACAAAATATCTAGTTTACTGCTAATCTGTGGGATTTTTATCATGATTTCATTCTTGATAAGCCATGGATCTCTGTGACAAAATGCAATTGAAGCAAGTCTCAAGCCAAATGATATCTAAATTATTAAGCAGTATGCAAGACATTTCATGGTAGAGGTGCCATCGCAGACATTTAAGGATTATTTTAATATTTATATTGGCACCGCCCTTAATAGATTTTAATGTATGCCTCAGATAACCTACATCAGTATCATAAACAAATACTCTTAATGTTTATGCACTAGAAATTTATTGAACAAAGCTGTAACAGCGTCAAATGAAATGACGCTGTTGACACTTTTTTTTTCTAAATCCCAGGAGCTCAGTAGTTTCTGACATAATCAAACCAGCCCATCTGGCACCAGAAATTATGCCATGGTTAAAGTTTGTTTTTTCTCCACTTTTCTCCATTCTGATGTATAATGCGAACATAAACCCATGATTGGTTGATTGGATAATTGCATCAATGAGCACTGCTATCAATAGTATGTCTAATTATGATGTTTGAAGGAATGATCCCCTAACCGGAAAAAAATATCAAATACCAAATATCTTTTTATTGTCTTGTGTCTCTCATGGCAGAATTTGTCTGACTGTTTCTAGTAGGCATGCAACCAAAACAGAGTTACAGAAAAAGCTATAAGTGGCTATTATATGCATCAGAAATGCTGAAATTGTGTTTACAAGAAAAGATGGGCTGCAAGCCGCAGCTGGAGTGTAGACAAACCTCCCCACACAGACAATGCTGGGACTTTACATAACCGGTGTGGGACAGTAGGGAGGATCTCTGATGAAGGCCAGACCTGACAGAGCTCGCTTTGTGTGTTTCTACCCACGTATGCATCCGCACTGCCTGAGACGATGGGAGTTATAATTGTCCTCGCCCTCAACTTCACAGTTCAGCAACCCTCCATTGACACCATATTTTCCATATTTTCTATGCTTTAAAGGAGTAGCTCATGTTTTCTCAGAACAAAAACAACATATAACAGTTAGGTAAAGTATTTATTGTGCATAGTGCATAGTACAGCTTTATCACATAGGCCTTAATGAAAAACTTTTTTTTTATTGAAAAACAACCAAAAAAAAAAAAAAAAAAACCTCACTTCTGTACAAACGCACATACACACACACACACACACACACACACAATCCAGAATGAATCGTTACAGGTTGGAAACAGCTTCATGCTTCTCAAAGTTCAGAAAGGAAATTTAGCATGAAAGGTGAAATTAGAGCCTACAATTGGGTCATTCGCTAATAAAACGAGGAGGAAGAAGAGATACCACCCTAGTACTACTATCCTAATGCTTCTAACAGACAGATCCTGCTCTTTATAGTTCCAGGAATGGGTGTCATTACTTACAGATCCACAACCACAAGTAACATGAGCTCAGAAGGGCCTGTGCAGAACTTCCAGAGCTGACTAAATCTGTTGCTGTTGTCTGAGGATGTGGAAGAGAATGAGGGAGAGAGAAAAGGCAGGAAAGCTCAAAAGGAAACTTTTGTGCATGTGAATGAGTGCCCATATAATTTGAGTTTATGAGAACAGCATTGGCAGTTGACACACGCTGCATGACTAGTGTGGGTAAAAATGAACTGGTTTTATGAAGACATTCAAACTCATATTATTTCTTCATCTTGGCTGCTCAGCCCCCACACACTCATTCTGAATCCTCTATGGCTGCACACACACAACACACCAGTGTTACCAGGGCTATGGTTTTTACAGTGGTTTTGGGTTGGGCATTTTTCATGTCATATTAGATATATTCTGCAAATGCATGCATATCCTATTGCACATGCATGGATTGTGGTTATGATTAACATGTAAATTATAAGGTGAATCCTTTAGAAAGAAAATACTGTAAGTAATTTAAATGAATATGAATGTGGAAACAAATCTACTTTTACTGTATGAAAGTCACCTATTATGCTATTTATGATGTAATCCTATGCAATAATACAAAACCATTTCAGGAAATTGGTCAAATAACTAATTTTAGCAGTATGCTTTTAATAATACTGCTGTAAACATTACAACAACTTTTGCAATAGTATTGGACATTAAAAGCAATGTGGGTTTGGGCGGGGCTGATTTTGAGGTTTGGTATTTGGTTGATTTTGTCACGCAGACTTGGCAACCCTGCAATCCACTCAGATTCAGATTAGTCCTCGAAGCATTAGCACACTGTGCATCCAAAGTGGGTTTATATGGGAAAAAATTATATTTTGTATTTATATAGCAATATTCATTTTGGGTTCAAAATCTCAATGTGTGTTACATACAAATGACTAGAACATTAAAACAAAGTATTTACAATAAAGGCAATTATACTGACCTACTACAAATCATGACAAGTCTGTGTACCAAGATAAATGACCCCAAAATCTAAGCCAGGCTAAACAAAAATGTTTTTAA
Organism: Cranoglanis bouderius; assembly: GCA_023630585.1. Taxonomy (NCBI): domain Eukaryota; kingdom Metazoa; phylum Chordata; class Actinopteri; order Siluriformes; family Cranoglanididae; genus Cranoglanis; species Cranoglanis bouderius. Next base: position 7,654,371 of record CM042562.1, on the reverse strand, counting down.
CTTGGATTTAATAACACAGGGTGGGCTATACTGCTTCAGAAAATCAGCAATTAAGCTGAAGTTTTAACTGTTATAAGCAAGGCTCTATAATTCAAATTAATAGACAAATGTAAACTGAATAAGATTGGGATGACACGCTATTTGATATAAGATATAAGCTCTTCAGAATAAAAAACGTATATATCCCAGTAACCTCTAGTTTTTACAAATCTTTTAGGTTTTAGAGAATCTCTACAGAATTAGAGTTTACCTTGAAGCAAGTGCACACACATACTCACATACACAGTGGCTGAATTGAACCCTATGATAAATCTGTATTCACTTCAGGTCTGAATGATAAGTTGATCCAAACTTGTGTCCACCTATTTTTCATAATTGCTCATCCTATACCAGCACTTTCAGGCTGTGTCTCTTAACACACCTTTTCCTTCTTCTAGCTTTGATAAGTGAGGTTAAACTTAAAAAAAAAAAAAAAAAAAAAAAAAAAAAAAAGCGTAAAAGTGTAAGCAACAAAAGCTCTAATCAGAGGTGGGTGTGTGGTTGCCACTGCCTTGCCAACATGACCTTGACCCCTTTCCTATGACCAGACACCCTGTATGTAGCCTTAACACCAACATCACAGGACACAAAAGGTCTGTATGTGTGTAATCAGGGTCCAGTTGGTTATTCCCAGTGCTCATTATAGGACTGCACACAGTGTGCATTTGAATGGAGAAAGTCCTGTCTTTGTAAATCAAGCCTTCCTAGAAGCCATGTTGATGCTGTCATTGCTTCCTCATTGTTAACAGACAGAGACCAGCACAGAGCCGAATGATGTCTGCATCATTCCTGTGAGTTATAGCAGCGGTGCCAGGCTCCTATTATACCTTGCTGATGTAGACAGTTTCTACAGTTTCACTCGTTGAAGTACACAGAGTGGTCCAGTGTTAGTTATAACTCTAAGACAATGCGTGTGTGCATGTCTAATGAAAAGCCTGTTAAAAACAACAAGGCTGGATTTTCCATCAGATTAGTGAACTAATAGCTACTGGCTGGCTGGCTCAACCCTCCCAGGAAGGAAAAGTACTTTCGGGTCTTGACTCTCACGAAAAGACAGCTCTGTACTAAATACCATGCAAGTGAAAAGAGCAACATGCACATCAGCATGACATAATAATGGAGCAGGGGCACAATTTTGATTATACAAATAGGAATGTGTTCAGAAAACAGGAAAGTCACAACTAGGTTTGTGTTCTTAAAAGACAGAACTAGGAAAATAGCATCTAACATCATCTAACATTTACCAGTAGTACAGATATATAATTATATTGCATATTACTTTATATTTTCATTTAAAAATAAAATAACCTTGTATAAAAAAAAAAAACACTGACACACAAGGAAACAAACCAATATAATCTACTGTATAGAAACAGTTTGCATTTACCAGGCAATAACCCCACAGACCTCTGATTTAACCAGCAAAAGCCTCCCAAATGCTTGCATTTGAAGTTAAGACCAAAATCCCACTAAGATGGAAAAGGAAAGGCCATTTTCATTACATGCTGTTTTTTCTGCAAATCCCATGTCTTTTTTTTTAAACCCTCAAGCCACCTTTCTAAATTCTTTCAGACTCATGAGAACACTGAAGCCAAGAATAGAGAAAGAAATTCTTTTTTTTTCCCCCCTTCATATTCCAAGTTCAACTCCTTCATCAGACTGATAGTCTAAAAGCCAAGGATCAAAGTCATGACATACCCACAGTTTCCAGAGTAGGTTTTCCCATAAGTCCTGCGCCGCAACCGTAATTTTTTCTCTCCAGCATTGTTTCAGAGGGTGCTTGATCTGTGAACTGCAAAGGGCTCAGTAACAATGGAGAGGACATGATGTGGTGAATATGGTTGGAGAATTGAACTGAGGTTTCATGTAATGATCAAACATGGCATGATTTGCCCTTGAGCTGCTCTCACACCAGGCTTGGTCCTGTTTAACCATTTCTTTATAATGGGTAGCATATGCTTCTCAGTCATATTATGCAACCAATGAACCTTTGAAAAATATACTTCAAAACAACCACAGAACAAACACATTATCGATTTGGCATCTGAATCGAACACAAATCACTACATCATTCATTTATGTACAAGTTTACTACTGGAAAAAGCTTCTATTTTTTCACAGTGGTTTAGCTTTTTCCCCTAATCACACCATCCTCCATGCCTCTGTCTCTCCAGGGACCCAAGACTCTCTTCTCACCTTCCAGGTCAGTTGAAGTGCAAAGTCACTCTTCAGTTGGTGTTAAAGTCAATAACTGGCTCGCACTCCTTCATTGCTCATGTGGTGCTTCAGATGAGACGAGCTGAAGAGAGAGATTTTCAACTTTATTCTTTGACCCTTGGACTTGACAGGCTTGGGGCAGAAAAGCAGATGTTTGGAGCACACTCCTACACATAAGCAGGGGCAGGCACTCTCTATTTTTGTTCTCTCCTATCATCACTGCCTATTTACCACACTCTCTGTCCACACTACAGACTATTAAACCATTAATTTTAGTCTAGAATGTCTGTATGCTCCAGATTTCAGCTGCCCTCTGTATTTATGCAGGTTTAGACTCTAGATCTGATCATAGACAGGCCCTGTTCAGTCTGGTGATGCACATGGCATTTATTGCCAAACTTATTACAGTATTCTTTAATATATAGTACTTGGGATTTCAAATAAGACATTTGTAATGTGGTATGACAGGACTGGGAGTTTGAATCCCGGCCTCCGTGTGAGTTTGCATGTTCTCCCCATACTTTGGGGGCTTCCTCCCAGTACTCCGACTTCCTCACCCAGTCCAGAGACATGCATTGTAGGCTGATTGGCATCTCTAAATTGTCTGTAGTGTGTGAATGGGTGTGTGAATGTGTGTGTGATTGTGCCCTGCAATGGGTTGGCACCCCATCCAGGCTGTCCCCTGCCTTGTGCCCCAAGTTCCCTGGGATAGGATGCAGGCTTCTCCACGACCCTGTGTAGGATAAGCAGTACAGAAAATGGATGGATGGACGGATATTACTGTGTAGAATCGGGGTTTTTTGTGTGTTTTTTTTAAACGCAGCATGTGATGTAGAACCAGAGAGAAATTTGGGATACACGCAGCTATTGTCAGCAACTTCTACGAAGAAGAGAAAGAATCAAAGACACAGCAAAGCATCCTCAGCACAGGATGTTAAATGTCTCACACCAGAACATATAGACATGTTAATATTCTTAAACAATTAGATTTTAGAGATATTATGAAGGAGGTAAGGTTAATAATAGCACTGTAATACAACATTTTGTGAAATATACTATTCATATAAGTTATTATTTTGTATAAAGTACCATTAGTATGAAGTACTATATTGTTACTATTTTGATGTTTAAGCTAGTTGAGCTTTTTATAATGGCTACTGGATATATTGTGAACACCAGAGTTTTTATGTGTCGTCATTTGTATTTGTACGAGTCATCTTATAGTCATCTTTGTCCATCTCTAGGTTAGTTTGAAAGAGTTCCTTTGTAATTATGGCTGTTAGTAATAAATGGATGCTAAACCTTTTTTTGTTTTTGTTTTATTCATATATTTTGGGCTGTGAAAAGCTACTTATTTAAAATGCTGATATAAAACATTAAGATGGCAGTAATGTTTTGAAAGCAATGCCTTAGAAGAAACTTTTTGTTCCCTAAAGAAACTTTTGACAGATGGTACTTTGATGAAAATAATAATAATAGAGATGGCATCAATCTGATACCCAGTATCTGTATCGGGCCAAGAGCAGCAAAAAAAACGGTGGATCGTTTATCAGAGAAAACATGTCAGATATTGGATCCTGTATCAAATGTTAAAGATTAGAATTGGATTTGGAAAATAAATTAATTTTTGGAACTGGAAATGTTTACATTTACAGACACTCGATTGTTTTATCTTTTGTTACGATTGATTTTATTATATTAATAGTTTATTAAATACTTTATTAAATTTACAATGTAAGTGATTTTTGTGTGAGACTTTAAAGCTTAATAGATTTTAAAGAAAAAATATCAAATGGGTACCATCGGTATTGGAATCGGAGAAGAAAAAAAGTGCTTTAGGTCTTTAGGTCATGGTCCAAAAGACCTTTCAGTAGACAATGCTTCACTCATTTTTGTTAGCGCCTCAAAGTAGTGAATTACCAAGCAAACAAAAAATGTAAACATTTATGGTGAGAAATGATTCCTCAGTTTTTTCATCCACCAAATTCTTTAGGAAACCAAAAATGGTTCCTCTGTGGAGTCACTCTAGAGAACCTTTCTGGCTTGTTTTTTAAAGACCGTACATTAGACACTTTTTGAAATAACGTTTTTGAAGTACCACAAAGCAGAACAAAGCAGTTTTGTTAATGTAATTTAATCTCATACAAAACAGAGTTAATTATATATGCATATAGGATATTTCTGCTTTATGTACACTAACTTGGATGATGAAGCCCATGTCACCACAGAGCACACATTCATTCAGATGCCATATGGCTTTATACCACAATGCTGTCAGTCTGGTTCACTACAGCATCGTGATCCCTTTTAATCTGAACACATTGAATGAATCTCCACTGTCAGCTATCCATCACAGTGAATGGAACAACAAGTTCTCAGGCTTCCTGTTTACACCAACCTGAAATAGCCCACAATACGTTAAGGGAAACACTGTAGGTTGTTTTGTGGATGTGGCGTTGTTTTGTTCTTGTGGTTCACACAGGCTGGGCTGCGGTAAAACAGGCAGACAGTAGAGCTGATTCTCCAGGCTGGACTCACCACAGCCCGACTCGGCTGAACTAAGCACCACTTGGTTAGACGATTTGAGTTTGTGAAACATTCTCAGTTCTTTCCCAAAGGCAGGCCACATTAAAGTCCAGAAGCATGCTGCCCCCTAGTGGTGATCATTAACAGCGCTCTGTTTTGCACCTGCTCCTCCACTGTTGCTCTTTAGTGATTCCAGCAAATTCTTTATCCTCTCACTCGCTGGATGATGCTTCTTCTTCCTGCGACCCTTCACACCCGCTGACTGAGCAACTGAAGGCAACAGGAGGGCAGCCAGTCCCCAAGGTGGGATTACGTCTGCTGACTGACCAACATTCCGTTTAAGCACCTCCTTCTGCTCAAGGAGCCAGGCGCTCTCACGACACAGTGCCACGAATCGCTCCAGCTGTGTTGCGTTCACATTTTTGCTAACGTTTAGACCCGTCTCGAATGGGTTCTGGATGTGTAGAGGGGTCGACTCGGGTTTGTTCTGCTCTTTTCCCTGGAAAGAACACATTTAAAAATTAATACGACCAACTTTAAATTTTCTTATGAACTAAAAGAAGTAAGGTCCTGAGCTTGCAGAGGTTCTGCACCTACACAGCCGAGACTTTATGGAAGATGACTCAGTAAAATAGAGTGGAATGACAGAATGATAAAAAAAAAAAGATAAATGACCAGAGGACTGGTGATAGATTTCCCAGAAGCGGCACATTTAGAGGCCAAGGTCTGCATTTTACAGAAGCAGCAACAGCAGCAGCCCCTCAATACATCAGCACAGCTACTGCAAAGTGAGTGTGTGTGTGTGTGTGTGTGTCAGTGTGGGTAAAGAAATATACAGAGTGATCACGGGAAGTGATTGTTTCAGAATATTTATCCCCTACCCACTCACATCTGTCATGTACGGGCTGTGTTATGAGTGCAGGCAAATGATTATGATACTTCACTTTAAGATTACTTCTTATTTTCAGTCAGAATTGTACAACAAGCAGCAATCGATGTGCTCGAGAATATATACGCACCTTCCTTATGTTGATGGAAGTTGAACTGAAGGCAAAATTGCCATAAAACTCAAAGAACTCCCGCAGCAGCTTCTCTGTTGAGAACATGGGAAATATTTAGTTGCATTATTATTATTATTATTATTATTATTATTATTATTATTAATTTCCTAGCAACATCACATTGTAACAGCTACAATGACAAGTGTTACAATAACAGCTAAAATGATAATCACAGTTATTCTGCATTCATAATTATTTAGAACGGAATCAATTTATTATTGCACGTTATCATTTAAAATTGATATAAAGTGTGAAGGAAAAGACAATTTCCTACTAAAAATGTACAGTCCTTCATACACTATATGGCCAAAGGTTTGTGGACACCTGACCATCACATCCATATGTGGTTCTTCCCTAAACTGTAGCAACTCTTGTGGCTGAATGAGCGCAAATCCCCAAAGACACACTCCAAAATCTAGTTGATAGTCTTCCCAGAAGAGTGGAGGTTATTATAACAGCAAAGGGGGACTAAGCCTGGAATGGGATGTTCAACAAGCACATATGGGTGTGATGATTGGTTGTCCACAAACTTTTTTTGTTTTATTAACGACAAATCCTTAACAGCTCAAGGACTACTTACCTAGCGTATCTGTGTTTTTCTGTAGTTTAATCTTGCTCAGGTCACTGACAATCGTACAGTTATTCCCTTCAATAACGCACTGATCTGAAGGGTCTAGGAAATACACACACAAAGCAAGACATACAAAGCTGTGAGGCTGTGATGTATATACATTTAAAGTGTTTGTAGGTGTCTTTGTGCAGAATATCCTATATAATGCATAATATTTAGAAATATGGAAGAAGAAAAAAATCTGATTGTTTACCAAGGCAAATCGTTAGAAGTGAATATGTTGTGTATAGTAGACTGCATACCTGCCAGGTCTCTGAGCTGGTCCAGAGTGGGCAGTAACGGCTGCGTCCTGCGCTGGAGGAAGAACAGGACGAGGACTGTAAGGGAAAAGTTGGTGATCCAGGCTCCAGGAATGCTGCTGGTGATGCCATGCACACGAGCCCAGCACCGAACTGCAAACACCAGATGTCGCACACGTGCATCCAATTTCCCATACACAAACAGCAACTCGGAGCTCTTCATCGCCACCCTGAGGACACAAGTGGACCGACAACTTTAATCCCCACAGACCAGTGCTACTTCACAAAAATATTCAGTTCACTCTAGATGATCAGACATGTCTGCTGATCTCTGCATTAAAATGCTGCCAGATGTAGCTTGTCTTGGTCATCTGTTTGTTTGTTATGGAAGATGTAGGGCATAATGAATTCACGAATAGTGATTTCAGTATTCGAATACTGGTGCCTCAAACCGTTAACCTGGTGTTAGAAAACCCATGCACATCCCTAGTATACAGTGACATCATTTATATCATTGGTCACCAACCCTGTTCCTTGAGCTCTACCTTCCTGCAGGTTTCATCTCCAACCAAAATCGAATGCACCTGTTTTAGCTGATCAAGAACTTCTTAAGACAATGATTAGATGGTCAGGTGGACATGATGGAGCTAAAGTCTTCCGGAAGGTAGATCTCCAGGAACAGGGTTGGTGACCACTGATTTATATCATATTGTTCTACTGTCCACCTCTAATGTCTATGAAACTTAGCAGATGTATTTCAATCCACCTTTTACTGATACGTTTCCTATATAAGATTTTACACAATTAACAGTAAAACTTTAGTATACGCCAAATTAAAATATCTGCAAGCTAGGCAAATAATTCATGAAAAGAGAAAAGTGTTGAGAAAGTGTATCAGAACACATGACTGTCTATGTACAGACAAGGAAAAAGTGACGCAGGAAGGAAGACCAGTGGGTGAAAGTTTAAGCACACAGACAGAGGGAGTCATTTACGCACAGTAGTTGCGGAATTGATTTTTTTAAATTTTTTGTTTAAACACATGTAAGAGTTTGTACTTCTGAATGACTTCCTGTTTCTTAAAAACGTTTGCAGACGCACTCAAGAATAGGAACTGCTCATAGAGTTTCCTTCACATCTTCAGATTTCTGCTAGAACCAATCATGCTGAAATGTTTTCCATCATTCTTGTGAGAGCCATTATATATCACGTCTCCACAAAACACACGAGTTTCTGTGTGTTGTCACCTTCAAATATATGACTTTCAAAAATCTGAAAGCTGGTAAGGAAACTAGAAGTGAAAATAAGTGTATGTAAAAGCATGACGTTTGACATTTCACCTTTTCCCCTCTGCCATTCATAAGAAGTCTCCCCCACCCCAAACATCTTTCCTGAGAAGGAGAAAGATTTTCACTGCGTGCCATATTTTTCACCTCTGCTTCACTTTGTGTCAAACTGCAGTTTCGCTTGGACTCTCACTTCTCATTCTCACTTAATATTTTCTCAGCTGCTTTTCAGGATGCACAAGCAATGAGCTCAGTGCAAATAGAACAAAATGCTTCAAGTATGATAATCTTTTTTAAAAAATCCTGTGAATCAAGGAATATTTCTGTATAAAAAGATGATTTGGTGAATTATTATCTGTAAACCACATATACATACTCAGTCCTAATATTTGCTTCAAGTTGGATATGAGCCACCTGAACCTTCAGCTTTACCCTAAAGCTCTGCATGAATCATTACAGTGATGGGATTTAGTAAGTATTTTACCTGTTATTTGCTGTGAGGTCACATTGAAATCCTGAAGGCTGGTGAGCAAATCGGACGAGGGGACAGCGTGCATTGAGGATTTTCTGCACGCCCACACAGCCTGGGCCAAACTGGTCCACACACTCCCCGATAACAGAGAGGACACTCTGGGTGACCGTCCGCTCTGACGTCCCCTGCTTTACTTGGTACTCAAGTGACAGACCAGAACCCTGGTAGGTAAGAAAACACTTTCAATTTACTATATACTTATACACAAAATATGTTTGTTTGAATATTTAAAAATTCGTAAATGGATTGTAAATGCTCATGTAATTCAGTTTTGTTAAACTGCCAGCCATGCGAGCATGGACTAAAGTAAAGTTAGTTTAAAGTTTTAGAGCCATGGTATATATCATTCTACAAAACAGTGCGTTGAACATACCCGTTAGTAATTTACTTTATTTTTCTGAAACTGAGCAGTAGGGACTATTCCTGGATTTTAAAATTGTACATGGTGCACAGCTGAAAACCACATCAACCAGCATCTCACTCTACAACGTGAATGATCTAAATGAGGAGTTCTCAACTCCAATCTAAGGGCTTCCAGAATTAATTAGACTGTTTGAATACCATGTAAATTTCCACAATATTTGCATGCTTAAAACAAAAAACAAAAAAAAAAAAAAATTTTTTTTTTAAATATTTAAAAAAAATCACATTTAATAATTAACATGCTGTGTTGTAATTTTGGTTGCCTAAAGCAAGTCTATAAAAACACCTGTTTCTTAAAAGTGTTCCCAAATTTTCTGGCTGAACATCAGCTAGTGCCAAAAGTCTTCCGGTCAAAACAAGTCAGCAATTTTATGTTTACATTTACTGCTTAAACTTTTATCCTTGATACAGTGTTGATTTGTCCAATTATACCATTTAATGGACTGCTTTTTCCTAGATTTTTAAATTTACCTAAGAGATGTAAAATAAAGCTAAATATCAGTGACAAGAAAATAATAATATTGGCAAATTAAAAAAAAAATCTTAATCATTAAAGTTTATAGATCAACCTTGAAAGGCACAACTTTTGGTTTATACAATATGATGCAAGCACGTAGAGTAAGAACACTCATACTGTTTTACTTCCTCTATTTGAATACCTGATCTTTTAATGAATTAAAATTCGAATGCAATCTTTAAAACAAATTTTAAGCACCTGCTCCCATCACATATCTGGACTTGGTAGTAAATATATAGTGTGTAATATATAGTTTGCAACGTTTCTAACATAGAAATCTTGTAAACAGGAAGCCTTGGTTCATTTAGATTATTAAAACATTACTCTCACATTACCCAGTCCCACCCTTCAAATGTCAGAGCTCTACATGGACCTAATGGCTACTGACCTTACTCTGGTTCTGTCCGCTGATGCCATCTAGATCCAGGAACATGTCCAGGTCACAGCCCAGTTTTCCGAAGCTGTTCACAGTGGAGCCAAAAGGCCTGATGATGCATTCTGGGAAATAGGCAGCAGCAATGTCTCTGAGCAGTGAACAGACCAAGAAGCGTAAACTGATGTTTTCCTCAGTCAGCTGATAGAGATCAGTCAGACACTGCAGCTGCTGATCTATCTGGAACATATGGGGAAAGTGTACACTAGTTATAGTGTGTAATAATGTACTGTTTGATATCAATGCTTTAATAACTTATTCTAAATGTTTATTGTATATTAATATTATCAAGTACTTACATTCTCTTGTTTGGAGAGATGTTGAGTGAGCTCAGTGATAGGAATAGGTAAATGCTTTTGGAACTTCAGCGTGTTTGAGGCACTTGACTGGCCGCCTTGCCCTGTCCATTTCAGAGAGAGGAGACGAGATTTGAAAGGCACACGTGCTTCATGTTGGACACTTGGTATGGTGCAGTTTGCCTTCAGTGCAGTGATGCTGTCCTTTGTAGAGAATTCCACCACTGCATAAATACCCTGGAGAACAAAGCACAAACATTCATCAAAATTAAGTCTCCTTAATCGTCGTTAATGAGAACTTTCAGTTTACTAATAAACATGAAGCATTAGAAATGTTGGAAGTAATCACAAGATAACAATAATAATAATGATGTCTCAAAACTTAAGAGGAAAATGCAATCTACTGTCAAGTCCCCCTAATTTGCTGTTTATTAATAAATAAAAATAACTGTAAAATGTTAAAAATGAACCGAGTGTCACTTGCAACATATTTCACATCTTTTAAAAAGAGATTTTTTTAAGCCAAATGTTTGCTGTGACCCTAAATGTGTCCTGACTTGAAGGCACAGTGTATGACATCTAATATATCAAGAAGATAACGCGGAAACTGGCCAAGTGATTTCAGAAGAACAAAACACTCAAAAACTGCTCAGATAATATTGAAGACAATGGAGGCAGTGACTGGGGCAGTGATAAAGGCAGAAAACAGCATACCAGCTATTAGAGAATATTTACATCAGAATTATGTAAACTGTTGAACTGATTACATTTGGATTTTCCACTATTACTATCTTTTCACACACCATTTATTCACTTTACTAACTTGTGATAATCTGTGAAACTTATCACATTGATCTTATTGAAATAAAATAAACTGTCATTTTGACTAACAATGATACTACCTTTTGCAGCTGACTGTATTATGAAGCCCAAGGCAATATGATAGATCATGACAGGAGGACAGGCTGAGTGCATGAGCTCCGAAAGCAGACAGCAGAAAGCTACAGAATGTTCTGCTGCACCGATACTTACATAAGACTGATAGAAGAAATGGTTCTGTATGTGTCCATGTTTGGAGATGTAGTCGAAGAACTTTTTCTGGTTGATGTTTGGAGGGCAGCTGATGAGGACAGACCTCTCAGCTTGTTCTCGTCTTTCCTCTTGGAGAGCAGAAAACGATTCCTTGTCTGCTGCTACTGCACCTAAATTAGATTGTAATTCAAGGCTGCATCACAATACAACGGTAGCTGGGATCAGCAGTACTTTTATACGACTGACTTGTCGTATACATTGACTTGACTCTTCAATGATGTACTGCAATTAACGGGAATGTACATAGCTCATATATAAGAATCAAGCTAAATAACTTCAGAAGAGACAACAGTCAGACGAATCAAACCCCTATCTCAATTAAAGTTACCCAGAGGAGACATAAAATAACATGGTATTGAAACAAAATGTTATATTTGGGTCATTTACCTAACAACATGAGGTTGGTCTGTGTGGTGAACGGGAATTCAATGATTTCAACATACCAGCTTGTTGTAGCGTCTTTTTGACCGTCTGTGCTTTAGTGGCAAAGGTGGATCTGGTGAGTATTCTCCGAGCTCGTAAATCCGATTCTTGCCCCAGTTTAACGAGCCTTTCTGCTCCTTTCATATGTAACCTACACATCCCAAAGCAGGCCGCCATTGTTGGACTGAAACCGGCGCATGCGCACTTCTCATTCTACGGCAACTGCAAAGGAAGAGGATTTTCGCGTTTGCGCTTTCGGAATCTTCTTCACACGAACTGTGCGCTTGTAGTTTCAATTTACTGGTAAACAAATTTTTTTTTTTAACCAAATACTTTATTGTATACTTTAATTTAATTTCTATTCTTGGCATTGCAAATTGAGAAACTAATTCTAGTAAAAATGAACTCTTTATTTTTCCCATAGTGGTGTATGGAACAGATAGATATCGAGGAAGTGAAAGATAAAGATAAAAGCTGAGTACAATGGAAAGGGGGGAAAAAAGCCAATAGGTGGCGCGAGTACTAAAAAAAAAAAGGTTTGGTGCGAGTGACCTATGAGAAAACGTGAAAGAGAGTCTGAAAAGGAGAACCGAAAGCGCAGATGTGGGAGGCTCTGGTGTAGAAGGGCAGAATGAAAACGCACGGCTTATTTACCACATCACGAGCAACACAGCAGCCATTTCACAGTATGGAGCATTACACACACATCGCTTCCATGTGAGCTAAACTTGTGTAGAGGTGAGTGGAACAACCGTCTCATATATATATATATATATATATATATATATATATATATATATATATATATATATATATATATATATATATATATATTTGAATACACAGTGAAGTCGAGAATATGGATTAAAGTTAGCTGCGTTAAACTGACAGCAGGTGTTTTGTTTTGTTTTTTCTTTTTTTCTTTTTGCCAGTTGTGTTTGATAAATAAATGGTCGAGGTATTCGCGTTTTTGACGACATAACCCCGCCGTAAATTTATGCTATAAAACAGCGTGTGTGTTTTTTTTTCTTTATTTATGACGGAATTGTATCAATTTTGTCCTGTAACAAGTTTGTTTTCCCCACTTCTGCCTTTCATTACAACATTACTGTGTGTACTTTTGACAGTCGGTACTTTTGGCTTCATGTGAGGGGGCTGTTCAGACATGGGCTTCCCTTCCCCCTGAAAAAATCCCCTTATTTCTGAAACAAACAACAAACAGCTCGGAAACACTGCCTTCTTACAGTTTAGCAGTAGATATTCGAGCTCAGACACTGTTTTTAAAGCTTCTGTAGGGGAAATGTGCTAATGCATGCTTTAAAAGTCGCTAATAGTTGCCAGATGACATCAAAGACTAATCTGCATATTTACTGAGTGTTATGAATAACTGCATAGAAACGCGTTGAATAGCGTAGAGTTTTATCATAATAGAAAGTAATAGTTGCTAAGTTTGCCACTAGGCTCTTTTTTTTCCTTCTTTTCTTTCAAGTAAAAGTTGCTAAAGGGATCTAAAAAGTAACCAGATCTGTTGACAAAGTCACTAAGTTGGCACAGCTGTTTCCTTCCCCTTCCAAAAGCCCCTTATTTGTAAAGCAAACAACAAACAGGTGTGAACACACTGTCTTCTTCCAGTTTGGCATTCGCTATCCGAGGTCAGACATCCTCCTGACTTTTAGTTTTTCATAGGATTATTTTTGGAGTTATTTTGTAACACGCCTAACACATGCATGTGACTGAGTGACACACTTCACTGACTGATTAAGCATGCCCTTGTGAAACTCTGTTTCAGACTTCAGAGCATTCTGCATTCAAAAACATGGATTTCCAGAATCAAAATGTTGGCTTAGAACTACTCTTGGCACACATGAATATCGGAGACATCATCGAGGCTGTGGAGAGACTCTGCTCGGACAGAGACGACGAAGAGGAATCAGGCGAGTCACTTGTGGAGGGTCTTTCAGGAGATAACATGGATGAAAACGAGCTCTCGGATGGCTCGGCCTCGCCAGACCTGGTTTCCCGTGTGCAGAGTGACAAAGTGAGGTACGGTAGCGTGGTGGACCTTCTGGCATTTGTCAACATGGTGTCCAACACACCTGCCTCCACACTTTCCAAGCTAGAGGAGGAGCTCGGGGTGCTTCTGAACAAGGTGAGGAATGAGCTTTTTAATAGAACACTTTTATATAGTTTATAGTCTATCATTGTGTCTGACATGGCAGTCTACTCCCTAACCGCTAGGTGGATTAGGAGTGTTCTTCATCCCCTAGGCTTGTGGTTCAAAAACTGGGGTCTGTGAACCATATCATTGGAATTAGTAGTAGTGGATGAATTTTTTAAAAATGCACATGATAGACTGTCAGAGTTGTTATAGGATCCCAGAGTTGTCAGAAGGATTCCTGGCAGCAAAATGTTTATGAAAGCAGCCAGCGATCCTAGCACTTCCTCCTTTAGAGTTTTGACATCTTTCACTCCCAAAATTCCATAGTGCATTAAGTCAGTGTCTGAGCAATGTACCCTAGCTGCTACAGAGCTCGTTTAATGCACTACGCTGGTGTTAGGGATTAGTGAATCACAAGATCAGACACACTGTATGTCTTAAAGTGGGTCAGGATCACTTCCAGTCTGTTCTTTACTCATAAGAACATAACTTGTGAATTTTTGTATGTCATTTTGGTGCTTGGCACATGCAGTTATAAACTAGGGCTCTTTGACTGTCGTTGTAGCCTTTATTTCAGAGTTTGAATTGCTGAATGGTTGCAGTGTGTGTTTCCATGAGATTTTTATTGCAGCCTCACATCTCATCTCCCTTTCCTGTTGCACCCATACAGACAGACATGGTTATAAAAGAGGGCCGTTATCGCATTGATTTGGACGTGCTCCTGTTTCCGTGGAGACTGACCTACAAGGCTCCAGGGCCGGGCCACATTCCCAAAGGCTCTTTCGGGAAAGTCCACTTGGCACAAGACATTGAAACACGCAAGCGGATGGCATGTAAACGGGTAAGTTCCTGCAGTGCCAGGAATTTGTGTGCTGTCTGCCAAAGTTTTAATGTCTTCCAGGCAAAGACACAGTCTTTTTTCTTGTCAGAAATAAGACAACTTTTTCCCATCAGCTCATTACTGTACATCCTGTTTTGGCTGCAGTTTTAAATAGTTGTGAAGGAGTAGCAAAAATAGTGATGTGTCAGTGTGCCTCTTTTCACACTGATTTTTTTTCTAGGAGTCTATTAGTAGACACAAAGCTGTTACATGGTTATAACTGTAGGTAATTATAGGTACATACTGTATAAGTGCCAAAATAGATCAAGAGAAGGAAGACAGTCAAAGTGCTTAGACACATACTTCTAGAGATCATGTGTGCCCTCATGCGACGATCACAAGGACCATGAGGGCATGAGGAACAGAAAGGCAGTCTGCTGCAACTATAGATGTTGTTGCAATTAAAGAATATTTTCTTAAGAGGAAGAGAATGTGATAGGAAAGGACCTGATTTGCCTAAAAGGCTCTTTGGTGGTTGTTTTTTGTTTTGCAACCTACAGTTGCTGAAACTAGAAACCTGACAGAAACTTGCTCAAACAGACATTCTACAGATGGCATTCAAGCCTGACCTCTACACTATACAGTACTGTGCAAAAGTTTTAGGCAGATGCAAAGAAATGCCGTAGAGCAAAGATGCCTTCAAAATAATGAAATTAAATGTTTCTACATTAAAAAGAAACATCGTAAAGAGCAGTAAACAGTAGTAAATGAAACAAAGTAAATATTTGGTGTGACAAATAAATAAATAAAAATAGTAGTCTCCGGTACAATTTGTGCAGTTTTATAAGGAAATGAGCTGGTAAGTTTTATTGAGCATCTTGCAGAAACAGCCACAGTTCTTCTGGAGACTTTGACTTTCGCACTCGCTTCTTATTTTTGCAGCAAAACCCAGCAGCCTTCATTGTGTTTTTTGTCTGAAAAATGATCTCTTATGTAATATGCTGCTTTCTTTACTGACATACAAATATTTTTCTGTAACATTTAATTTTGTGCTAGAAAACTAATGTTTGGGAATCTAAAATGTTTTTTGTACTGACTTGATAATGTCATAAAATAAAAAACCTATAACAACGTTTGCACTAAAAATAATAGGGTGCCTAAAACTTTTGCACAGTACTATATGTACAAAAAAAAAACAGTATAGAAATCTGCATAAGGATCATATATTGAATAAACATCAGGAATGTACGGTTTAGTGTTTAAACTTTATGCAGATTTATCTGTTAGAAGTTATTCAGACCTAGAAATCTTTCTCTTCAATGTGACACTCATTTCAAGGCTTGAAGACTGAACCAGCTTCTCGGATCTCAGATAAACTTCCTGTTAGTTCTTCACGTGCACTTTGGGAGTCCCCTTGTCTGAGATCACAAGTGATTCTCCACATTTCCTCGCACTGTATTAACATACAGCAGCAAACATGACCATTTTGCATGCATCGTGTAAATTTCAAGCATAGTAGTTTTTCGAACCCAATTATGCATTTAACCTAATAATAATATATAGGTTCTTGTTTATTTAAGCTTTAGCCTATCCCCATAATCATTCACAGATCCCTTTGGAGCACTTCAAGCCAGCAGATGTAGAGATCCAAGCTCGGTTCCGTCATGAGAACATCGCTGAACTGTACGGAGCTCTGCTGTGGGAGCAGGGTGTGTATCTTTTCATGGAGGCTGGAGAAGGTGGCTCGATTCTGGAGAAGCTGGAGAGCTGTGGTCCAATGAGAGAGTTTGAGATCATTTGGGTCACGCAGCAGGTTCTGCGTGGACTGGAGTATCTGCACTCGCACAATATCATACACCATGACATCAAACGTGAGTCTAATGTACTTGCAGTCATGATTTGATATTTAGATGATATTTATATTAGATCTGAAAAGGAATTAGTTTGTTGAGAAGTAAGCAAAGTCATACAGAGGATTTTAAAGAAAAATGGTCCATTTCCTTAGGGTACTAGTTCACCCCATAATGTCTAGCATGTATTTTCCCAGTTAGGTTATTTTTCATTGCAGTGCAAAAATAATAGGAAATGCGACAGTCAAAGTCTCCAGAAGAACTGTGGCTGGTTCTGCAAGATGCAGAAATAAAACTTACCAGCTAATTTCCTTATAAAACAGCACAAGTTGTACCAGAGACTACTATTTTAATTTTAATTTTTTGTTGACTTTGTTTCATTTACTACTGTTTACTCTTTTCTATTTTGAATGCATCTTTGCTCTACCGCATTTCTTTGCATGTGGCTAAAACTTTGGCACAGTACTGTACATATAATAACATATTAAAAACAATGCATAACTTTATGTAGGGTAGCTTTTATAGGTTTTAACTATTTGGGAACTGTTTCCTATCACAATTCTGACTCGGTATTTTTCCCTAGAACAGTGCATTTTTTTTATTGGAGCATTCTGCATGACTGTTTACTTCTTATCAGAAAATCTGGAAGAAGAAAAGAAAAACTGTGCAATTCCCCAATGCCAACTAATACTTAATAATGAAGATAGTGTAGAATAGTGACTAGGGATGCAATAGTGGGTTTCTCTGTGCACAAATTAGACTTACTGTCCACTACTACTGTTCTTGTTGTGCAAGTTGTGCATTTACCCAAACAAAGCTCAAATGAATCAAACAAATGAATCACAGACTGTTTCAAAGCAGGATATGCATACCTAGCAAGCCTCTAAGATTATTTCAGGTAAATCAGTTTACACCCCTGTTTGGTAAAGGCCAGGCAGCAAATTAGCAGGAACTGGAATCTAGGCCAGTGTTAGGAGGAAGTGGTGCTGTGTTTTCTTAGCGTTTTTTTTTTAGTAGTTTACCTTTTGAACAGTGTGGAACCACAGCCTAACTCCGTCATAGTAAAGGTAAAGTAAGAGAGCTAAGGCCAGCAGCATTCCCTTTCCTTAAAGTCAGCCTGAATGCCAGTGAAAACTAGAACTAAAACTCATGACCTTTAGACATCTGGAAATTCCAGCTTGAGAGAGAGAGAGTCAGAGAAAGAGGGGAGAACAGAGTGGTGTAAAACAAGTGATGGGACAGAGTGCTCTGTACTGTGCTGTATAGTCTTGGCCTTTTGCTGGATGATCTTTCTTTGAGATTAAACTTGTTATTCAGTCCCAGCGAAATAATAATAGAAAGGAAATTACGTCTCTGTGAATTGTTTTCAGTTCAGTGCAATTACTGCGTCTCTCACATTACAGTGAGTGACAGTGTCCAAGTCTCATGTTACCCATGTACCCTCTTTATACTCATCTCTATCTTTCCCTCTTTCTCTCTCTCTTCCTCGCTGTAGCCAGTAACATTGTGCTGATGTCTGCCAAAGCTGTGCTGGTGGATTTTGGCCTAACAGTGCAGATGACGGAGGATGTGTACATTCCTAGAGACCTTAGAGGGACTGAGGTGAGTGTGTATGTGTGTTTTTATGCGTGGGTGAACAATTCACATTCAAATAAATAAGGCACATATGATTCATTTCATGATTGCGATTGCCTGTTACAAGAAATGGGATTCAACAGTTTTAGAGAAGCTCCCACATATACTGAGCGTGTTTGTTTTTGGAATACATGAATTAATAGGCATCAAATTCTTTATTTGTATTTGCATTGTGAAGAAACTTCAAGGTTAATGTCTTTTAAATAATCTTTCATTAGCAAACTGATGCCAAGACCCTTATTAGCTTCACATATTTTGTTTACTCCTGTGTCTTAGTGGGAAACTCCCACACACACACACACACACACACACACACACACACACACACACACACACACACAAGCAGTTTTGATCCTGCCTGGAAAGTCCAGTGTGCAGATGATTTGCACTTTGCTGACTGACAGACTCTGAAACTCCCCATCTGTTCTATCTGTTGTTAAGTGCTTCAGTCCTTTTCTGTGATAGTTTTAGTAGGTTTTACACTGAGAAATGAGTTTACAATAGTGGAGGAGGCTCATGTGTTCCTCATGAGATCATGGTTCATGTATATCTTCCTGATTATCTGGAAAACACAAAATTATATACACTTGTATAATCTTCTGTTCAGCAGAAGGAAGTAATCATCTACAAAAATGTCCCTCTAAAACTCCAGTAGATTTACTGCTTAACATGCAAAGTGTATGAAAAGCTGTTATTTATATTACGATACGAAGTGGATGGGCAGAAGAATTAAATCACTGATCATAGTCTTTTTTTCCCTTTCTTTTTGTATCTGTTCAGATGTACATGAGTCCAGAGCTGGTTTTGTGTCGAGGACACAACACAAAGACGGACATCTACAGCCTGGGCACAACCATTATTCACATGCAGACTGGTAGCCCACCTTGGGTGAGGAGATACCCACGCTCTGCATACCCCTCGTACCTCTACATAGTGAGTATATCACATATGATGGGTTTTAAATAGGGGCCAAAATGCAATAATACCGTAGATGTTAAAATTTTTATACCACAGCGCTGCTGAATTCTCAGTTCTGTTTGGTCAGAAGGTGCTGATTAATTTTCTTTAACAGTAGCTCCGACAGTATCTGACAGTTTACATTAATGAGCTGGTTCTTATACATTATCATTTCTTTGGTAACAGCTCATTCACAGGGACTTGATGGGACTTGCATGGGACTCCCTTTTGAGTCTGGTTCCTCATAGAGTTTCTTCCTCATGTCATCTCAAGGGTTATTTCCTTGCCACTGTTGCTCCTGGCTTATTCATTAGTGCTCTAAATCTACATCTGGATTTCTGTTAAGTTGCTTTGTTACAACATCTGGTGTTAAAGGAACTACACAAATAATTAAATAAATAGAATTTTTAATTAATGTTATATTTCTGCTTCACTGTATACAGTGTTGCCACTGTCTACAGTTTTTAAATGTTGAAAAACTAGCTGAAATGAAGTGAAATCAGTACACTACTAAAAGTGTGAATCTGACTGTGTACAGTATATGTATGTCAGGCGCACGCATTTCTGTGACTGTATGGAAGCAGTTTCCAGAATGATATCATTCAACCTTCATATATTTTAACCACATAACATAAACCGAAAATGCCCTGTTGGTGGAGCTTACGAATTTTTATCTCCTACACTCTACTTGCAGTGCTGCAAATCTGATTCAATTTCTTTCAGTTGATCGTTGTTCCTCTTTAGTTCACTCAGTATCACTGGGTCATTTGTATTTCAGCATTGGGACTAGTTCTCCTTTCCATGACCTAGCTACTCCTTTTTTTCACTCTGCATATGCTTTTACTGTAAAAGGTTAGTGCAGAAACCTTTTATAGCTAAAGCCTTGCCTTTTTCGTTCTGCTGTTTCAGTCATTGGGCAGTAGTCATTCTCTGCTAAGTTTCCTTAATCAAAATTCAGAGTTCTACTGAAAACTGAATCACACGCACTGTTGGAAACTTCACAGAAGAACCCTAGCCAGGGGTTACATTGGGATTTAGGAGGTGCAGAATTCCTACTTCATAGTATCATTTGATTTATCTGTTGTTCTTAAGATTGATATATAGAAATATAATCTTAATTCAGACCGTGAAATTGTAGAGTAATATCACAATTCTGTGATGTTAAGATATTTAGCCATAAAGCTTGGACCCTAAATACAATCAAAGCAGATGCATCTTTAACTTTTTATTTTTTAATGCTTTTATGTATAATTTGATATATAACTCATCAAACCCGATTTTGCCAGAACACCAGAACCTTATAATTCCAAAGTCTTGAAATATAACCTCTGGGAGTATCATATGGGCCCTATTTGGGTATGGCAAAACGTATTTAGCAGTGAAAAGAAATATTACTTGTTTCGATTTTTTTATCCTCCCTAGTTTACAATTTAACTTCATCATGGAGCTTGGCCCAGTATCCTGTCATTAAACTATTGTAGCGACGGTAATTAGACAAATATCAATGCTGTTGGTTCTGTTTGTGGCTTTGTTGTAAAGGCATTTGACTGATACTGATGTTTTGCTGCACTTTTGGTCACAGTCTTTCATGACTTGTGCTTGATCTGGGCACAAAAGTTGGGGTGATATTCCATTACATAACATTGTTCCATGATGTCAGAGTTGTTGTCACACCTGGCCACACATTGGGTTTCAGTGAACTGACGTTACTGGTGTACCACACTGTTACAGTCTTAGGTTTTCAGTTCCCTAATTCTCCTCTTTTTGTGTGCAGATGTCAGTGACTTGCATTATAATAAGCTCTGCAGCTACAATCTTGTTTGCTTTCATTAAAAAAATTGAATGTACTTATGTCTCTTTGTCTCTCTGTGCAGATCCATAAGCAGGCTCCTCCTCTGGAGGACATATCAGAGGACTGTAGTCCGGCTATGCGAGGCCTTCTGGAGCGAGCACTAGAGAGAGTTCCAACGCGGAGGAGCTCTGCCACAGACCTCCTGCATGAGGAGGCCCTCCACCCTTCACGAGAAGACCAGCCTCGCTGCTGGAGTCTGGACTCTGCCCTTGGAGACAGTACACACCCACTCTTACGCCAACACAGTCAAATGACTGACAGCACACAAGGTAAACACACAAACACACGCACTTGCACATCCTGTCAGTCTAGTCATTTGCATTCCTTCACCCTTTTCTTGTTATTTTAGACTCCTCATCACTGTACACTGAAGATTCTGGCCCATTTAAAAGAAAAGGTTCCCTCTACATAGACCTCGGCGCTCTGGCTGGCTACTACAACTTTGTCCGGGGACCACCAACTGCAGAGTATGGCTAGAGGAATCCAGAGGTCTTTTTGAGTGTACACTTAATTTGTGTTTGTGGGACTTGTGCGACATGTATAAGCTGCCAAAGTCCTGAAGATACAGTACATATGGGCTGTACATACATATGGAACCTTGTGTTTCATCATCATTGGCAATTCAGTCACCTCAAGTACCAATTAAAAAGGTTGATTTGCTTAATGATGGGCTGGAAATGACATGTGTTCATCCAGTCCACAGTTTGCTATGGAAACCAGAAAGAGATGACTAGAAAAGAGCAAATCATTGTCTCACTTTGGGGATTGCGTACCGAGCATCTTCAATAAAAAACAAAACAAAAAAAACAGTGATTAGTAGTAGCTCATTGTTGTATACAAGAAAATGGTCTATAAAGTGTATAGGACTATAAAGGACTATAAAGGTGAAAAGTTTAATAGTGCTCAGATGTGCATGTAAGTGGATTTATGAGACATTGATTAACAGTACTGAGTAACTGATTTAATTCTTACTGTCTCTGGAAAATGTGTTATCACTCATTTTAGCAGTGCTAAAATGATTGTACTTCTGTTTTACATGCTATAACCTCAAGGCTGGGCCTTCTCAAGACTACTCAACAGTTCATGGTGTAATTACATGAAAGTTTATGTAAAACAATTAGTTTGGCACTCCACAAAATCTTTTGTAGAGTAAAAGACAAAAATATAGTAAAAAAAATTGTATGTTTTATAGTTGAAGGACAATTGAGACATAATCCTCCAGGTTCAATAGCTCAACTATACACACTTTCAGTAGGATATGCTGGATCAAATCCTTTGTTTGTGTACTGAAGTTTTTCCAGTCTTATTTGCAAAAAGGCCAGTGTGGCTACAGGTTCTCATACCAGCCAATTTGGAGCTATGCCTGATCAGTGCATTTATTTCTGTTTCCAAACAGAATCCTGTTTGGTTGGAATAAAACTGCAGCTATACCAGCCCTTTGTGAATAAGATTGGACACCCTTGGTTTGCTGTATGTGCTTTATGTGTATTGATCTGCTTTGTTGAACACAATGTAATCATTATAATACTGTAAAGGGCATTACAGAATTTAGCATTATATATTTCTTGAAGTTATTTGCTTGATGGGACGCTGGATGTTTGCCCACATTTGTGTTTTCAGTACTGTTGTCATTTTCAGATGTTCCTGGAAAATGTTAAGTTGTTGTTCCTGTGGAATGTGTTTTTGTTGAGTGCTTGTAGTGCAAATGGTCACAATGGATCATGTGCTTTAGGCAAGAATTATAACACAGCTGTAGTGTGGCACGTACAAAAGTTTTTAGTAGTTTCGTAGCCTCATTTACTCATACACATAAATGTTCTATATATGCACTATACTGCCAATAAAATGTTTCTGATAGTGTACTTTTATTTTTCATTATGTACTTTGGTGTGAGGTGTTTTCTATACCATGAGTCTGGTATGTATGTGCACTGTGTTGAGATTCTGCAAAGTACATAGATTATGAATTTGTCAATACATTTTATTGAGATTCATATTGTTTTTGTTTATATTTTTGTAAGTGTTGATGAAGTTAATAAAGTTTAAAATTGAACATCTACCTTTTTGGTATTAAGCAGTTCTATTTCAGGTAAAAACAGTAATTTCATTAGAACATTTACATCCTTAGAAGGTTCAGTGGAAAATGTAAGTTCTGTAGAAACATTCAGTCATTCAATTCTGGAAAGCACATAGACCTGTACAGTTTACAAAACCACAAATGTTCTTATCAAGGACAAGTTTCTGCCTGTCAGCTCTAGGAGAGGAGAGGGACTTATTTGCAATACATTTATATGAAATGATACCCATGTATGAGAACACAAGTTTCCCCACTGTAAAGTGAGTCAGCCAAACCATGTGTGACCTTCGTTCTCTGACGGCTGAGAGTGTGCATTTCCCTTTAACTCTAATCTTTTGCTAATATTTGCTTTATAGATGTACTGTATTTGCTGCATCGATACTTCAAGCTTGCACATGTGTACTGATAAGAGTGTGCTTGCTTTTCTAGTGTTGTCTTTTTACTTCCACACAAAAGCATTGATGGTTCCAGTCCAAAGATTCTGTCCCTCTTTCATGTCTCATCGGACAAGATGAAGATTTCACAGGACAAGAATGGAAACTACAAGAAACTATAAATGCTTAATATAAATATAAAAATACAAATATATATATATATATATATATATATATATATATATATATATATATATATATATATATATATATATATATACACATTTATATAAAAAATATAAATGTTTTCTAATTTTCTATGGAAAATTAAAGGAAAACCTGCTTAAGGAAATGTCAAAGTCAACAAGGTCACTGTTACTAAGATAATTAGTTTACCTTGGGCATTACCTAGGATGTACTTTCAACATCATATATTTGCATAAATATATTTACATAAATACTAAAAAAACATTTGCATAAGCAAATTTACAAAGCAAAAGTTCCACAAACTATTTGTTTCTGTGTGCAGGCTTATAAGATGGATTTTTTCATTCATTTATTCCTTCAGCTGCTTTATCCGGGTCAGGACTGTGGGGTCTATCCCTGGAACACTATGTGCAAGGCAGGATAAAAAGAATTCATAATACTGCATGTATGTTTCTATACTGTGTAAAGGTAAAAACATTGTAAAACCTTTACACAGTATAGATGTATATATAGAGATGTATATGTAGATGTATATTACACAGTATATTGTAAAAAAAAAAAAAAAAAAAAATTCTGTTACAACTGTGATATATCTTTGGTCACGTGTAGCATATGATCTCTTGCTTTATATACAGTTACAGCCTGCTCTTCTTCTCCATACCCTTTTTTCTTATTGATACTCAACCAGTCAATACAATTGAAAGTGAAATAAAGTGACACTGAACAGACCAGAGCCATCACACCAACTTTTTTGAATTTACCCATCTGAAATGGTACAGTATCTACTAGGAATTATGAATTATGACTAAATTTGTATCACTCACTATTCATTCTTACATTCAAATCTTACACAAGGTTGGACTTTGCTGTCTATTTATGCTGTTATAAATAGAACTGAAGAGATACAGCATGAGGGAACGTGACAATATGGGAGAGAATGGAAACAGAAAGCGGGAATAAAGAGAAAGATAGAGGCACATAAAGAGAAAAAAAGAAACAAAGTGAGAGTATATGGACTGAGAGAGACAATAATAGAGGCCCAGAGAGAGAGAGAGAGAGAGAGAGAGAGAGAGAGAGAGAGAGAGAGAGAGAGAGAGAGAGAGAGAGAGAGTGACACACACACACACACACACACACACACACACACACACACACACACACACACACACACACTTAGTAGAAAAGGACGTAAAAGGGAAGTGGGTTTCCCTATCAGTCTTCCACTCGCGTCATGGTGACTGTGAAAGTGTAAGAGTGTGAGAAGGTAGTCCCTGATCTCATGACTGCTTTATGTGAAGAAAGATTAATTACATGGAGGAGCACAGCTCACATTTAGCTTCTCTAGCATATGGCGGAATAATGCTTCACATGAATAAACCTGATGTTCAATCTATGAATCTAAAACAGAAAAACATAAATCAATGTATACATGTAGTTAGAAATCTAGAAACTTCCACTATTCATAATTTCGTGTTGAAGTAATTTCTTCCCAAAGAGAATGATAATATTACATTATCTAATATATTGCCCTGATGCAAAATAATTTCAGTTACTTTGCTGTACTATAACTTTCTGGCTGAATTCACCCGTAATAGTTCCACATTTTGTATTCTCACGTCATACCAGTCTCTCCAACCTTTGACATTTATCAGGCACATGGGGAAATATATACAGGTATAGCAACCCCACTGTAACACACCTGTTCCATCTCATAAGCTAACTATACAGTAAGTTACATCACAAGACAAATAAGGTGTGTATATATATATATATATACAGTTCCAATCAGGTTTATTGTCAAAATTTATAGACTTTCAGCTGTTTGCAATGAACAAATCAAACAAAAGCAAGACGGCATGACGTTTTCTCCTAGGATTTCTTGATACTTCAATGAATCCATCTTGCCTTCCACACGCTGAAGGTTTCTAGTGCCAGAGGAAGCAAAGCAGCCCCAGAGCATCACTGATCCACCACCATGCTTGACTGTGTGCAGAGTGTTCTTTTCAGCGTATGTCTTCCTTCAGAAATACCTCTGATCCATCGTGCTGAAAAGTTCCAGTTTTGATTGCAACTATATTGTTTAAGGCATATGTGAAGGTGCCTTCAAAATAATGAAATTAAATGTTTCTACATTTTAAAAAAATATCGTAAAGAGCAGTAAACAGTAGTAAATGAAACAACGTCAATATTTGGTGTGACAAAAAAAATAAAAATAAAAATAGTAGTCTCCGGTACAATTTGTGCAGTTTTATAAGGAAATGAGCTGGTAAGTTTTATTGAGCATCTTGCAGAACCAGCCACAGTTTTTCTGGAGACTTTGACTTCCGCACTTGATTCTTATTTTTGCAGCAAAACCCAGCAGCCTTCGTTGTGTTTTTTGTCTGAAAAGTGGTCTCTTATGTAATATGCTGCTTTCTTTGATGACATACAAACGTTTTTCTGTGACATTTAATTTTGTGCTAGAAAACTAATGTTTGGGAATCTAAAATGTTTTTTGTACTGACTTGATAATGTAGACATTTACATTAACATTTATGGCATTTGGCAGACGCCCTTATCCAGAGCGACTTACATTTATTTCATTTATACATATGAGCATTTGAGGGTTAAGGGCCTTGCTCAAGGGCCCAACAGTGGCGGCTTGGTGGTGCTGGGATTTGAACTCACGACCTTCCGATCTGTAGCCCAACGTCTTAACCACAGAAGTCATAAAATAAAAAATCTATAACAAAGTTATAGTACATTGCATATATTACACTGTCAAAAGATCTCCGGGATAAAGTTGTGGACAGGCACAAGTCAGGAGATGGATACAAAAAAATTTCAAAGGCCTTGCCAATGCCTAGAAGCACAGTGAAGTCTATCAATAAGAAGTGGAAGATATTTGGAACAACACGGACCCTCCCTGGATCAGGACATCGCTCCAAACTGGATGAAAGAGCCAGGAGGAAACTGGTCAGAGAGACTACCAAGAGGCCTACAGCGACTCTAAAGCAGTTGCAGGAGTTTATGACAAAGAGTGGTCATTGTGTGCATGTGACAACAATATCACAAATTCTCCACAAATGTGGCTTGTATGGGAGGATTGCAGGAAAAAAGCCACTCCTCAAAAAAGGCCACATGAATACACCTTGAAGATTCTGAGGCCACATGGAAAAAGGTGTTATGGTCAGATGAGACTACAATTGAATTATTTGGCCTCAGCACCAAACGATATGTCTGGCGGAAATCCAATACAGCTCACCATCCAAATAACACCATTCCTACAGTAAAGCATGGAGGTGGTAATATCCTGTTATGGGGGTGTTTCTCTGCAGCAGGGACTGGAGCACTTGTCAGGATGGAAGGAAAATGGATGGGGCAAAATACCGTCAAATTCTTGAGGAAAATCTGCTGCCCTCTGCCAGAAAGTTGTCAATGGGAAGAATGTTTACCTTCCAACATGACAATGGCCCAAAGCACACAGCAAAACTGACCACACAGTGGTTGAAGGAGAAAAAGGTGAATGTTCTTGCATGGCCTAGTCAGAGCCCAGACTTAAACCCCATTGAAAATCTGTGGAATGACTCAAAGACTGCAGTCCACAAACAGCCATGATCAAATTTAACTGAACGTGAGCAGTTCTGCAAAGAAGAGTGGGCAAATATTGCAAACTCTAGATGTGCAAAGTTAGTAGAGACATATCCCAACAGACTAAAGGCTGTAATTAAAAAATAAGGCAAATTAAAGCAAGGGGGTGATCCTTTTTCCAACTCAGTGATTGTGTTTTTAATTTTTAAATTTTTTTCTGACATGTTGGTGTTATATCTTTCACTTAGATGTTATATGTTGCACTGAGTAAATACAGCTGGATAAAACAAAAAACTGTCTTTCTTCATTTCATTTTCAGCAAAATGTGATTATTTTAAAGGGGGGTGATTATTTTCTATACCCACTGTGCAAACGTTTTAGGCACCCTTTTTTTTAGTATAAACTTTGTTACAAAAATTCTTTTTTTTAGAGTCAGAAAAAAAGTTAAACAATCAGAAGTTAAACTCTTTGAAGTGAATAACCATGCAGCCAGCAGTGGGCAGTACAGGACAGGTTTTACCCAGTCACTCTCTATCAGTGGTCACCAACCCTCTTCATTTGAGATCAACCTTCCTGCAGGTTTAATCTCCAACCAAAATCTAACACACCTGTTTTAGTTGAACAGGAACTTCTTAAGGAAATGATTAGATGGTCAGGGGGGCAAGATTATAGTTGGAGCTAAAGTCTTCAGGAAGGTAGATCTCCAGGAACAGGGTTGGTGACCACTGCTCTATATGCTCTATTGATATGGTATATATAAATATATTAATACTTTACAATATATGTATAATGCTTTACAGAAATATAGAAATTCCAGATATACATTTTTAATTTAAAAATTTATCCCTAATGAGCAAGCCAGCAGCGACTGTGGCAAGGAAAAAACCCTGAGACGACATGAGGAACAAACCTTGAGAGGAACCAGACTCAAAAGGGAACGCATCCTCATCTGGGTGACACCAGATAGTGCAATTATAAATCATTTTCTTTCTATAACTGTATACTAGCAAAAACAAATTTTAAAAAGTGCAATTGTGTAAACAGGAATTTATGAGCTTATGAGCAACTTATGATTACGAGTATCAGAGTCATTTCGAATTTACTCTGAAGTCATTCATTTCTGAAGTCTATTGTGCTGAAGTTGTCAATGATGGAGACTCAAGTGCAAAACTGTTCATAGCAATTGCAGTCCTAAGGCTATCAAAGGAAGAGCCATCTTTGTGGTTTCTATGTGGTACCATCCACAGTAATCTCATGGTGACCTTTAGGCTGTCCATATGGGGCCATCCTTAGCAGCAGGCCCTATAAAAAATATTATACAGTATACGCTGATTTACTGTACTAAGAACTGCACCAAGGATGAATATTGCATAAGGTAAAACATAAAAGAGTTTCTACTTAAGCTATCTTTACTGTCCTTATTTACTGCCTCTGGCTGGGAGACTGAGACACATTCAGCAGTATCTCATCCTTATCCTCCTCCTGACAAAGCAATATTTTGTTTATTCCACATTGTTATCTGGACACTAATCTGCCTCGCTCATTTTTCTTTCTTTCTTTTTTTTTTGCTTATGAGAGAATTTCCTTATGCACAGACAGTTAGCCTGTGGCATGGCACCACTGATGTTATTGTAAGCTACTATGTACAATAGCCCTTTCTCGATGAGCAGTTAGTCAGAGACACACAGTCTCCTAATCCCCAGACTGTACAAACAAGAGAGCCACCAGAATACAGTTATTACTTTTCATAAGCTATACATGCTTTTTTTACTTTAAAAAAAGAAAGAAAGAAAAAAAAACAACAACTAAGACATCCAGACCTTGAAGTCCTGTTTGTCACTGATGATTGGACTGTGAGAGTCAGGGCTCTGTTCACTCATCACTTTCAAATATGTGTCTGAATAGAAATTATTTTTATGCCTCTCTTGCTCTCTAGCTTATTTTGTTACTTGACTGGAATTGTTGTGTTTGCTTTAGACTTTTATTATCCAACGTATTATAGGACTTCGAAGTGCATCTAAATGAAAGTGCCTGTTTGAATTTTAGAACTGGTCCTGTCATTTTGTCTCCAACTTTTGGCATTTGGTCGTTGAGCAGTTGTCCTTTTTGTTCTATATTGCTTGAATTTAAGATGTAATGAAGGAAATTTATCCTAGACCCTCACAGCAGGGCACATTTCTGCCCAGAGTCCAGACACAGGCTTTAATAAAGCAGAGCCAGTGCACACTATGTTCATGTTCTGAATAAATGAATCATACTTCATATTATTATTTTCTTTGCCTCCAGCTAGAATGTTCTGGGCCTGGTCTCTGTCTCTGTGTGTGCATGTGTGTGTGTGTGTGTGTGTGTGTGTGTGTGTGTGTGTGTGTGTGTGTGTGTGTGTGTGTGTGTGTGTGTGTGTGTGTGTGTGTGTGTGTGATGGCAAAAAGAGCCAGATTTGTCTCTAGGGCATCATACTGCATTCACAGAGCTTTGCCCAGACGTGAATAGTGCCAGTGCAGCTGGTACTGCCAAGCTGAGGAGAGGGTTATGGCCTAGTGTGTGTCATATCCTGACTCACAGAGCTAACACACACTATGGGTAAAGTCAGCATCTAGACAATGGCAGCTTGCTGGTTGTGCCGTGGACACACATGCAAATCCACTTGCAGTCACAAATACACATGAAGGCACACACCCCCCACACCTTAGACTGAATCTATACTTTCATCTCTTTCCAAGAGTGAAATAAGGACTTGTTCTCTTGTTAAAAACACAAAGATAAAGCCTGAAAGAATTTTAGATTCATGCAGGGGTTTTTTTTGTTTGTTTGTTTGTTATGGGGTTTTTAAAATCTGGGATATGCATGCAATTTTTTTTTTTTTACTTCTACTTGGCTGCAGTGAAATGGTGAACATTCACACCCACATTAACTGGTTCATTCTTAATTTATACTCTAAGCCATGCACTTGGTCATGTTGACAAAGTATGGCTGTGCTACACTAATTCTCATGTCCTGGTGTAAAAATTAAGAATTTGGGACAAAGCATTATCACAGACTCCGTCATTAAGTGTCTCAATTACTCAGTTAAATGCCTGGTGATACTTTTGTAATTTTTCATTCAAATACAAATGACATTCACTGTTATGTAACACAAACGGGGACTGAATGCAAGCGCAGGGGAAAGTCACTTTAATCAGAAAAACCAAAAGTATAAGGACAGGGGGAAACGCAAAGAACCATAAGTATTGGGACAGAGGAAAAACGTAACTCCAAGACAGGGTCAAAACAAACGATAATCCTCATGACAAAATACAGGCTGTGGTTTACAAAAATGCTTGCGCAATAATCCACAGAATCACCAGGAAGTAGATCCACAAAGGCAAGTTTATATTCCACAATAGAACGAGGCAGTAACACAAAGGCATAGTTTATATTCCACAATAGAACGAGGCAGTAATCCAAACAATCGCGAGGCTGGAGTCCATGGTCCAGGAGAGTGCAAACGCACGGCACATTCATTTACATACTTTCATTTAATACTCCGCGAGAAAGCGGAAACGGGAAGAGGTTTAAATAAGGAGGGTAATCAGAAACAAATGAGTTAAACACAAAACACCTGAAACTCATAATTAAACAATAAACGGAAAACCTATGAAAGACCGGGGGCGGAGACATGACGTAAAACAAAAACAAAGGCACATGGCAAAGTAAACAAAACTTGAGTTCGTGAATGGGGAGGTGCTGCTCTCAGCAACGTGGCGCGAGGAATGCGGAAGTGTTCGAGTCAGCCGCTCGCTTAGCAAGCGACTCCGAGAACGAGGGAAACTCTAACATTCACAGATGTTTTGTTATTTTGTCCTGACTTCATGGCACCAAAACAGAAATTTCACAAGAACATAAGAAAATGGTAAAATCAGCTTATGACAGTAGCTCAAATGATGAGGCTGTAGATAAAATTTCATAACTCTTAGATATTAAGGTACATACTTAGATATTAAGCAAATTTTTAAAAATAACATTTTAAGACAGACAAAAAATTTCTCTTCATTAATGTTTTGTACATTGCTTTCTCCTCTCAACTAACCCATATGATGTGATTGGTGCCAATATCACGTGGAGTTTTGGATACAAGACCTCTTGTTGGGACTCATGTGGACTTTGCCAACGGGTAAATTAAGATTATAATCTAATCTTAATAAATTAATTATAGACACCTCATCTATTTTAAAGCCAAAATGAGTGAAGGGACCTCCTGCAGTCCTGTGGACTTTGCAGGCATGCACAAATGACTGCCGCAAGACCACATATACGCTGTTTGGGATGTGAGAAAATGTCTTGCATTTTTAAAAAAACAGCAAACTAAAAAGAGGAAATGAGGATATCAAAGAAAATTGAGGGATAGTTTACTTAAGGGCAGTGTTCATACGACATGCTACATGAAATTTACATCAACCCTTCCTGACAACTGACATGAACTACATAAACATATCTAAAAGCGTATTCCAACACGTGTCAGCTGTAGTAAAAACTGCTTTTGTCAGTTGATGTCAAGCTGACATAACACTTCAATCAAGACATAGAATTCTGTTGAAAATATAACCCGAGGATTTGCCTTGGCATTGCAGTGTAGTGGCATTTCCATAGGATTTCATGAAGTGCTTGCACTCACGTTAATCAAGTCAGAGAAAATTCACATAACTCTTTTAATTACAGGGTCATAACATTACTGCCATAAACATTTAGAATTGTATAAGCATAAATATGAAACTCATGTTGCTTAATAAACAGAGGGGAAATATATTTAAGTCTGTGATTACACTGTCATAACACTTGCATAAATATTTATAAAATATTATAATTAAAATATTATAAGCATAAATATGAAACTCACTATTATGGGACATAGAAAATATGCACTACATTTTTTATTACAGTGTCATACATGAATGACTATGCAGCAGTGTTATACAGTTTTGTTTTCACCAAGTACCAAGTACAGCAGAGCATCATTCCAAAGTGCTTACGTTTGTTAATTTATCTATCTAATGCCACTTGACGAGTTATGTCACATTATTACTGTAATGTGATTCTGATATCCCAGACGTACATTAAAGTCAATTGTCATGACTTTCTAACTCATGTCAGCACTGAACATGTCATGACACCTACCAATATCTGTCATTTGATGAAAGCAGTCTTAATGACAGATGACCTGGTTGTGTAAGCCTTTATATATGTGTATGTAGTTTTATGTCAGAGTTCATAAGGTACTTATGCAGGTGTCTTGTAGTTGTATAAACACTGCTCTTAAGTAAAGTGCAACCTAAAATTGCATCTCAGCTCACGCCATGTCTAATTTAACTATCTTAATTTTCTGTTGATTTGAATGACTGCTCATTTATTCAATTCTACAATAATCCTTTAATGCACATAGCACTTTGAGCAGCTGAAGCTAAGGAGTCAAAGTGGAAGTCATTTCTTCTTTATAGCTGTTCTACCGTTTCAGTTTTGCAGCCTGTCTGCCTCAAATTTATTTATAGTGGGGCAGCAATGCATCTGGTAGCACCTGGTTTGTGTAGATGGCTTGGACAAGGGTGTTTAAGCAGCATGGAAAATCCAATTACATCAGCTTCTTCAGAAGAAAATACCTCATAAGGAAAAAGAAACAATGTCATTCAGCAGCAAACGTATTACATACAAGAAGTGCTTGATGAATATCTGTACATGGTCAGTAAACCACAGAGACATTTGAGATGCCCTTTCCTCTGCGTTAAAACCTTTCTCTGTGTGTTTGACACAAGACAGAGCCACACTGGTCTTTAGAAACACGATTTCACAGGCCACTACCTTTCCTCCACATGTATTGACATAAGATTTCCTGGCATTATAGGGGCTCAATCCATCCACTGACATTATTGCAGGCTTCAAAATCCCTGAGAAACAGGATACTCTCAATGTCATCCACTACTCTCTCTCTCTCTCATTCACACACATACACATACAGTACACACATACACACACCCAGGCTCACAAAGGTCTCTTTCTGTGACAGGCCAGAGTTGGGGTCTGATGTTTAATAATTGAGGTATTTTAATGCAGTCTCCGCTGACACTGCAGTAAGCTAATGACAGGACGAAAAGTCTACCAGCTGAATTCCACAGGTATTGAGTTACAAAGAGCAGCCCTGAGCTGTGTTTATGTTCTTTTATTTGGGGTTTCTCCCAGCAGAAGTGACGTCTCACAGCCTGGACATACTCCCGTCTGATCATCCTGACTGGACATGTGTATCTGGGCTGTTAGACATGTAGACTGGGGTGATTAGGGTGGCATACACAAACTAAGCTGCTGCCTGGGGGATTCAGTGACACGTCATGCAAAAATTCAGCCATGTTGTTGTGAAAGATTGTTCCCTTTATCCTTACACTACCAATGCAACTAAGCTAGTACATACAATAAGTACCTATTTATGCAAAGAAAGGCAAAATATTGAATATGATTATGGTTTAACATAGTGCAGTGATGTAGGTCTTAAGGTTTTAACTAAACAGGGAGTTGTTTCTGTTCTGTAGATGGACTAAGTTGCACACATTTATTTCTATTTTTTATTTCTAATTGTACAACCCCAATTCCAAAAAAGCCAGGACAGTATGGAAAATGCTAATAAAAACAAAGAGGAGTGATTTGTAAATGTACTTGTATGTAAAATGACTTGTATTTAAACAAAAATCGTATAAACACAAGGTATTTGATGTTTTACCTAATCAACTGCATAGTTTTTTGAAGATAAATGTTTATTTTGAAATTGATGCATGCAACACATTCAAAAAAAGTTGAGACAGGGGCAGTTTAGGACTAATAGCGATGTGACAAGTTGAAATAAGAAGGTGATGTGAAACAGGTGAAGAGCCTCCAAAAAAGGCCTAGTCCTTCAATAGCAAGGATGGGTAGAGACTCGCCAATCTGCCAAAAGATGCGTCTGGGAATAATCCAACACTCTGAGAACAACATTCCCCAAAGAAAATCATGGGATTTGGGGCATTTCACCTTCTACAGTGCACAATAACATATAACAGATTGAAGGAATCCGGTGGTGGGTAAAGGGCAAGGCCGAAAACCACTTCTGAATGTGCGTGATCTCCGATCCCTCAGACATCACTGTCTTAAAAACTGTCATGAGTCTGTAATGGATATCCTGACATGGGCTCAGGATACTTTGGTAAGCCTTTGTCAGTCAACACCATTCACCACTGCATGCACAGATGCAAGTTAAGTCTTTACTATGCAAAGCAGAAGCCATGCATCAACACTGTCCAGAAGCGCCTCTGACTTCTCTGGGCTCAGCCTCATCTGAGATGGACAGTGACACAGTGGAATCATGTTTTGTGGTCCGACGAGTCAACATTTCAAATAGTTTTTGGACAAAACAGCCGTCGTGTTCTCCGGGCCAAAGTGGCCCAAGCTGTTATCAGCGTCAGGTCCAAAAGTCAGCATCTGTCATGGTATGGGGGTGTCAGTGCCCATGGCATGGGTAACTTGCACATCTGTGAGGGCACCATTAAAGCAGAAAGATATGTACACATTTTGGAGCAACATATGCTGCCATCCAGAGCAGGACAACACCAAACCAAATTCTGCCCAGATTACAAGCGCATGGTTGCGTAAGCAGAGAGTGCGGGTGCTAGCATGGCCTGCCTGCAGTCCTGACCTGTCTCCGATTGAGAATGTGTGGCGCATTATGAAGCGCAAAATAAAGCATTGAAGTACAGTTGCGCAGCTGAAGAAATGCATAATGGATGAATGGGGGAAAATTCCACTTGCTAAACTTAACCAAATGGTGTCTTCAGTGCCCAAACGCTTAATAAGTGTTATTAAAAGTAAAGGTGATATTACACAGTGGTAAACAGTCGACTGTCCCAACTTTTTTGGAGTGTGTTGCATTTGAAATGAGTGTATATTTTCAAAAATAATTTAAATTCACAAAGTAACACATCAAATAATGTGTTAATAATGTGTTTTCAATATAGTACAGGGTGAATTGAATTTTCAAATGACTCTTTTTGTTAGAATCTCCCTCTCGCTACGCTGCTAGCAGAGGCTAGCGGAGTAGTGCACTTCTGCATTCCACGCTTCGTGCTAACACGAGCTAACACTTTTTGTTTGTTTGTTGTTGTTGTTTTTTTTGTTGTTGCATTTTTCATACTGTCCCAACTTGTTCAGAATTGGGGTTGTTAAAAATAAAAAATAAATGAATAAATAAATAATGTTTTCTGTTGAATTTTCTATTGATAAAACTCCCTTTGAAAAGAAAATTTCCATATACCAATACAATAATCATTACAACAATAGTAACAGTGATATACAGGGTGTCTCAAAAGTCTCCATAGGGTAAATGAACAATAAATATAATATAATATATATATATATATATATATATATATATATATATATATATATATATATATATATATATATATATATATATATATATATATATATATATATATATATATACAGTTGCAATCAAAATTATTCAACCCACATTGCAAATCAGGTTTATTGTCAAAATTTACAGACTTTCAGCTGTTTGCAATGAACAAATCAAACAAAAGCAATTGAAATAGTTCAACACAACAAATGCTTCAAGTGGTTTCCCCAAATTCAACTGAAAATGCAACTTATAATGACTTCTCCAGTCTCAAAATTATTCAACCCCCTGAATAGAATCCCTCACAACAGCACAAATATGCAAAACAGGTGTTGTCTCAAGCACACTTGATGCAACTAATCACGGGTTTCATTAGTTGGTCCAGGTGTGCTTGAGCTGGAACACATGAAATAACTGAACTTGCTAGGGGTTTGTTGAGTTTGACTGCATGTTACAAATATGGCTAGCTCAAAAGAATGGTCCAGAAAGTTAAGAGAAGAGATCATCGCCCTTCACAAACAAGGACCAGGATACAAAAAGAAGTGAAGGCACTGAACGTTCCTAGAGACACCATTGTCATAGTTCGCAAGTTCAAAGTTAAGGGAACAGTGGTTACACTACCTGGATGGGGCAGAAAATGGAAGCTATCAACGGCTGCAACCAGATTTCTGAGAAGGCAGGTTGTGAATGCAAAAGACCTGCAACAAGACTTGGTGGCAAAATGCACTGAGGTTTCAGTGAGCACAGTAAGGCGCATACTAAACACAGAAGGTTTCCATGCCAGAACTCCCAGACATACACCACTACTGACCAAAAAGCACAAGAAAAGTCGGCTCAAAACCATAAATAAGCCACAGAAGTTTTGGGATTCTGTGGAGCGATGAAACAAAACTGGAACTTTACAGAACGATCAGCGGTATGTCTGAAGGAAGAAGAATGAAGCATATGCTGAAAAGAACACTCTGCCCACAGTCAAGCATGGTGGTGGCTTGGTGATGCTCTGGGGCTGCTTTGCATCCTCTGGCACTGGAAACCTGCAGCATGGGGAAGGCAAGATGGATACATTAAAGTATCAGGAAATCCTAGGAGAAAACCTCATGCAATCTGTGAGGAAGCTGAAGCTTGGGCGTCATTGGATCTTCCAACAGGACAATGATCCCAAGCATACCTCAAATTCCACCAAGGCTTGGTTGCAGAAGTAGTCATGGAAGATTCTACAGTGGCCATCACAGTCACCTGACTTAACCCCATAGAAAATCTCTGGTGGGATTTGAAGAAGGCGGTCGCAGCACGAAACCCAAGAACATTACTGAACTGGAGGCCATTACTCATGAGGAATGGGCTAAGATTCCTCAGGAACGCTGCCATAAGCTGGTGTCTGGCTATGCATCTTGTTTGCAGCAGGTCATAACAGCAAGCGGGTGTTCTACTAAGTACTAAAGATGCTTGCCATGAAGGGGTTAAATAATTTGGAGAAGCCATTATAAGTTGCATTTTCAGTTGAATTTGGGGAAACCACTTGAAGCATTTGTTGTGATGAGCTATTTCAATTGCTTTTGTTTGATTTGCTCATTGCAAACAGCTGAAAGTCTGTAAATGTTGACAATAAACCTGATTTGCAATGGGGGTCGAATAATTTTTATTGCAACTGTAATATAATATAGTATAATATAATATAATATAATATAATATAATATAATATAATATAATATATTTTCTGATATGTGTAAGGGTAGGGCTGTATTATTGTAAATCTTTCTGTAATATAATCATATAATAAAAACTGTTATAAGTATCCCACCTTGGGATCACATTCTTGGCTGACATCTAACATCTTGGCTGCTGTTGTAGAGACCTTTAACTTTATTCATTCCTTATATGTACAATTCAATATTATATGTGAAATTCAATTTAGATCTTATTTTATTTCAAAGACAGTATGAGATAAGCTAGATGACAGCTCAAATTACTGCTTTTAATATGATCAAGCACAAACAGAAAACAACATTCTGATCTCTTTTTTTCCAGAAGCATAGCGTTGAGATCATCTTAAGTAATTCTTGAGCTCATGTGAACTGTTGGCGTGTTAAAGTCATATACACTCTCTCATATGATGGACTTTGTTTCACTTATGTCATGGCTAAACAGTTTTAACTTTGGCATTTGTGAAAGTGCCTGCATATCATTAAAGTGTGGATGGTAATATATAAAAAAAGACCTGTAAAGCACATCACAACAGACAGTGAAGGCAAAAGGGTCAAGTGTGATGAAGTGAACAAAGATTAACAGCACCAAAAAAGTCAAAAAAAATATTAAATAAGATTATGGTTCAGAATAAAATGAAGAAATGTAAGGATGTACAGTTTTTAAATAAACAATGAGTTATTAATTGGATTAACTATGTATCTGTGGTTTTGCTGTAAGGGTGACATTATCCATCCATTCATTTTCTGTACCACTTATCCTACATAGGGTCATGGGGGAGCCTTGAGCCTATACCAGGCCAGGGACACCCTGGACAGGGTGCCATCCATCAGGGGCCAACCAGCAGGGCATAATCACACACATACTCACACACCCATTCATACACTATAGACAATTTAGAGATGCCAATCAGCCTACAACACATGTCTTTAGAATGATGGAGGAAACCGGAGTACCCGGAGGAAACCCTGAAGAACGGGGAGAACATGTAAACTCTGTGCACACAAGGCAGTAGTGAAATTCGAATCCCCAGCCCCGCAGGTGCAAGGCCATGCCCCCTATATTAAATATTAAAAATGTAAAAATTATACAGTATATAGGAAGTATAAATAATAACAAAAAATATACAAATAAAAAAAATATTAAAATACCTTTTAAATAATTGTTAAATATATACTAATTA
The DNA here is from genome assembly GCA_023630585.1 of Cranoglanis bouderius. Classification (NCBI taxonomy): domain Eukaryota; kingdom Metazoa; phylum Chordata; class Actinopteri; order Siluriformes; family Cranoglanididae; genus Cranoglanis; species Cranoglanis bouderius. The sequence goes on along the minus strand of CM042562.1, from coordinate 7,615,863 downwards.
TGATTCTATTTATTTTTATATTGCAAAAACTCCTGTTGAAGTGAAAACTTCTATAAACCAATAAAATAAATATAAAAAGTGATTTTTTTTAAAACTCTACTTAAGAGTAGTGATTTTACATGTCCCATATATAAGTATTTCATGCCAACATGCATATCATTAAAGTGGACAATAAAATAATCATAACTAAGAAACATAAAGCAAAACAGAACAGCCAATTAAGGGAAAAGGGTCAAGTTTGATGAAGTGAAGAGTGACAAAGATTAACAGCACAAGTCAAAGTAACCTTTAACCTTTCAGGTTCTACTGCATCCGTCTGTTAGTGTGAGACACTGGTACGTTTCTCTCCAACCTGTCTGTCCAGACCTATTTGTCCATCCCAACGTATAGAACGCTCATTAAGTGCTTAATGGCAGCTGATTGACACCCCCCCAACACACACACACACACACACACACACACACACACACACACACACACACACACACACACACACACACAAGCACACACACACGCACGAGCACACACAAGAACGCAAACAGTGGAATGTGTATAGATGACAAATGGAGCCCACTCTCCAAACACACACACACACACACACACACACACACACACACACACATGAATGACTTCTGTTTAACGTCTATTGTCCAACGGGCTTCTGTTTTTTCACAGGGGCATGAGAAAGAAACTTTATCATGTTTAAGCTTGCAGTGACAAGGTTAATCATACAGCTTAACCGTTCTGTAGGGGAAAATGTAAATGTGAGATCATTTTACAGTTTTAGTGAAACTTTATTTGCTCTGCATTTACACCGCTTTTACTTTACATTGCACTGTGCAGCTCACAAGTGCAGCTCATGCAGATTATTTATGAAAATTGACTCAGATATATACATTTTGAAGAATAATAAGCATTTATGCATTAAAAATTGTCCTCTACACAGTTCACACTGCGGGTGGCTGTGTGTCAGCACTAATCAAGCCTACAGTAGTGACTGACTTTAGGAAGTCTAAAGTCTAAACTAAAGGAACAGAAGCTGTGAGGTACTTTATGTGAAATGGAGCACATAGACTAATTAACTCAAGATGGCCTGCAACCCACTCACTCCCTCAAAGCCCTGGCCCCTTCTCAACCCTCTTATCGAGCCATCGGATATTGCAGAAGTTATTTTTCTCTTTTTAATGAAACACACCATGAAAAGTCCCTCTGTCATTTAAGGGTGGGGAGAGGGGAGTGGAATGTGTGTGTGTGTGTGTGTGTGTGTGTGTGTGTGTGTGTGTGTGTGTGTGTGTGTGTGTGTGTGTGTGTGTGTGTGTTGCTGCACGGGAAATCATAGTGTGCATATGTGCTTTGGGGGAGTCCATCAGTCTGGGCGCTAGAGGGGTCTGGGATGTCTCCTTCCTGCTGACTTCCTTATCGTTCTGGCGATCCTGAATCTATGACTCTCTGGTGTCTGCCTCCACTCCCTAGACACATGCAACCAAAAACAACACACACACACACACACACACACACACACACACACACACACACACACACACACACACACACACACACACACACACACACACATATAAGATGGGATGCAGGAAGATTTTCCTTCACCTCATGGTGGTCTGATTGTCCTCTAAGAGCCTTAAAATAATGTGTGTATGTATGTCTTAGTGGCAGCATGTGTGTAGTTCAGATTGTCTAATCAAAAGATTGGACTGCATGTGTGAATGTGTGTGAGGTTTATGCTTGAAATTTGTTCTAAAAAACAAACATTTTTTCATGTATTTCCATTTTTATTTAAAATATTTTTAAACTTCTCCAGGTGTCCCAAATGGTGCTTCATGAAGCAAGTTTGAACACCTTTTACACACATTTCACTTGTGCTATTTCATAATCTCAATGTCTTCAGTTTTTTTCTACAGTGCTGACAATAGTACAACTAAAGGAAACCCTTCTATGATCTGTCTCATTCTTTTGCCTGACGTTGTATGTGTGTGTTAAAGCACTTTGGAGGGCCCCAACAGCAGCAAGCTGCTCATTTGTTTTAAGAGCCATTACTCTGACAGGCTGTTTACTGAGAGACGCAGATTAGAGCGGCACTCCATACTGCTGCTGATCCCCCATCTGTCCTATACAAACACCAGTCATACCAGGTTCAGCCTGCAGTTATTAATGCTATCACAATTTTCTTTCGGAGTCTCCTACCCATGTTGAAATTTATGAGATTCCTCATCCCTCACAAAGTTACGTTTTCATGTTTTTAAAGTCCATCCTAGTCACAGTCTCTTACTATATTAAGGGGGCGTTTTGATGTTAGGGAGCAATTTGATTCAAAATCAGAACTTTTGTACACAATGCACAATTTCACAATATACATGTCACAATAGACAGTAACCTGATCTTTCTCAAGGCTTACCAGTGGTGTATTGTGAAAATGTCATACTCTCTCCATCTCTTTCTTGCTTTGACTCATCTAGTTCTGAATTTTGGGTGAAGTTCTTTATATAATCAATATTTAGATGTTTATATATACGTACAATTGTACTCATAAATTTACCTACCCCTTGCAGAATCTGCAAAATGTTAATATATGTATTGATATATAGTCCACAAGACACAATAATAAGTGAATTTACACAAATGAATAGTTCAAAAGTTCACATATGCTTGATTCTTAATACTGTGTTTATGTTTTGTGATAGTTTTTCGTACAACTCACAAAAGGTAAGATGACAGACAGACACTTTATAGAAGATTACTCATGAATGTGCTGTAAGACAACATATTAACTTCAAAGTTAAAGTAAAAAAAGTAATGTTTAAATTAAAATAATAATAATAATAATAATAATAATAATAATAATAATAATAATAATAATAATAATAATAATAATAATAATAGATATGACAGTCGGAAAAGTCGACTCATAATGGTAATTGAGGGGTCTTCTCTATTTACTCATTCATGTAACAACAAGAAATATACTCCATAAAATATGTAATCTCACAGTTTTTTTTATGAATGAGTTTCTTAGTTCTTATGAATGATTTATGATGGTCCTATGATAGGTACCCTTCAAATATTGTGTTATTGAAATAACTATAAATGTTTAATTATGTACTTTACATTCTAAACTACAGTTAATTTTGAATGTTTCCACATTTTCACTTAATAATAGCTTAAACGTGTTGTATTGGTTTTTCTATGTAGCTACTAAAGAATATCTCCTAGGGTTTGTAAATGTAAGAGACCATAACGTTAAATTCTTATTCATTATTTTTGCTTACAATGTGCTGGACTACAAGTAAAAACATCAGCACAGAGTGTGTTGCTTATAAGGAGAACACCAATCTGTCAGTTACGTTATTCCTGGATGATTTTAAAATGGAATTTGGATTTTATATGATAATTGTGCATATGTTTGGCTAAACTACGTATATACCAGGTCTGGTTAAATTCACACAGGAGGAAAGACGTCTTGGAAAAAGCTCCATGGAAGCTGGCTGTCGCACCGGATACTGCACTGGCCACTGCCCCATGTGGGAAAGCAAGTGAAGTGGAGCAAACCTCAGAAAATGGAAGGAAAATTATAGCAATAATTAAAACAGTGTGCTGACAGGGAAGAAAGGGTTCAATGGAGCTCCTGCACACCAGAAGCATTATAATGTGCTACAAACATTACTTATAATGCATTATGGTGAGTAGGAGTAAAACATGATGGCATGTGCTATAAAAATATGACATCATTCATTCATAAATTCACACACATTAAAAAAAATAAAAATAAAAAATAAACATTGATAGGAAAATAATCAATGATGGGGTGGAGTAATGTGGTTAAACAATTCAGGATGTGTAATAAAGTGTAAAAGTTTTATAACATTATAGAACACATGCTGTATATATATATATATATATATATATATATATATATATATATATATATATATATATATATATATATATATATATATATATACATTTTTTTTTTTTTTAAGATAGAAGATGAAGAGGGTGAAGAAAAATTTCATTACTGTAACTTGAAAATAATCTTTGAAGGTGTTAGAATAGGTGTGTTTATGGTCTGGGTTTTGGTTGAGTGTGGACTGTTTAATTTTGCAATTGAGGAAATTCAGTTTGAAGGCAAACACACACACACACACACACACACACACACACACACACACACACACACACACACACACACACACACACACATACATACATACACATAAAGGCTGTATGTCCATCTACAAACTGATTTTGAAACAAGTGGACACACATATACATAATGCTGTGCTTCTGAAACCCGACTGAGAGTGAGGCTTTATGTGGGCAGAATACACTGCATTCAGTGTGTCACTAAGGCATTTATTCTCTTTTCAGACTTTAGCGACACTCCTCAAACATGCACACAATAAACAGTGGCGCCTGTCTTCTACTCCATTCACTGACTAAATACACACATACACACACACACACACACACACACACACACAAACACACACACAAACACACACACAGAAATGCACACACGCAACCTCTCTTTCTCCTAGACAAAAACCTTTAGTGACGATGTCTGTGGCTATTCACTGCCCCTAGCTATGTATTTTTTTTTGTGTGTGGGTTATATTGGAGAGAAATAAACACAGACACCATTTAGTAGTGTGATTTAGTGTATGAAACTCACAGATGCCACACAGATACACACTTATATCCTAGCCAAAAAATGGCCTACACACTTCCACATATTCAATTAACATCCGTTTATTTTACTTCTCCCTTTCCATCTACTTTGTTCTCCACATCCTGGGCCTGGCATCCAACAGGAAGTAGACGGCACTGTTTACCATACCACCTGAAGACTGCAGGAGGACACGCCGAGACACAAAGGTCCTTCATAGGAGTTAGGTGATAAAATCAGGCAGGAAAGTCAAACTCTAAAAAAAAAAACATGGCATATTAATGTGACTTTTGATCAAGAGACAGAAAGCCGGAAGCCTCCAGAATGTTTGACATTATTCAGAAGCTGTCAGTTGGGTCGGTACACAGAGGCTTTTACACAAACGCTAACCTCAAACTGGGAAGAACAACAAACAGCCAATCCACTAGAGTGAAAATGTCTCTCTGTACAGGATGTATATGTGTGTGTAAGCATTTCTGTATAGCATGTATTCTCAGAATGCACTGTAAATGTGTAGGAGAGAGGGGAACAAACTAACACTTTTTTTTTTTTCCAAATTTCATAAAATATGCTTTAGTTAGACTATCCACACAGTAAACATTGAAGTATTTCACATGATTACAAAATACATTTCTATAGTTATTCCCCAGGATGAGCAGACATCAAGGTGCAGAAACTTTTACACAACACACAAGTAATGGAACTTCATTTTAATAAGAGAAACTCGGTGGAGTTGATTTTTAATTGTAACAAATGGGGAACACCTCCAGGGTACGACATGGAACTTTTTTCTATGCAGTTTGAAATGTAGCCCTGGAATTAATGGTGGAGTTTAGGAGTATGAGAAGTTTTCATCAAACTTCTGTTTACCAAATGCTGATTTTCTCTAAAGTGTTCATCTAAGCACATTGTTTGTTCTTCTTTTCAACACTGTTCTGTTATGAATACTTCCACGCTCCAGTTATTTGCCTCTTTTTCCGAGCCTGAAGCAACATATGATACCATTAAAGAGACTTTTGTAGAAGTTGTGTCATTCTGAGTGCCAGTGTAGGTAGGTGTGTAATGAGTGAGTGTGTTTATGATCATTTTTGTGGCTCAGAGGAATCTGAAAGTCCAGGCCCAACCCAAGTAATGTCAGTCAATGAGGGACCACTTCTTAACCAGAGTTCCCTACAGTCCCTGCTGCCATGACAACAGGATGGAGTATAGGGCTGAAGAGGGAAGAGCTTGGGGGGATGGGGGGGGGCGTTATGAGCAGTAATGGGAGTTAGGAGCAGAGGGATGGAAACAGGATGAGAAGACTCCTGGAGACTCGTTTAACTGAACAAAATGGGGTTTGAGATGCCACTCCTAGTACAGAAGGCCCTTTTCCCCCTTCTTTTTCCACTTCCCCTCTCTCTCTCTCTCTCTCTCTCTCTCTCTCTCTCTCTCTCTCTCTCTCTCTCTCTCTCTCTCTCTCTCTCTCAGTGCTGCAGCTTGAGAGAATCATACAGCTCCAAACAGCACAATCATGACAGAGGACATTTAGTATCCTACATTTGATCTAAGAAAAAAAAATGCAGCCAAAAATCATTTGCAATGGAAAATGTTCAACACCACTTAATCATGCCTAATATCAAAGCACAGTATTAAAAAAGTTTTGTAACTTTCAGAAAAGAAGTGAAGTTTAATAGATTCCTTTAATTCTACTACTGTCATCTATCATCCGTCCTCACAAAATGGGAAAAAGAAGAAGGGGAAAAAGAGATTTGGTGCAGACTGAGTTACTAGCAGCAGGAAACTGACTTATTAGATATAATCTCTCTGAAGACACCAGGGGTGAGAGTAGATTAAATCCCACCATGCAGAGAGTGAAAGAGCAAGATAGAGAGAGAGAGAGAGAGAGAGAGAGAGAGAGAGAGAGAGAGAGAGAGAGAGAGAGAGAGAGAGGGGGGGGGGGGGGGTGGGGGGGGGGGGAGCAGGGGGTGACCATATGCAGAAGACTACAGAAGAGGCCAGCAATGGTGGGTATTAGACATACAGTATAATTCACAATATGTAAATTGTTCACATCCCCCTTCCTCCAACAACCCTCATCCACCAACCCCCTCCCGCCCAACCCCACAAAACACACACACACACACACACACACACACACACACACACACACACACACACACACACACACACACACGGATTACGTCCAGAGCTTCACATAACACAATAATATTAGTATTATTAGTATTAGTATTAATAATAGTAATAATATTAATAATTCAGATGGAAATAATTGTGTCATCATAGACTTTTATTTATTATAATTCTGTGACAGAGGGGGTGAAAAGCAGGACAGGCTTAATGGAAGAAACAAGTAAATAAATAAATAAATAAATAAATAAACAAAAAGGAGAGGATTAAGGGCCATCATCCATTTGGCTCTACATTTTCATGAACCACAGAAGTGCATCCATCAACTGGATGGATGGATGGATGGTTGGATAGGGGAAAAGAAAGAAAGAAAGAAAGAAAGAAAGAAAGAAAGAAAGAAAGAAAGAAAGAAAGAAAGGAAGAAACAATCAAGTTCTAAAATGTTCTCTTGTAAACTGCAGATATGTACAGTAGATAGATAGATAGATAGATAGATAGATAGATAGATAGATAGATAGATAGATAGATAGATAGATAGATAGATTGATTGATTGATTGATTGATTGATTGTTTCACATAAAGATTTATTGTTTTGCCAAAAGTTTATTTTATTTAGGGCATGTGTTTAAATCTATATGGGAACTGCCCTCTTAGGTCAAATATGAAAAGTGTATTTTGTGTATTTTTTGTAATTTTCATGTGTTAAAAATGGACATCTTTATGAAAGCACCTCTGATATAGACAAATCTAATATATGCAGTGTTTTTCTTGGGTTTTTTTTTTGTTTGTTTGTTTGTTTGTTTTGTCATTATTAGCATTAAAGCCGAGACAATGTGGCTATTTTCTAAAATGGACTTCCTCCTTCCTATAACACAGCTGCCCCCTCCGGTGCCCCTTACACTTTTTATCAGTGGCCTATGAACAGGATCCATTCATTCTTCCTTTCAAAAGCCCCCGACAGTCAAATCTCTGTTGCCATCTCTCTCTTCCTCCGTCTTCTCTCGCTCTCACTTCCCCTGGTGGTCTGCGTGTTGGCAGGACGCAGGAGGCAGACGACTTTCCCCCTCTTTGAAGTGAGTGTGTGAGTGAGTACTGCAGCTTGAGAGAGCGAGTCATACAGCTTCAAACAGCACAATCGTGACAGAGGACATTTAGGACAGTACGTTTGATCTGTGTGATCTGTGTTCTCCCTCCCTCTCTCTATGTTTTCTCTCTCTCTCTCTCTCTCTCTCTCTCTCTCTCTCTCTCTCTCTCTATCTATCTCTCTCTCTCCTTGTCTATTAAACATGAAACTCAATGCAGGACTTGTTTGGGTTAGGAGTTGCTCAGGTGAAGGGTCATGGCAAAGATCTTGTAAATGGAATGGGAATCTAGTAAATCTAAATGTATATAATTTTGTTTTAAATCATTTTAAGGTTTTTATTTGCAGTACATTGTCATCTTACAGCTTTTTAATCTCGTGTTTTTATTCTCTTCTTCTGTGCAGCTTTTGTCTTTTTAAACAGTCTAAGAAGATGACAACTGCACACACTTTCTGCCACCACATCATTTAAAACCATACGGCTCTGCCACGTGTCTCAGCATGTTTGGAAGAGAGTGCTAACCCCATAACTTACTGCGCTGTCACTATGTAAAATGTAGAAAATGACCCAGTTACCCTCCAAGCATGATCACTGCTGAGTAAACATCTTAATGATAAACATCTTTCTTAGCACAAGGAATATATTATTCTTAACAACTTTTAACAATTAATACAATTATTAATCCATGCAGCAGAATGTTCACTACAGCACAGCCAAAATAACCAAAGTCATGCATCCGGATGAACAGAGGACGATTGCATGCATTTATTTAGCCACTAGAGTGAGAACAGAAAAGAAAGGTCAGAAGTCACACTCTCCACAGGTCTCAAAAGAGTAAGAAGAGACAAAACACACCCACATGCTGATTCGTCCTTCTCTTCCTCAGTATACACACAGGAACAAATAGACATGTCCACATGCATCATACGAGCCATGCTGTGCGCATACAAGTGTGATCTGTATTCCGTATCGACTTTACTCATGCCGATTCTCAGGGATATTTTTAACATTTTTGACAAGAACAATACACGCAACCATGCTGACTACACTTTTACTTTACTAAGTGATGGAATAGTGTGTAATACTCTGTAGACTTAACAAGAAGACTTGTGATGTATTGTATGTTCATCGTGCCATGAAGAATCCTCCTTTATACTGTACATGTATAGTTTTATCTATAAAATAAATAAATAAATAAATAAAAAAGTTCATATCATGGCTGAAAACTACAGATATCCTTTAATATGTTGACTATCCCAGCTATTTTATTTTGAAACCTATAATCTCTATATATCACATCTGTTGCATCTGATTAATCTATGAATTGAAGAATTTATTTTTAAAAACGTGCTCTACAACATTTTTGTTTCATATAATTGCCTGTTGACTGTGCCAACTTCGCATACACTTCCATTATAAGTGAGTTTTGAGTAAACAAGCTTTGTTTTCTTTTTTCAGTACAGGTAAATGTGTCAAAAAAGGTGTCTATGGTAATCATTCATACATTACGGATATGGTGGATAGAGATTAGGTTGAAAAACACTGGAGTATTCTTTTTTTTTTTTTAATAAGGAGTTATTCTACAATTTTTATTTTTATTTGATTAAACTGTTTGTGTACAGCAGTATTACTCAGCCAACAGGTGCTCTTTAAATGATGGTAGTCTTAAGCTTCCATTACAAATTATTTTCTCACACATTAGATTTCATCCTGTTGTGGTCTGTTATACTCCCTGCATCACATATTATGCATATCATAATTTACTGCCACTGCCAATTTTTGGCTCTCTTTTTTCTTTCTACACATAAAAAGTAAACCTTTAAATCACAACTTACTCATCATATAATGCCCAGTCAACAGAAAGATTCAATTAAACAACCCACGAGTTTCAGAACTGTTTGGACAGCAGATGAATGTGAAGAATAAACAGGTTACGTTTCTCAATACTAATGCAGCTAAAAGCCCAATAAAAGTAAATTGCAGAGCAATAACCGTCATTGTTTAAGTGCTGCATGAGCAAACGCTTGGGGATAGTTTGGATATATTTACTTTCTGTTAAAATTGCACATGTCCTCTGTGGACATGTCTGTACAGGGTGTGTCATATGTACGTCCAGGAAGAGTTTGCTAATAAAATGGCCTAAAAGGTTTTCTAAGGAGTGCATGGGAGTGAGTCTGTGTCTTTGTTTAAACATCTTTGTGTGTGGTTTGTAATAAACCTTTGGTAATTTTGTGTTGTGTTTGAGTGACTGTTTGCCCTTGGGCCTCTGAAAACAATCCTGCGTATGTCTCCTGTGTGTGTACCCTTATGAATATGTCTTTGTGCCTTCGTCCACACCAAGTAAAGCTTTTTCTCAAAAAGTGAAACAATACCTCACCACTCAGTCACAGTACTCACCATGCCCACAATTTTCATAAACTATGTCTTAGAGGAGAAACAAAATGGGTTATAAAAAGATACAAAGGGCTTACAATTTGAAACTAAAGGATATGAATCTCCTTAAGAGGTAAATAAAAATCTACAAATCTACAGTTTAGCTTGTGAAAAACTGTACCAGCTACACTAAAATGGAACAGACAAAGAAGATTATGTGTATGAAAAGTGATATGTCAAAGATATGTCAGGGAAACATGATGGTGAGCATGATACAGTTTGCCAGATTAAGGTAAATAGGTAAACTTGAATAAAGTTGAGCAAAATACACTTTGCAGTGTCTTCTGAACTTAGCTTTTGGAAACATTGACATGAAATATAAAACACCAAGCATGAGACCATCTGAGCGAAGTGATCTCAGTCCAGTTACAAGTGAACTCTAGAATTAACTGATTGCCGTAACTAAACCCAACATGCCGTGTATAGCGTGTGGGCAGTATTTTTTTTTTTTTCTTTTTTGTAAATGTAGAAATGCATTATTTGTTCTGGATATGTGGAACAACAAACAAATAGTTTGGCATCGTTTAGTAGCTGCATTTACAAAAAAAAAATTGAGCAGTATCTGTAAGCTGCCACTGTTGGGCCCTAAAACAAGACTCTTAACTACGCAGTTGTAGCTAAAGGCTTTGGAGAAAAGCATCAGCCAAATGAGTTAAAATGTAGATGTGATAAATTAAACGTTTAAAATTAATTATTTATATAATTACCCATTAATTTATTTGGTGCTGGTTCCATGTTCTCCTTGCTCAAGTAATTTCTGTGAGCTCTGCGTACACATTTACATTTTTACTCATTTGGCTGATGCTTTTATTTAAAGCAACTATGGCTACAAGTGGGTAATTGAGGGGTTAAGGGTCTTGCTCAACTGCCCACCTATCCACCAGTGAGCCACCAATATACACTGAAACAAATCCGCCGTATTTCAGTTCTGTGTAGTGTGAAACTAAACCAAAATAAGTATCAATTTTGCACCTTAGTAATATTTACAGCAATGCTGCCACATTGTAATGCCAGAACTATGTATAATTATTTCTGACCCAAAAGTAGAGATAGTTTAATTTTACAAGATGTCAACGTCATGACACTGTAATGATATGTATAATGTATATTTATTATAACCCTATACTGGAGTGATTTTTTTTTTTTTTTATGTTTGATGGGTCGCATTACAGTTATGTGACTCTAACATACACTGTAGAAGCACACTCAGAAAGTCAATTACCATGATGTTCTAACGTACAGCGTGGAAAGTGTCATAATCCAGCCTTATGTCATAAAAATTAGTCATTTGAATGTATGTCATTTTGATATAAAAATTGAGCAAATTAGTCTGATTTGGAATAAGCATTTAAAAATGCTTATGTACATTAATGTCATAATATAGCACTATGAAAGCCCGGTAAGTGTTACTAGAAGATCATTATGAGAAAGGAAATTAAGTGGGAAAGGTTTGCTAAAGAGATAATAGAAGTTACAGAAGGGAAGCTAAATCAAAATCCACAGTATTTTCTGTTTCACATAAGAACAGACCGTAGTGTTCAACTATTCAAGTGTTCTTTTATCTACCACACCAAAGATAGATATCACTGCAACAGCTCAGCAGTTAATGTAGGAAGGAGACAGCATGTCTCCTTAAACTCCATACTGCTTTAAACTCAATGTGTTATCATCTGCACTTACCTCGTCTAGCCTGTTGGTGGCATTACCAATCTTCTTTGCAGGTACACAATTAGTAAGTAGCAGGCAGAATGCATAAGTGTATGCTTAAAGGGATTACATTCTCACATCCTCTCTTTCCATCTGGTCTGTGCTAATCAATCCCTTTCTAACTAGGTTTATGAATACCGGCTGATGAGTGTCGGCATAGAGATCTTATTAAAGCAGGATGACCGTTCACGCCTCATAAATCCTGTTTATATGTAAACCTGCACAACCTGAGTATCTGAGATGTATCACACCTCATAAATGTATGAAAACACAGAGGGCATCTGAAAGGTGCAGGATGAATAAGGTGAAGTGAGGATTGCCCCCAGTGGAGAGCAGAAAGAACGAGAGGCTGCAGGTAAACCAAGATACCTGCTGAAACATTGGATAAAACACTGTCATCCATATAACTCTCTCCTGGTTTCTCTTTCTCTCTCTTTCTGTCTTTCTTTCTCTGTGTCTGTGTCTGGTATCAAAGCAACGTTGCTCAGGTTAAGCAGCCACTCCTTTGATCCCAGCCTGTCAGGACCCCAGGGGCCTCAAACGGCCCTTTTATCTGCCCAACTACTGGAGCCTTTCACAGAGGAGGACAATAATGCGATTAACTATAATGCTCAGTAGAGTAAAAGAGAGAGAGAGAGAGAAAGACATCTATAGAGGCATCAAGTGTAGCAATAATAGTGCAACTTTAACAGAATCTGTTGTGAACTTGTACAGTATATACAGTCATTTATACTGTAGTTGCCATTAAAGTTAGAACAAACTATATAGAGACAATCTTTAGTCTAAAACTAAGGAATATTTAATTCTCTGAACAAATAAACTTTATACAAAGATTGGCTGCATTTACTAGGCAGTAATATTAGCGGTACATGTTTTGGCTTGACTTAATTCCACATTCACATAATGTGAGAGATTTTGGGATGATGGGAAAACCTTTTATTATTCCAACTTGAACATGTTACTGCATTGACATTTTATTTATCTAGCAGCTAGCATTCATTTATAACTGTGTTCACTTTAAAGATTATGATATCGTTTCCTAATCTCACCACACTGTAGAATTTTATCAGTTCCAGTTCTTTAAAGACTAATATGTGACAATTGTTGGTTGGTTGGTTGGTTGCTTGCTTGGTTGATTGCTCAGAGAAATCAGGTCCAATAAGGCAAAAAAAATTCTTGAAATGACTTGAAATTAGCACTCAGAGATTGAAAAAAAAAACATTTTCCCATTGTTAAATCAGTAATTTCCTTTTTATCAGTCATCAAATCAGAAAAAAAAGAATTAAACTCTAAGTTGTACCACTGACATTGATGGCATTTGGCAGACACCCTTATTCAGAGCAACTTACATTTATGCAACTGAGCAGTTGATCGTTAAGGGCCCAACAGTGGTGGCTTGGTGGTGCTGGTCAGTAGCCTAACATCTTAACATCTTAACCACTGAGCTACCAGTGTTTCAGTCAGATGGTTAAGACTTAGACACTGTGGTTCCAGATCTCCCGGATAAATCGCTTCCTTCCTGTATCAGCCTGCATCCAGATTTCTCACAAATAACTCCCACATACCATCATAATATGTGAAGATAGAACGATTATAGATGGATAGGAAAAGGCAGAGGTGAAGATATAGGTCTAAATAGCAAAAGAGCTGACAGGTTTAGACCTGACCCATGATTACTAGCATGGCCTCCTTCCAAACTGCTGATTTAGCAGGACATCCTGTGCAAATTCAAAACATTACGACTCTCTGTGCTAATGAGAAACATTCAGTGATGCTGCACATCTTGCACACTGTTTACAGTAACTGAGAATGTGGAACAGTTGTTACATATAACATATGGGTTACATTCAGCACATTACAGCTTCAGTCATATACGTTAGACATCTCTTTCCCCCTCTCTTTCTCTTTCTCAACGTCCAGAGTTCTGGCACAGGTTCAAATCCAGATGTTATCTGAGGGAAAGCTAACTGAAGTCAGGACATGCCCAGCTAGCTCATATCGTGTCCCCTACCTTGACACAACTTTGTCTGTTTCATCCCATCTCATTTCTCAGTTTCTCCAGAATCTCCTGTTTTCAGTCAGAATTTTTGGCCAGATCCTATTGGCCACAAGAAAAAGCAATGGCAGGAAAGTATTAAGCCTTAGTGCCCAGCCATGTTCAACTGAAGAGGCAGAGTGAAAGATATAGTTCTTTTGATCTGTTATCCTGCCATGGGCGCAGGCAATGTAGCCCTGGTATTATAAAAGTATTAGTTAAAATCACACAGGATTACAGTATGTGCATTCTGGCATTTCCATTGTGTTAACAATGTAATATATGTAATGTATTATATCATTTATATGGAAATAATAATTCATGCCTTTGAAAATATGAATAACAAATGGAATGAAAATTTGATTTGTAATTTAAATGATTGAATGAATGAGTTTGTATATTTCAGTGAAATTCAGAAGATTATCCCATGGAACTCAGGGCACCCTGGTTTGTGATGCAAACCCATCACATGGCACAATCACACATGCTGACAATTTGGAAATCAGCCTACAACACATGTCTTTGGACTGGGGGAGGAAACAAAGCATGGGGAAACTTGCAAACTCTGCGCGCACAGGGGGATTTGAACCCCCAGCCCTGTAGGTGCAAGGCAAACATGCGAACCACTAAGCCATCATGTCCCATGACTCTATTATGCAGAATATTTAAAATGTCGAAATGTATTCTGATACATTGATCAAGATACATAAATAAATTAAAGTAAAAAAAAAAAAAGGTCATTTGTTAGGAAAGAAGGCCACACATAATTTACTAACTAGTCAGTTAACTAATATGACAGACGTTCATTTAGAACTTCATATGGAAATTCAAGGGTAGTGTTTATAGTGCTAAAATGATAAATGCATAAGCACTTCTTGACAACTAGCATAATGCTACATAAATATTTATAAAGGCTTACAGAAAGCTTAGAAAAGCTTATTTTAACAATCTCAGCTGCCACAAGGCTTAGTTTTGTCCATTTTGATGTTAAGTTGACACCTGAGTCAAGTGACAGTTTTTCGTTGACATAAAATTATAACACTTTGTTTGACCTCTTTTAGAACATCATGACAACTGACTTTATAGCTCAGTGAACGTCTTACACAGACTAATGCATGTGTCATATAACTGTGCCATGTCTCTCTCTCTCATTCACACACACACACACACACACACACACACACACACACACACACACACACACACACACACACATACACACACACACAGTCTCAGTGTCTCCACTGAGTATAGTGTCACAGGCTGCACATATGACAGTATGGCAGGATAAATGTGAGGTTGAGTTTCTCTAATTTCAGACCCGGCAAACAAACGCTCAGTAATTGTATGGTTTCCGAACTCTTCTGAAACTAATTCCAAGCTTAGCTCACAGAAATAGTGCTGTGGAAGGAAATGTTCGAGTCTGAAAGAAAGGCACAATGCTTATGGGTTATTTATGAAGCGATGGGCTCATACACACACACACACACACACACACACACACACACACACACACACTGATTTCTGCATAATTGGCTTTTTCATTATACAAACCTTAGCCTTGAGCAAATGACTACACTTCGAACAGTTTTATCCAGTGTGGTTTAACTGTGGAGATAAAATGCCAATCTTAAATAATAACATTCAAGCTTGAAACTCTTTTTCACATCACTAATATATTATGTCTACATAATATTTAGCACAAGCTCTCTTTTCTAATGCCTACTGAATGTCTGGAAGGAGTCGAAACAAAATGCCATTCTGAATTTCCTTACCACAGATGTTTTGAATATGGTGGTTGTTTCTTTTGTTTCCAAAGCACTGAAGATGATATTATAATAAGCCCACAATGAAATACTGCCCTATTCTCATCTGTTAGGCTATTTTTTTTTTTTTTTTTTTTTTTTTTTTTAGCTCTGAAACAGAGCTCTTTAACCTGACTGTTAATGCAAAATGTTTTACTATTCAAACATTATCCTTAGAAAATAGTGTCTTTCATGTACAGTATATACATAACTAGAAGAATCACAGCTTGTTATTTAGCTCCTTAACAACTAGCTCGCATTACTTTGATTCTTTATGGTTTCTCATCAAATGCACTCCATTCATCATTTCAACAGTCCCTCATTGGATTTGTTTTCCCATGCTATGATTCCATTCCTAGCCTGACCAAATGTTCTTTAATGTGAAATCACAGCGCATCCAGCACTAGCATGCGGCATTAACTGTCTCCAGTCTTGTTTTTAATGAACCACAAGCTGCCCGAGTTTTCTGCTATGTCACCACAAATCATCAGCTTTCGAAGTACAGGGTCAGAATCCCCGCCATTATCTGTAGTCCTTTCCCATTTCTTGCCCCATTATTCTGGGGTAAAACAAAGCAGGCAGGAAATGAGATAAATGCACTGAAATTACAGCCTGTGATTGGACCACTGCTCCCACTGTTTAGAGTGTCTGGCTCCATTTGGGCTGCCTCGCTCCTGATGGCCTCTCACTGTTCTACAGATAAACACTGTTTTACAGTATACCTGTGTGAAGCCCTCACACAAGGAGGATAGATCTGCATGGGAGGTGTTCAGTGTGTGTGTGTGTGTGTGTGTGTGTGTGTGTGTGTGTGTGTGTGTGTGTGTGTGTGTGTGTGTGCACACAGGTTTTCATGACAGTGTACAAAAAGAGCTGGGCCTCACAAAGTGGTTAAAGAGTTCAAGTAAATGTCAACATTTTGCAAACTGCTCTCAAAGCCTAACATTAAGGGCATTTGTACTACCCTGTAATCCTGTGCCCTTTAACCTGCTTTCACTTTAGTGGCTGGTGGCTGTAAAAAAAAAATGCATCCTCCCTCCATCGAGCTGGAATGAATACCACCGTTCAGTGCACTGCAGAGTAGTTCTCCTCTGGAGTAGTAATTAGCTTCATGCTAATCAGTATACATGGTTGTGGTAGTGAATGGTTTTCTTCATCTCCTAAGGCTATGTTCAGACAAACAGCTCAAATCTGATTTTTGCCATATCCGATTTGCAGAAAAAAATAAAATAAAATTCCCAATAGCATTCAAGCCGCATTGTTATGTGCTCCTGATTAAAATGAGATTAATGGGAATCTGGACACAAGGTTTACTCTGATTGTTTCTGTTTGTTTGTTTGTTCGGTTGGTTGGTTTGTTTGTTTGTTTGTTTGTTTCTTTGTTTGTTTGTTTCTTTGTTTGTTTGTTTCTTTGTTTGTTGGGGGGTCATTTCATGATTGGCACGTCTTGACATCAGAGTTTTGTGACAAGAACAAATCAGCAGTCTTCATTCAGAATCATCACTGGATCAATGCATCTGTATAAAGCAGAACCCATGGTAGCTAGTAACTAAATAGCTATCTTTCAACTCAATTCAATTTTATTTGTATAGCACTTTTAACAATGGACATTGTGTCACAAAGCAATGAGAAAGCCAGAGGTGACGGTGGCAAGGAAAAACTCCCTGAGATGACATGAGGAAGAAACCTTGAGAGGAACCAAAATCAAAAGGGAACCCATCCTCATCCGGGTGACACTGGTGCAATTCTAAATAATTCCCTACGTGGTCAGAGAATGCTATTGTTTAACCAGAAAATTCTTTATAGTTTTAACATAAAGTCTATTTTGTTGAAGTTGTCAACTGTTGACTTGAAACTTGAGTGCAAAACTGTTGGTGGCAGTTGCAGTCCTAAAGCTATCATAGCAGTTGTAGTCCTAAGCCATTGTAGCAAAACATAGCATAACTTTCACCTGCCTTTAATAACCAATAATATAACAAATGTCTCAACAGCACCAAACACACAAAAGGCAACTTTTTTGGATTACTTTTAAGTTTAATTTGAGTTTTTCTGCCCAAGCAACTACGATTTGATCACTTAGATTTTCTGATGCAAACTCCTAGTCTAAAAAAAATGCATTTAAAAATCATTTCCAAGAGATTACATGTAGTTATAGAATTACTACAATGTCAGACTACTGTATTAATACACTGCGCAGTAGAGCGGAAACAAAAACCCAAATAAAACAAAGTATCTCAGCCCAGCTCCAAACCAGCTTCAGATCATTTGTCTATATTATCCTACTGTGGGAATTTGAGATCGCAAGCTAGTACTCATGAGGCTTCTTGTTGATAGACAGATGTTGTTGTTGCTAGACTTTTGCTGGAATTTGAACAAATTAAGTGGAGTAAACTGTTTCATTCATCTTCTACTGAAGGAAAAGCACTCTGCTGCTGTGTATAATTATTTACTTTATTTACAGAACATGAGACACTATTTAAATTTATTTTGGCCTGTTTTAAAATACTGCTGCTTAAACGCTGTGAAAATATATGTAACTACAATTACACATGCACTGTGAAATGAAGGATAGTCTTAAAATAAATTAGAAAGCATTTCATTGAATCAACTCTCTGGAGTCAAACTCTATCCAGCACAGACCCAAATGATTTGAGCTGCTTTTCTTGGACTCAGCAGAGGTTATTACATGATTTAGTTTGATTACTGGTAACGAGCAGAGGAATTAATATTCTTTTACTCAGTCCTACATGCTAAAAACTTCCTGAGCCGAATCAAACGAGTATGCTTAGCAAATATTGAAGAAACGCTCCATTTTCTCTCCTCTCCCACCCATGCAAATTCAAGTGAAAGCCTACAACCTTTGAGTTTGTATGAAGATGGCCTGCAGTGCTTTGTTCACTCATGTCTCCATTACTTAACCCATTCATTCAGCCACGTGGTCATCAGACTACCTGTCACATGGTTACTTGTCGAACGGTTTTGGACTTTTGTGGTTATTCTAAGAATTTTGCTATGATGAATGTTACACTGAATGTTTACACTGTTGAAATATGATCATAACATTCAGTATGATTAAATGAATTAAAGAAAACAATGAAACACATGCTACTTATTTCATACTGGAGCTTTTTTTTTTTTTTCCAAATTTTTACTTTTTTTTCCTTTTTTTCTTCTTCTTTTTTTTTTTTTTTGCAAATGTCAACAATTTCAAGGCGAAAGTAAAAGACACGACCATCATGCCTCTCTCTCTCTCTCTCTCTCTCTCTCTCTCTCTCTGAATGCAAACATTTATAATCACATTTAACTTTGAGTCCAATTACCCTCTGCACCCCTCCCTCTCCCTTGCTCTTTTCCCCCATCAGTAAATTTGAGCAGGAAGTCCACTGTTGCCCCTCAGAGATTGAATGTTGCCTGAACTACATCTCCAGTTGCCAAGGAAATACTATATTCAAACAAGTCCAGAGCACGACTGTTTGCTCAGAATATTGCTAATGCATCACACTCAGCCTGTGCAGAATCGCAAGCTTGTCAATTGTGTATATGTGTGTTATATGTGTAAGGTTTTTCTACATGTATGGGTATGACTTTATGGGGTTCAGTCTCACTCTGGCTATTGCGTATATGTTCACATTTGACTTTTCTGGCCCTTCGTCATATGGGGAATAATTTCACAAGTTATTTTTTCTTCTATTTCTATTTTATAATCTAAATTTAGTAACATTCAAATTCATGCTCTTTGGGATCGAACTTCATTCAGGTCAAGCTCATTCCCCCAGACCCTGGAGCAGTGTAGGTACGAATACTACCTGTTTTATTACCGTGCTCTTCATATAGTCTAAATAACAGTAACATTTGTATTTGACAGATTATAACAGTAATGATATTTGTATTTGAATGCATATTTAATCAAGTAAAAACAGTACCTTCCCTAATCCATACTGCAGACCTGTACGGCTCCAAATCTAACCACCTAGGATAACTGCTTACAAAAAAGGTCTGTAGAAATACTTCTGTAACTCATTGTACAATCCTTGAATTACATAAGCTTAAAACAACATTTTAGCTTTTTCTTTCATAACATGTACTGTATAAATTGAAACAATCTGAGTAAACACTGCTGGTAAAATAAATTCTACAAAGAAAGCTAAATTATTACTGTTATGCTTCAAGCTGAATGCCAGTTCCTCATGCTGTTTGCTAGCCCAAACGTTGGCTTGCCAACATTGCATTACTTGCATCCTAAATTCATTCATCATTATCTCCACCACATATGACTGGTTTCTTACTTCTTATTTCTTACTTTATGATGGGGGAATACTCTTCACTTTGACAATTCATATTTATTTAAACAAATTCATGGTAAGGCAAAGGTAATGAAATGGAGTTTCCTGAGGTTGCCTGACATTAGCAGCTGGGGGTTTTATGATGGCACGTTTCATTGGACATTTGACATTTCATTGGGTTTAAGTTCTCCCTTGATGCTCTGGGCTCCAGCCATGGTTTCATATCTATCTTATTACTTCACCATCATTCACACACCCATATGTGATCATGTGTGCATAAAGACACACATGCAACCAACCCTCTTCGCTGAGGTTTAGGCCACATACACAGGGACTATTTTGTATCCCTGAAACAAAACATCACTGCCGTTTTTTACAATGAGAATGATGCATTGATGGACAACACACAACAATGCAAGCTGTTGTGTGATAATTTAACCGATGTTGACCTTTGGATGGAACATATGCTGACGTATCCATGCATCATTCAATAGGAGATGGTTTGGGTGAGGCCTGAGTCATCCACATTAGTGAGGAGGAAGATGGAGATGAAAGTAATTGCGGTTGTCAGTTCACATCCACAGCACACTCTGCACACTCTCAGCATGTGTACAGATTTATTTATGTAAATACAAAACTTTACCAAGACTTGATCACCCATTGAACATGTATACCACATACAAACAATGCATGTTTTCTGAGAGATGACAAAAATTCCTTGAGAACATGGTCTGTAAGGGGCCAAATTGCCATGTCACCACTGGTTCTGAGAAAATGACTGTTTTAATTTTGTGGCTGATGAATCTGTGATATCAGAATGTAAATTAATTGGTTATTTATAGCTATTTTCACTAGCGTATTGTGATGCGTGTCTTTGCATGTTGTATATTGTTATGACCTGTATTTCTATACAGTACATGCTGTATATGTAATTCTGAAGAGATTATTTGTTTTGATGTTCATGTATTGAGTTTTTCGTTTTTGTTTTTTCCAGCAAAACATCCATGTTTTGGAAGGTAGGAGGAAACTTGACATTTACATTTATGGCATTTGCCAGATGACCTTATCCAGAGCGACTTACATTTTTAAAAAAAAAATTTATTCATATCTACATCTGAGCAGTTGAGGGTTAAGGGCCTTGCTTAACTGCCCAACAGTGGCAGCTTGGTAGTGCTGGGGTTTGAACTCATGACCTTCTGATCAGTAGCCCAATGTCTTAACCACTGAAGTACCACTGCCCTACATAGACATCACATGACATAGACAGTAACCAGAGTTCAGGATCAAACCCAGGACCAGAGCACTGAGAAAGCAATACTACCGGCTGACTCACCCTAATACTGTAAATAACAGCAACAAATATTTAAATTGATCTTTAATCAAGGCTAATCTAGACAACTGCCTTTTCTGGTAAAACCAGTAATTTACTGACATACCATAGACTTGTTGGTTATTAAGCTTTAAACCTAGGGTTAGGGTTAGGGCTAGCCACCTAGAATAAGTGCTTATAAAAAGAAGGTCAGATCAAAATGCAGTCTTACATGACCATGTCACCACTGGCTCTGAGAAAATGTCTTTGTTTTTATGTTTATTCATTTCAAGTTAGTTTTTCTCTGTTGGCTTAAGGTTTTGGTTTATTGAATATGGATTTAATGATGGGCTTTGTCGTATAATTATAAAAACTACATGTATGGTTTGCTATATCTAATAAACTGGCAGCTTAATGTGTAAATAAAAAAAACAGTAGTGAAAATGTCTAACTGCTGTACAGTGGGAAGGCTGGAAATGTGAATATAGAGATAGATGTGAATGTATAAGATAAAATGAAATGATATCATATCAGTCAGGATAAATCATTGTATGTGATGTAACACAGCAAACTTTGTTCACTGAAAAATGTTTTGTCTGTTACCCTGAATGTTTTTAAATTTGTTTGGCTTATAATACATGGTTTAGAGTCACTCATATTGAGAAAGACCAGCAACAAACTCAAAATGAAAATGCTGCCTCTACAATTAACTTGACCTTTCGTTACTTTTGGTAAGGGCTATAATTCCTACAAAGCTCACCCACTATGAATGTACGTACCCTCAAATTAAAGCTGACATTCTCTGCTTTAACCACATAGTCATTGTTTCATTTCAAACCCACTGTGCTGGAGTACGGAGCCAAAAAGACAAAAATTGCCACCGTCCAATTACTTATAGAAAAGTTTCCCAGCATTGTATGTCTTTTACTTATCCTTTTGCCTCTAAATCCCTGTGTCTGTATTTAATGAGAAGTAAACTGATTTGAACTGTTTTCATTAGAATGTTTGCTTCAGTAATTATACCTGGAAAAGAGATTATATTGCAGTAAGAAGTAACATTTTATATTACCAGGAATCTGGAGCTACAAATGCTAGATTTCTCATTTAGAATTAAATAATCAGAAAAAAAGATTCATGAGACAAACAACATTAGTATCCCAACATAAATGTGATGCGTTCAGAAAGTTTAGATTCTTACTTTACAATCGTATGAATAGTTGGGAAATAAACTGGAAATAGACACCTACGCTGATAAAAAATGGGATCAGCTAAAGATCACAGAGTAAAAAACAAATACAGTATGTATACAAGACAACGCTGTGATTTTAACATGAAAAGAGAGAAATTACACCCCTCAGTTTCCTGTGTGCTCTGGAGAAAGCGGGCATCAGTCCACCTACCTCTCTCATGCTAAGCAAGCAAATGAAAGTTCTCTGTGTGTGAATCTGTGTGTGTCCTGGATCAGGAGAAATGAACTGCAGCAGTTACATGTCACTCAACTGCCAATGTGGAGACATCAAGCTCTGGCTATTAGCAACCCGCTGAATAAACTTCATTCATTCATAAATGTGAGAGACTGGAAATGGAACCTTAAACACTAAACCATATGCATGGCAGTCTCTCTCTCTCTCTCTCTCACACACACACACACAAAAGAAAGGCATTGGTGTGAGGAGAGGCCGCCACACAGGCTACAATTCCCAGCATTCCAAAGCGAGCGTCCAAGCCACGCTGACGTCTGTGTGTCTGCTGTTTACCACCACAAACTTCCTCTGCCTTTACCCAGGGAGCGAGCAAGAGAGGGGGGGTCTCTCTATTTAGGTAGCATGCTGATTCAGCCTGAGAAAGCCCCTATGTCTCCTCCCTAATTCTCTTCTCAATGTTCCCCACATAGCACTGACTAATAGCTGTGTAGGTGTGTATGCTTGTGTGTGTGTGTGTGTGTGTGTGTGTGTTTTCAGATGTTATTGGAACAAGGGTGAGATTTAATGAGAACACCAAGGTCATGCCACATGAGACAGTGAGAGGAGTGCAAAAGAGCAAAAGCCTAAAAGACAGTAACAGAGATTCGGACAGTTTATTCAATTAATTTGTTATACAGTCAGTACAATTAGATTTCATAATTTGTCAAATTCTGAAATACTCACTGTTGTTTTCAGTCTGTATGACAGACAGTTTATATGAACATTTTGGCAATGTTATTTCACACAATTTCTCACACACAGCGTGTTATTTCTCAATAACTTCAGACATAGTTTAAACATAATTCAGTGCCATTACAAACTATTCAAACAACTCTATATATAAATTGCATGACACTCATTCCATATTATAGAATATTACATGTACAGTGAAAAGTTACCAGAACAAACAAAAAGAGCTTTACTCTAAACTTTCTCTTAAGAAAGGTAAAAGCTTACTTCTATACAGTATATTAAGGATGTTTTCTATATATAAATCGAAGAGGTGAAGATATCTAAGATAGTGTATGCATTTTATGTTATTAATTGCTTAAATGTTATGCAGAAACACCACACAATAATTCATTGTATGAAATAGCTGCCAGTGAAGGCCACATACATGAATTTTCCCATAAACAAAGAAGCCTGTTGTTAACTACTGCAAAATAGAGAAAATGGAGGAAACAGGAGGAGGAGAAGCATCTCAGTAGAGGAGATAAAGACAGAGGTTAAGGAAGAGTAGGAGGAAGGTCTTGCCCAAGGACAGAAACAAATTAAATCCAACGAAATTCAAGTTGACTCTATGTGGAGTAACAGTATTTTGTTGCCTTTTATGTGTTGTTGCACACCAAGAATACAATGCATTTTGTATTTGTCACACAATGCATATTTAAACATTTCTTTAAACATTCCTGTGTATTTTGCCCTGCTAATATTATGGAAGGTGTCCATCATTTGCAAAATTGTATATAGTTTTAAGATTTTAATTAAGACACTGATATAGCACAGCTAGTTATATATGCAAATTTATTGGAATCTGGGGAATTGGCCAATATAAACACTATGTACTAGAGTATCACCTTTGATTGAACGTCTACAAAAAATATTGCTACCTTACACTATATGATTTTCTGGGGTTCATGTTGGGCTTTTAAAGTGAATGAGAGAAGGTTTCATTTGCTCTGACCATACTTACAAAGAAATTTCTCCTCACTGTTGGCACAAAGAGAAGACCTTCCTGTGTGTGTACAGTATATGTTTCTAATAGAGCATGCTAGAGGATTGACAACAGAGAAATTAAAATAAAGAAAATAAAACTATATTTAAGGTATCATTAGATACTGTTACTGGTTTTATATAATGGACTGCAAAGATGATAATAGGATCATGTGTCACCTCGCACAAGCAAGCATTTTTGCCCCATTGTCTCATCTTATTTATTAGGTTCTGTGTGTCTCACACCTCCATCATAGAGGTCCTGAGTTGCAAACCATGAAGGAAGCATTCAGTGGACAAATACAAGTGTCAACAGTATGGATGGAGGATGCCAAAAAGAAGAGGAGCATCTGCATTTTGGCTGTCTACCCCATCTGTTTTCCCCATTTACTGCTAGATACTTGACTAAAGAAGAAAAAGTAATGAGAGAATGAGAAATCTTGCTTACAGTAGTTCTACTCTAGTTTTTTGTTGTTGTTGTTGTACTATAGTAAATGATGTCAGAGATCAATTTCCATCTGTTTCTAGGGATAACCATAATTTGGTGGTGTAATGCCAGAATATTGCTAATTTGGTTTCACTAAAGTGTTTTCATGGTTAGAAATGATGGTGCCTATAGTGATGTAGATGCAGGTGCAACATGAATGCTTGGATGCTGCTCTGTCAGGAGATGAGAGTACGTTTGAATCCCAACAATGCCACATGAGCTCATGTATGTGGAAGAGCACTTTCTTTCAAGTCTGTTGTTCGTTGATGCAGAATGAGCAGCAGTTCAAAAAGATACTGGTGGCCTTGTCACGTTCCCTGGTTGGTAACTTGTGTATGATAGGGGAGAGCTGGCTGGTGGGAGGGATTTTGCCAGTAATCAAATTATGGAGAAGAATTGGGGGGGAATCCTCCCCAAAAATCTGTGGACACTGTGATATTCCCAATCTATTTTTACTTTACAGTGAAGATGCTATGTCATGACAATATTTTCCTGACTAAACAATGCTTTAAATGTCCCACAACTATTTATGTCACCTCACTTCAATATAAATAGACAACTATTAACTACTATTAACTAAGACAAACAACTCAAATGGGGCTACTAAATGTGAATCAGACATACAGTATGAAATGAACACCAAATTCCGCTTGAGTTTCAACTTTCAGGCTGAAGACTGGACATTCTCCTTTAGGATTTTCTGGTAAAGAGCAGAATTCATGTTTCCCTCAATTATTGCAAGTTGCCCAGGCCCTGAAGCAGCAAAGCATCCCCACACCATCACATTGCCACCACCATGCTTGACTGTAGGTATGATGTTCTTTTTGTGGAATTCTGTGTTTGGTTTACACCAAATGTAACTGGACCGCTGTCTGACAAACAGTTCCACTTTCGACTCTTCAATCCACAGACCATTCTCCCAAAAGGTCTGAGGATCACCAAGGTGTGTTTTGGCGAAATTCAGATGAGCCTTAATGTTCTTCTGGGTTAGTAGTGGTTCTCACCACTCTTCCATGGACACCATTTTTGGCCCAGTTGGTATTGGATAATGTTTTTGCTTCAATAAATAACAACAGCATTTAAAAACTGTAATTTTTTGTTTACTCAGGTTGCCTTTGTTTTATCTTAGATTTTGTTTTAATTTCTGAAACAATTCAGCATGGGATATACACAAAAACAGAAGAAATCAGGTTGGGGCAAATACTTTTTCACAGCACTGTATCTGTCATAACCCAGACCCCACCTCCACCCCCCAGCCCCCCAAACACACACACACACACACATACACACATACACACACACACACACACACACACTAAAAGATTATGCCTTATTTTGCAACTACAACATATTTTCTACTTTCTACTGTTGTTTAAGCTTTGACAGAAACTATATGTTGTGTCAGTCTCAAAAATCTGTGTTGAAATTTGTAGGCTAATTTACATTTCTGAAATAATGTTATAAGATGTGTTTGAAGAAAGGAAATGTCATTTAATTGAGGTCATGGTGTTTCATTAAAAGATAAACACACACACATGCACAGTTAACAATCCCCAGTTATGTTCTTGTTTAATAATTTTTTCATGTTACTGCTTTTTCATTTGAACTTCAACAAGCTCATAAAGTTTTCCTGAACAACAGTCGAAATCTGGAAGCGCAGCTTTTCTTTTGCAGAAGTGAGAGCCAAAGCTAACTAACTGCAGCTAATTCAATTGTAGGCCTTTTCATCAGCACTGCGGCATTTCTGCGGCCATCCATTCTTTTTAATAGCATTCTGAGGGAACGCCTTACAGCGATGTGTGTGGTAGCAAAACAACACAGCAGAGCAAGTCAAGAAGCTACACTACATCAAGGGGAAAAAGGAAAGGAAGACAGTGGTCTCTGCCAGAATCCTGTCAGTTTCCATGCTGAGGGATTTCCAGAGGGGTATATATATATATATATATATATATATATATACAAGTGCAAAAAGGAAGGAGAGAAGATGGAGAGTGTGAGAGAAATAAAGCTCCACTGTTGTTTTCACCCTTATGGGGAAAATCCATTTTGACTCAGTGATGAGTGGTGATGAGAGAGAGAGAGAGAGAGAGAGAGAGAGAGAGAGAGAGAGAGAGAGAGAGAGAGAGAGTCTGTGTGTGTTTATATCACATTCAGCAAAGAGCTTGTGAACACATTTCCTTTATATGCTTTCCTTTCTTTTTTTCTTTTTTT
Organism: Cranoglanis bouderius; assembly: GCA_023630585.1. Classification (NCBI taxonomy): domain Eukaryota; kingdom Metazoa; phylum Chordata; class Actinopteri; order Siluriformes; family Cranoglanididae; genus Cranoglanis; species Cranoglanis bouderius. The sequence continues at coordinate 7,588,531 of CM042562.1, read as the reverse complement.
TCTTGACCCCAGTTTACCCCAGTTTTGTTTTAATAGAAGCTTTACTTTACTCTGAGTTCAATCAGCTGTCTACATTATGTAACCTCATTTCACTTAAGGCCTGTAAAATTTAGGCAATAAATGCTTTATTAGTTCTCATATACCTTATGTATATATATTTTCTTTGCGCCTCCGGGGTTGAGGGTTCAATTCTCCTCGTGCTTAAGGGGTTTCCTCCAGGTACTCCAGTTTCCTCCCCCAGCCCAAAGACATGCATTGTAGGCTGATTGGCATCTCTAAATTGTCCATAGTGTGTGAATGGGTGTGTGTGTGTGTGTGTGTGTGTGTGTGTGTGTGTGTGATTGTGCCATGTGATGGATTGGCACCCCGTCCAGGATGTTCCCCACCTTGTGCCCCGAGTTCCTTGGGATAGACTCCAGGCTACCCTGTGTAGGATAAGTGGATCAGAAAATGGATGGATGGAGTTTTTTTTTCTGTAAAAGTGTATTTTAAAGCCAATATTGTAGAATAAACTGAAACATTGACAGAATAGCATTGGGTTCATTGCTTATAGCGCTTTAAATGTTTATTTAAAAAGTTCAATCTTGTGCCTTTATGATCTGTACCATCATACACTATGGGGACACCTGACCATCACACAAATACAAGAGCCTCCCTAAACTGTTGCCACAAATTTGAAAGCACATCGTTGTCTAGAATGTCTTTGTTTGCTGTAGTATTAAGATTTGCTTTATTGAAACTAAAGGATGTAAAGATAAATTAACATTAATAAATCAACGTGTACTAAACTCTTCAAATAAATCATCAATTATAACTGCTTACAGTTTGTGTAGCACTGTGTAGCATATAACTAACTTTATATGAAGGCCATATTTATAATGAACTAAGAACACTTTCATGTTAAAATGCTTGCAAAACAAACTATAAACATTATTATAGTGTGCACTTTATAGCAATGTTTGTTGTAATATCTTTTGCATCCAAGAAAGAAAGTTAGAAAAGTTCTTTTTCTCCACATAACTGAACTGAACATCCACAAACACAAACAGAAGACAGGATCATCTTCTATTTATGGGAATTGATAACATCAGCAGTCCTTGTCCTTCACATGTGATGCCAGAAGAGCACATGAGCTCAGAGATAATGAGGGTCACATGCTCAGTCACATGGGTGACATATCAGAGACTGACTGTACTGTGTGCTTATGGTTTGATGGTATATTTACATTAATAGTCTATCAGCAGTCAGCTTAGTGACATGGGTTGTTTGTAATACCAACTGCACAACTTAAAATAATACATTTTACAAAGCAACAAAAATGACATTTTAACAGTACAGTATCAGTCAAACATTCTGACTCACAGAAGGGTTTTCATTATACCTTTTTTCACATGGGGGGAACCTCACTAGAATCTGATTATTTGTCAGTGCGTGTGTGCTGGATTTTATTTTCATTTTTGTGTTTATCATGATAGCAGAGTCTCCAGCTGTTCTGAGCATTCTGTCTGTTTCCGTATTTACCATCTATATCTAATCTGCTGTACTGCCACTATCTCTCAGTCTCTCTCTAGCATACACGCACGAAACCTCATGCTTAAAACACAACTGAATGCCAGCAGACTCCTGGCTATGGGCTTTACACATTTACACAGCACACTCCCTCTAATATGCAGCACTTATTATTGTGCACATTTGCATGAGTTAAATATGTTTCACATCATAACCAAGAGTGAGGTGTGTATGGCTGTGTGTCGACATTTGACCTCAGTTCACTGATGACCAACTGCCGTCTAAACCCCCCACCACCCTGCCAGACAGGAGACTGCTTTGAAGAGATGGCCGATGGGTAAAGGAGATAAGACACAAGGAAGCTCTCTGGCTACTGGGCCTCTAGACTAGCCCTGACATGCAGTGTGTGAGAGTGTGTGTGTGTGTGTGTTTGTGTATGCATGTCATGTGTGCGTGTGGTGCGGTTAGTGACGAGATTAGACACAGCAGTTGCAGGAGATTCTTGTTTCCCCCAGAGCACTGGGAGACACCAGGCCTAGGCGACAGGATCCTCAGAGATCAACAGAAATGTTCTGTTACACACTGCTCAAAGCATTCATTGCCATCTGATCCTCTAAACACATACACACACACACACAGACTGGGCATTATAGATTGGATCTGGATACCATTTTATACCCTACTCTTCTACCAAAAGCAGAACCCCTTAAGTTTCAGATATTTTAAAGTATTACGTATGAGATGATTATATCTTAATTTAGTCTGGAACATTTTTGTGAGTCTTACAGTGTGTTTAAAAGTGTGTCTATGTTTGGTGGGGCTTTTAGGAGGTCACAGTAGCCTTGTGCTTAAATGTCTGGATATAATTTAAAATCGAGTCTAAATATTTACATGATCCGAGTTCGTTAGACGTAAGGGAAGCTTTTGCTTTAACCCACCAAAAACATTAAGCCATTAGAACATAGAAGTGTTTAAAGTGACATGTTTCCCCCATCACCTAGTCAAACACACACATATGAGGCAGTCCTGCTGGTACAAATTCAATTTCCAAAATACAAAATCTGAGAAATACTGATGTAAAAGTAACTTTTATCCTAAAATAGCTTTCATATTAAGTGCATGCATAGAAAGATAAAACTTAATATAATCTAATTGCTGGAAAGAACAAACATCCTTTCTCACAGACTTCCCAAGTATATGCTATTTTTCTTTGATATTATCAGATCTAGTATCATACTGGCTCCATGAAAATTTATCTGTAAGGATCCGGCTACTTTTCTCATAGACTTAAATTCATGCACCACTTTAAACATATTAAAACACAGGAGAAATTTTAATAAACCTCTTTTGTTTTTACACTGCATCAAGATAAGACAAAAGCAATATACATAATAGTATGCATGTATATTTTCACAGTTTGGACAGACTTGAATTTGAAAAGTTGAAATTGAAAAATAAATACAAAATCTTTATATATTATTTTCAATATATTATGTGGATGGATATGTTATATTAACATTTTCTATCTGCTGCTTATATGAACATATTTAACCATTGCACTGCATTAGGACTGTATTTTAGGAAGTACAGATTCAGGCAGGTATATAAGTGTCATGTCCTTAACCCGGCGACACAAACCTGATTACTGTCTGATTACTAACACCTGCTGTCAGTTGCAGGCTCGCGATGCAATGCCACTTAAACACTCTCACAAACATTTTGCAAAGCTTTAAATGGCCTGTTCATGAAATGCTTAAACCCTTTCTTTAAACTTTCTTTGTTTGTCTGTGTTGTATTTTAGTAAAAATTTTAATAGCTGGTTTTGTTTGTTTAATTATCTTCATTCACATGCTAGAATTGCTCCAGAGTCCCTCATTTCCTTGTTACGCAGAAGAGCATGCAGTGAGAAGTGCATAAGGCATGAAGAGGATAAGGGCAGTAAATGATATTTTATAGGGAGACAACATTCTGCTGGAGAGGAGTCAGTCTGGCTTGCGCTCTTGTATATACAATATGTGTGTGAGTGAGAGAGAAAGACAGACAGGGAAGGGAAACTAGCTTAATCCACTCAGCAGCATTTATATCGAGCCAATTTTTATATCCAGACCTGAAGTATAAAACAAAGGTGGCTCCAAAGATTATTAGAAACGTATTATTTTGTTTCCTATACTAGTTATACACCACCTTTCCAGTCATGCCTAGGCTATTATTGTTTGTTATTTGCACAATTTTCATACCAAGTTGTGAAGGTTAATTTTAATCCAACCACATTACTCTTGTTTGCTGAATTCATACAACATTTTTCTTGAGACTCAATTTGATCCATTTCTCAATTACGGTTTCTCTTTCTATATAATGCGTTTAATACAGATTCAATTTACACTCCCAAAAATTCTGATAGAAAAGATTTATCAAATGATAAATACAAATATAAAGTGGAAGCAGCACAATCTCTAGTGCCTTTTCCCTTTTCAGAATACTAGGTGCTGTGGAAATCTGTTTATACAAGAGTACCAGTACAGACTATACTCCCTACACTATGGTTTCATTTGCACGGCCCCATTTCATCCCCTATAACTAACAGGCCTTTCAGAACTACCTATTTCATATTCTCAAGTTGCTACCTTGTGACTGGTTGTGACTGTTGCATGTTTTCACATGCATCAGCTCGCACATGTATGTGTACGTTTTCCTTGTTAAATTATGGTGACCCCTGCCAAATGTTTTCACATGGACTTTTATAACTTTATATCATCTCAATACAAGCAGATATGTTTATGGTGTACTGCTTGTTTGTCAGGATCTTTAAAGATATTTAAATATTTGTTATGCTATAAAAAAAAAAATTGCTGTGGAAAGACATGGACTTGACTATACAGAATATGGCTATTAAATAGATGTATCAAGATCACTATACAAGGCACATACACTACTCTCTTCCCATTTGATCACTTTGGATGTTCATACTTAGCTAATTTTGATCTACATACTTTAGCGCAGTCTGCTATGCTAGTAGCCCTCACTAGCTAATCATATTCCACTGGCTTCTCTATCATAGTCTGTATGTCTTAATCAAATATGGCTGGAGCCAGCATGCAACAAAAACCTGTCAATTTTCTCGCCCATTTTCCATTGAATCCCAAAAGTGTACTTGTTGGTGCAAGTTTCTAAAAGCCCTGTCAGGGTGTGCACAGTCCACACATCTGTAGATTTCTGTGACAAGATGGGGTTTTGGTACCTTATTTTCAGCAATTGTTAACTTCAGAAACAGAAGCTGCCCTGAGTTTATGGCACACATTCAGATAATATAATGTATTTAATGTATATAAAAGTATTTGCCCCATCCTGATTTCTTCTCGTTTTGTGTATCTCATACTAAATAGTTTTAGATCTTCAAACGAAATACAGCATAAAACAAAGGCAACCTGAGTAAACACACAATGCAGTTTTTATTTATTAGTCTTTTATTGATACAAAAAAAGGTTATCCAGCACTTATCACCAATGTGAAAATCTAATTGCTCCCTTAAACTTAAAATCTCATTGTGCCACCTTTAGCAGCAATAACTGCAACCAAATCCTTCTGATAACTGGAGATCAGTCTTTCACTTACTTCTAGGACTAGGATTTATTCCTGTGCTTTGGATCATTGTCTTACTGCATAATCAAGTTGCGCTTGAATTTCAACTTATGGACTGAAGACCAGACATTCTCCGTTTTCTGGTAGAGAGCAGAATTCATGTTTCCCTCAATTATTGCAAGTTGCCCAGGCCCTTAAGCAAGCAAAGCATCCTTACACCATCACAATGCCATCACCATGCTTGACCGTAGGTATGATGTTCTTTTTGTGGAATTTTGTGTTTGGTTTATGCCAGATGTAACGTGACCCCTGTCTTCCAAACAGTTCCACTTTCAACTCATCAGTCCACAGAACATTCATCAAGGTGTGTTTGGCAAAATTCAGATGAGCCTTAATGTTCTTCTGGGTTAGCAGTGGTTTTCGCCTCACCACTCTTCCATAGATGCCATTTTTGCCCAGTGTCTTTCTGATGAACAGTCATGAACAGTGACCTTTACTGATGCAAGAGAGGCCTGTAGGTCCTTTTATGTAGTCTGTGGTTCTTTTGTGACTTGCTGGATGAGTAGTTGCTGTGCTTTTGGAAGGAATTTTGGAAGGTTGGCCACTTCTGGGAAGGTTCACTACTGTACCAAGTTTTTCCATTTGGACATAATGGCTCTCACTGTGGTTCTTTGGAGTCCCAGAGCCTTTGAAATAGCTTTGTAACCCTTCCCAGACTGATGTATGTCAATCACCTTCTTCCTCGTCATTTCTGGAATTTCTTTCAACTTTGGCATAGTGTGTTACTGGGTAAGACCTTTAACCAGCTTCATGCTGTTGAAAAAGTTCTATTTAAGTGTTGATTTGATTGAACAGGGCTGGCAGTAATCAGGCCTGGCTGTGTCTAGTCCAGTTGCATCTGAACCCCATTATGAATGCAGTTTCATAGATTTGGGGAATTATTAAATACAGGGGCAAATACATTTTCACACAGGCCCAGTTTGTTTAACTTTTTAAACTTTTTAAAAAACTTTTAACTTTTTTGTTTCAATAAATAACATTATCATTTAAAACTGTATTTTGTGTTTACTCAGGTTGCCTTTGTTTTATCTTAGATTTTGTTTTAATTTCTGAAACAATTTAGTATGAGATATACACAAAAACAGAAGAAATCAGGATGAGGCTAATACTTTTTCACAGCACTGTACATTGAGGACATGAAATCATTTAAAGCCAAACATTAAAATGGTGCACGGTTATGTTAATGTTTGACTTAGGAAC